>CM060857.1:983576-1521701 GCA_030737835.1 Acorus gramineus | reverse complement strand
ATTTTATCCTCATTTATATTAGATTAGTCCAAACGATAGCTTAATTTTAATTCTCATATTTCTTTATATAACGTTCATTTGGATAGTTAATAAGAATATGGATCCGTTACCTGCGTGTCCTGCAAATACTTGGAAGGAATTTCAATTCCGGGTCTCCGGTGCCGATCAGAGTCCATGCTCGGGGAATCAACAGACGGATCGGATTTGCGAAGCGGTGATCGACGGCTCAGAGCGTTCGAATCCACCGAGAACCTCCCGTGGACGGTCGTTGGAGATGAATCCACCGAAAAAGATGGAGCTCTGGATTTGGGGAACCGGAGCTTGCCGAGGTACCTCATCGACCCGCCGATCGGACGGTTCTCCTTCGATCGGTCCTCGAATCTCCCGAAATCCGAAGAGCTCCTCTGTCGAGAAACCGATCTAGTCGAATTCAAAGACTTCGATCCCCCGATCGGGGTTTTCCGCTCGGCAAGGTCGATCAGACGGTCGTTGCAGAGGTGATCGGCGAGGGTTTCGGAACTTCTCCCTCCGCCGTTCGATGAGGAAGGCCAGAGGCCGCGAGAGGCGGAGATGGACGTCCGATCCGAGGGAGGGGCGGGGGATCGGCGGCGGATCGGGGAGGGGATGCCGCCGTCGACGGCGGTGGAAGGCGGGGGGAGGTATCGGGAGCTGGAGCTCCTCTGTTTCGGATTCCGAAGCGAGTGAGAGAATTCTGACCGTCCGATCTCGTCTTCCATTTTTTGCAGTCTGTGTGTGTGTGTTTTTTTTTTTTGAGAGAGAGTTTGAGAGGTTTTGATTTTAAAAAGAGTTTTTGAAGGAATAACGAAATGGCGGCAAAACGAAGCGCCGGCTCGGTTGTTGTCGATGTGAATTGACGTGAATGCCCTTGAAGTGGGGTGGGGTTTGTGAGTTGTTTGTGCTTACGTGGTGGGGGGTATTATGGGAAATAAAGTTTGGAAGAGTGTGGCCGGTTGTTTCAAAAGGACGAACGTTAAGACGTTCGATTTAAAGTCCCCGTTTTTTTGCCGGCTGAATGTAACTGTATTCCACGTGTCCGCATGAGAAGTCTTGAGATTTTTAATTTTCAAATTAGAAATGACAATTAGTATTTGAAAAATCACAAATTTCTTGCAACGTTTATCCAAAAATTAATATTGATAAAATAACAATTGATTCTAAAAATAGCTTGAATCATGTTCTTAAAAATTAAGATAATATCAATAAATCATATGATATATTATAGCAATAGGAAAAAATCTATATTACTCTCTACAAACATATAAAAATTATTATTTTTATTTAATCCAAATAACCCTTTGAAATATTAAAAAAAGTTAAATCAGCCTACTGAGTTAATTAATCACCGGTAGAATTGGAACATTTATATAATAGGTTTAAAGACATCCAAGTCCTCACAAACATGGTTAATCTCATATAAGTCCTTATCAAAGTTGGACCAAACTTACAAGTCCTTGAAAACTCACAAAAACCTATATACATTTGAACAAAAATGAATCATAACTCAATCTACCCTACTTAATTTTAACCTATAACTATGAAACAATTAAATTATCTTTAAATTTTTAACCATTTCAATCAATACCTCAATGAAAATGAAAAAACATAAAAATTTTTATAAGGATAATATGATCTTTGCATGGATTAATTTACTTTTATGATTATTTATGGAGACTATAATGTCTACACAATTATATGATGATAAAATATTCTGTTAAATTTGAATAAAAATTTAACCCAAGGATGATAAGTATGTTTATGTGAGTTTTCAGGGACTCATGTGTCTGTCCAACTTTCATATATATTTATATGGGATTATCCATATTTATAGGAATGTAAATGTCTTTAACTCTATAAAATATTACTTAATCTCAACCCCTGGCAAGCTGAAATAATACACAGAAGATCCCTATAAACTATCAAAAACACAAGTAATCCCCTGCCAATTACCTTTTTACCCGTTTTTTTAATCGGTTGCTTGGAATGATTAATATAAAGTGCTGAAATATATATTATATAAAATGCATATTAGCAATCGCCCTAGCAATAAAAAAATCCCAACGACGTGTATTAACCGATTTTTAAATTTAAAATTGGTTCCTATTTATTTAATGGTTTTAAGGGTTAACTAAGAATCAGAACTTAAAACAATCAATAATGTTTTACATGCCCTAACTCACATGTCCTATGAGTTAGCAACAGGACATTACCTATTGTACCCTTCATTTCACAACAAACTCCAACACATTTTGATAGTTTTGATTTTTTTCCGAGGATCATGGAATCCATTAATTTCTGTATTCATCATCCTCGCATCCGTATCATGTAGACCTCGAATTCCCAAAATTTCATTCATCTAGCATTGTCGAATTTTGATTTTTGGATCTATATTTGATTATGAAGAATACATAGGAGCCTATTTGGAAGTTTATTTTTTGAGGATTTGGAAGTCACATTGTCGTTTTTTTTTTGGTATTGGATCCCACCTCAATGTCTCTCGATTCAAGTTAGACATTATTGGATATGTAATGGAGCCGTAATTTGCTTTTTAAAAAATTTTTAATCTTGAATTTTTTTTATGTATTGGATGTGATTCTCCACATTCGATTTTTTTGTTCCAATTTCTTAAGTGTAACACTCGATACTGTTACATTGTGCGAATGGATATTTACAATGATGTTACTGTTACATTGTTGACAATGTAAATATGCATATTTGTGTTATTCTTGTTATTTTTGTTACATTTGAAATGTAACAGTCGTTCACATGTGTGTATTGATTTGTATTGATTACATTCATAAATATAATAGTTAATTATTTCTTTATATTGATGCGAAAGAGACACTTTACGCAATACGTTTATTACATGTATTTACTTATCGAGCAAATATTTGAATTGTTTTTGCAAGGGTTTTGTTACATTTTCATTGGAATGCATTTCACATGAAATTCAAATTATCGACTCTGAAGAGCAAAGTGCAGAAGTTATTGTTCCTATTGTTGGAATGTCATTTCATACATTTTCCTTTTGCTTTTATGTGCTTTTTTTTTTTTGTGCAACATTTTTTAACATATGTTTGTTACATTCTATTACATTAATGTGACATTGATTGGTAAAACTGATACATTATCATTTTAATGTTATATTTATATAGTACAATTACATAATTATGAGACTGTAACAACTCAAATTTAGCAAAACTGTTACATTTTGTAACAGTTATAATCACATGAATATAACAGTACCAAAATAACACATACACTATCATAATCACATAAATGTAACAGTACCAAAATAACACATACACTGTTATAATCACATGAATGTAACAGTACCAAAATAACACATACAATGATATAATCACATGAATGTAACAGTACCAAAATAACACATACACTGTCATAATCACATGAATGTAACAGTACCAAAATAACACATACACTATTATAATCACATGAATGTAACAATTATAATCACATGAATGTTACATTGATGATTTTTTTTTTTTTTTTTATGTATCTACATATACACTAATTTTTAATACATTCACATATAAATGTAACCAAATGTAACCATCACTAGCAGACATTACCTTCATTGCACAAATTCAAATCATTTGTATAATTTTTTGTTACAATTATGGGAGATAGAAACTAAACACGTTACATTCTTCACAACACTGTTACATTTTATTACTTAACCCAAAACAACTAATTATTTCTTTTTTATAACAAAATATATTACAAATGTAACAGAGTAACATACAAAGGTAACATAAAAATGTCTTTCTTATAACAAATGTAACAGAGTAACATTGAACTGTTACATTTCACACCGTTTCAGAAGAGTTATATTTATTTCAAAAATTCATTAGAAACCTAATTAAAAATTACATTTCATCAAAAAATTGTTTAGCAAAATGCAATTTATATTGCTTCGAAATCATAAATCTATAAAAAAAAAGGATGTGATTCAAAAGAAGAAAAAAAAATAAAACAAGAAAAAACAAAAACTAAAGGTGCTTAATGCTCGGAAGAACAGATTTTGGGTTTGCAATGGGAAAAAAAAGAGGCCTCATCAGATTTATCCAAACGCAACGAAAGGGGATTTTTGACTGAACGATTAGGAATTTTTTTTACCTAGATTTCATTTGTTGTTTTCATTTTTTTTGCTGATTTTAGCTCCCCGAAAGTGAGGGGGACGGACTGTTATGAACGAAATCAGAATTTTTAAGTGAATGTATTTTTGTTTTTGTTTTTTACTCATTTTCAAAAGTCAATAAACCAACCAATAACACATCATGAAGCTTGTAAATAGGGCCTGAGTATCATCACTCTAAAACAATAGACCCTAGATTGGCCATAAACATTGAAAAAAGCTACAATTGTCGAATTACTGGTTTCTGAGTAATGTAAGTAATCAGAAAATGTTAGTTTAGATGGTCAATTTATTTTTTTTTTTGGAAAAAAAAAATCCAAAATATATATTTCATTTCAATGAAAGTATTAATGTCTGTAAGCTTTTCAATTGCTCATTATCTATACCATCATGTACTATACAAAGCCTCATTGTAGAGCTGCAGAAGCAGAACCTGATAACCACCTGCCTGTTAACAACATCATTCTCTAAACAACCACCATCTCTTCTTTACATGCTATAGGCCGTTAAAATCATATCAGTGAAGTATACAAAGTGAAATCAGTGTAACAAAAGTAAACAAAACCTATATCATTCTGATCGGCCGAGATCCAGCACACTTAAAAACCTACTTCGCGGTCTCAAGCAGCCTAACTAGCCCGCCTGCGTCCGCCATGGGCGATGCCTCGTCTTCCCACTCTGGCATGCTATTCAGATCAATCATGAATTTGTGGTGCGAAACAGAACAATTTCTCACTCCATAATCGCTGACAGCCTTATCATTTGACATGGTTACCGGAGCGGGAGCTACGCCCGCGTTTGCATTCTCAGTGACCCGTGTCAAATGCTGTTCCTCCTGGGATTGTTTGGTGTCCTGTTGGAGCTTCAGAGTGCGTGACCTGCGTTTCCTGGACATGCAGAGGTCACACTCACATGTCCGGGGGTGCTTTGGGCCCTTCCCGCTCGGGGGCTGGATGCACACAATGCACCTGCAGCCAGGACGGTGGCGTGGATGCTTTCTGGTGCTTAGCAGTTCGGGGGATGCCGCTGACGGTTCAGTGCCCTCATTGGGAACGGATGATGATTTGGTGGTCCCCTTGAGCCTCTCCTTCAGTAGCACGTCAGCTGCTGCAGCAGCTTTTTCAGCTTTGGCCTTCTTCGTTCTGCGAGCCACTGATCATGTATAGATTCAAAGTTGTTAACTTTTTGGAATGAACTACATATATATTACTCTGCTATCTCTTTTGCTGTATTCAAAACCCACGCCACTTACTTCCTCTCTTGCAGCAAGTATTAATCCAATTATAGTACAAATTAACAAGCAAACGATTCAAAGGAATACAAATCTTTAGAAAGTGTTTGTGTGTTGAACATCGGGATACCTTAAATATTCCATTTATTTGCGAAGACAAGGGATATTAATATATTATTTAACTATGAGTAATCCATACCGATACTAAGTGGGAGCTGCGAGTCTAATTCCTCCTGGCTTATCTCCTGAGATGAAAGGCATGAGGACCTGACGGAATGAACATATACACGAAGACGAATATAACCATAGTTAGTTAGTTCCACAGCATTCACAATACAACATAGAAAGATCTAAAACAAAAGTCATGCACTAGGAGAATAGCCCCTATCCAAGTCATGAATCAATAGTAAGGGGTAACATTATTGCCTTTTCGGATCCCACAAGTTATCAGAACAGGTCCACTGAGAAGAAAGAATAATATCCATTGGCAGTTTCCGCCATTTAGAACATGAGCCACACTGTGCCCATTGGCTCTTTTCACTGATATAGTAGAACGACAAATTAGGTCCAACAGGAACAATTTTTAAGTACAATAATGACAAGATTAAAAAATAATCACGCATGGAATACATTAAAAGTTCTTATAAATAGGTACGCAGATATCATTGCCAGATATATTTACATTTTTACATTTGGAGATCAACATAAACTTCAATTCTATCGTTCAGGGGTGCTTTTGGCCTCAAGGTTGCAATGCAGCTCACAAAAATGAGAGAGGTAAATGAATGGATTTTTTTATATATATATATAAAATCTACAAATTTTGGTCCCACTGAAAACTTCATAAATCATTATACTGATCATTTTGCTGAGGAAAAAGCATTGCCATGACGGACCCAAAAAATGACAAGGTGATATTGAAACTGATGTAGAAATGAATGACCTATAGTTCTTCCTGTATCATATAAAAATTTGTTAAAGATCTTAAAATATTGCTCCTGTATAAGGAGAAAAGATACAATTTTATTTCTTCTAATTTTTTTGAAAAGAGAATCCCTTTCTTTCTCTAAGGCCCCGTTTGCGGTTCAGCCCCGCATTGCCAAACGGAGCCTAAAGAAATGAAGAAAAAAATATATGAATGTAGACATAAAGATTAAGAAAAAGAAAAGACATGATTTTATTTCATTAAAAAAAAATTTGAAAAGAAGAGAGCAGGAAGGGCAATAGGGACATCAAGTCAATAGATACATGATGCATTTAAAGGTTATCAAAGGAGGAAGGACAAAAGATCTAATCTTAATCTTATTCCTCTGTGGATAGAGATTAGTTATGTTTTTTATTTTATTTTGAATAAGAATTGAAGGATTTTATCTGGACCATTAATTTTTTGGATGATGAATGGCCTAGATTAAATCATTTAAGTTGTTTGTTATTTAATTTAAATTATTGTATGATTCAATCTAGACCATAGATCTTTAGAACGATCAATGGACTAGATTAAATCACTTTCTCATTAAATAAAGTTATAATCTCTACGGAGATATAGATTTTGTTAGGGTGTGAAACCCTAATTTCTTTCCTCTTCTTTTTTTTTCTTTTCCATTTCAAATCACATAAACCCTAACCCTAACCATCATCATCACATACCCCTCCATCGTATCCCATCCTGCATCAATTTTGGTATCAGAGCCAAGGTTCCTAGGGTGTGAAACCCTAGATCTAAGCCTCCAACAGCCCCTGCTGCTGCTGCCCTGGATCTCCAACAGCCCATATTTGCTGTTCGCAAATGCACAGCAACCCTGATTACTTCCCACTTGACCATACCCTCTGTGAGTATCCCTATTTGAGTAAATATCTGTGATCAAGTGGAACAGTCTACATTGAATTTTGGCTAACCCTAGATCTATTATGCGAGGTTCTATCCATCGCACGATCCCTCCCATTTAGGCTTAGAAAATGATTTAACACTATGAAAATGCAATAGGCCCGTGCTTAACTAATTATTTGCTAAGATCTTGTATGTTTAGGGTGATGTTAGCTTAATTAATATATCTCATATCCTATTGAAACATCATCTATGATCTCTACATTCATTTAGTACGGTCCTAGATCAAGGTAACTATCTTTCTTTAAGGAAATATGAGAACAATACAAAATAAAAATAAAGATTAATAAAATTCTGGTCGAGTGTAACTCAATATTAAGGGTTTACCCAGAAGGATCGGTTGTGAAGACGGTAGGTTTTCTGATTACTGGTGCTTCCTGTAAAAGGTGGTCATGTCAGATAAGGCAATGTGATGCAATGAGAAAAATACTTTCAAAATTCAATATCTTGTAGCTATTCAAATAACAAGATCATACATATTCTTTTTCAAAAAAACAAGATCATACATATTCAATGGAAAAAGCAACTAATTATTGTCTATAATATATACATGAACAATAAATAAGAAACCTTCATATAGAGGTACCATTATAAAGTAATTTCAAATGTAAAACACAATTTGGTTGGGTCAGTCATTCAGATAGAAATAATACCCATTCTCGATATATTCAGGTAAACCTATCTACCAGAACTGAGGGTAGAATTATCCTCACAAATACACAACTTTGTTAATAAATGTACAAGTGTCAGACTTCAATTCAAGAAATGGACCCCTTTTGAACAAACAATCTTACACCCACCCTAATATCACAAACATCCAGTCTATCACTCAAGCATACAACCTGTATTTATGCTGCATCCATGATTTTTACTGAATGTTTAAATTTATAAAGCAACCAAAAAAAAAAATATTGGGACAATGTACAAAAACAGTCTCTCTCAAATCAAATGAGAGTGCTGGTTAAAAATAGGTTGATCCGATTCAACAGGAACACAACAATGTCATTCACATAACTTAAGGTATAAGAGAAGTTAAACATTGAGAAAAGAAATAAATACATCAGAAACACATGTAACAAAACAATAAACCTCACAAAATCAGGGAAAGTGTTGGAGGCAAATTTTAGCTTTCTTACTTCCTTTGTTCATTTGGTCTTGGCATTTGAGATTTTCAGTTTCAGTTTCATGATTTTTAATCATTGGATGCATCAAATAAATCCAATTACAATAGATGCATGGATTGACTTAAAGAGTGGTTTCTGACTTCTATCACAACTGCAACAATGGTCCAGATAGTAGATTAACATGCATCAATAATTATGCAAAGACCTGTTTTTTTTTCAAGACTAAAGAATTTATGCATAAACATATTTATGGAACATGTCAATTGCATAAGATCCATGCTCAACATGAAGATAAAAGAGAAACATTGACAAATGCATACCGTGTATTCCTCAATTTCAAAGCCCTCAATCACCACAACACTTGGAACATGATTTGGAGGTGGACAAAGCAGCTCTTGAGCTTCATCCCATGCTAGATTCAGCACTAATGAATCTTCACTATTAATCCATTGACGTTTTCTCTTTGAACAAGGGGTGATACCTTTTCTTTTACCGGGGCAGACAAAAGTCTTAATGCCATGTCCAACTTCCTCTGCACAGCCTGCTTTATCAGATATAGGCCCGGAGTTTGTCTGGTCTACTGATTTAAAAGGGCTTGGCTCAGCACCAGACTTGATGCTTGAAATAGCCTCGCCAAGTTTACTGTCACTGATGTTTACCTCTTCAGCATTAGATGCTTGCATTTTCTGTCATTATGTTAAAAAACATGTGAGAACCTACTTGACAACATCCCACAAGTTCAAAATTTCAATTCTCACTGAGAGTATGAGAGAAGCATTGATCCAGTTTAGATTCAAATCTTATCTGGCCTTCTGTAAAACATGACCAGACAGGATATCATCATATCATCAACCATTTTGGTTGTTTTGCCTCTATCGGTCCAACAACATGAACAATACCAAGGTACAATGACTCTAAACAATAAGCTAATGTGTAATAAGGATTTACAAAGCCAACTTGGAGAAAAGGCTGCACTTCTATTGATGCGCAAAGTCGCAAACCCTTTACAAACTTTAAAGATAATTCAAATGTAAGAAATCATTATTTTATTTTAGAGTACTATGATCCTATCACAATTTATGTGAGAGGATAAAATCAGACTAGACGCATAAAGGGACACAGTCATGGTACCAAATGTCACTCCTAGTGAGCACATAATAGCCCTGTCCAACATGTTTGTGGTGCCTGTCTCGTATTGCAATTGCATAAAGACTTTACCACATGTATTTGTGCAGTTCCTGCATATCTTCTAGGAGACTGTAGAAGCTGATACGATTAAGTTCTTCCAAGGTTGATTCAATAACAAAATCAAGAGATTATTTATATACCTGCTCTTCGGTCACAAGTCTTGAAGCCTTCCGGAATCCCATGACCAATTTTCCTTCCTGACCTATTCTACTAAATGTTACTGCAAAAACAATCAGCAACAGTGTAAATGAGTTAAACACTTAAACATACATTGTATTTGACTTAAGGAGAAAAATAATTTTGCTGACTTCATTCATGGACAAATAAAAATATGCATGTACGAAGCACAAAATTAGAAGCACTAGTCCATGATATTAACATCAGGAAACAGTAATGAAAATAAGCAGAAGGCTAAAGCATTAATATGCAGACAACTTTAACACTGATCCAAGGGAAGAATAGTTTAAACCCTCCTCCCCACCACCACTGCCCAAACGAGAACCAACATTTACATAATCTGATAATTCATACATTTTTTGAAAATCAGAGATAACTGTGAGCAGTTACCAGTATCCTTTATTGAGGATAAAAAAAACACTTTATTGAGGAAGGCAATTGTCCGAATATCTAAAATCACATGGTCATATACAGCCATACATTCTTTCAATAAAAGCACTTTGTTCATAAACTCACATTTAACCAATGTGATAAATTAAAAAAAAAAATTTATTCAGAAACTCACGTTTAACCAATGTGATAAAAAAAAACTTTACTCAGAAACTCATGTTTAACCAATGCGATAAAAACAATTTATTCAGAAACTCCCATTTAACCAAAATCTGATAATCCATACATTCTTTGAAAGTCAGAGATAACTGTGAGCAGTTACCAGTATCCTATATTAACCAGTGTAAAGGCACAAAAACATTCATTTTTCAATGTCCATGAATTAAAGGAAAAAAGAAAGCTTTATTCAGAAATTCAAGGGCAATTGTCCAGATATCTAAAAACAAATGGTCATATGCAGCTCGTCATGCAACAAGGAGTGGCCAGTGGCCTTGTACAATCAATCTGACAAGTGCACTAAAATGTGTGGACAGACCACAGAACTATGAGGAAAACTCATGAAAATAACGAAACTGAAGTTTGAGTTTGCCGGTGAGATACATATAAATGATATACATGTGGTGCAGGTGTTTTGTGCTTGGTTGTGGGGGTTGGGGAGGGAAGGAGACAAAGGGGTTATATATCAAGCAAGTGGAAACAAGAACAAAATCAACATTAGTCAGTTACCTGTATCACCAGCTTCCAATTGCATGGATTGCATGCAAGGTGTAACACCCTCCAAAACATACATCCTACTGTTATTATTGGGCCAAAAACGAAATTGACATGTCCACTCCTTGCCTTTTGTATCCTGAACAATTAAAGGCATCCCTTCAGGTTGAGTAATTGCAGGGAAGTGTATCTGTTTGACATTCCATAAACCCAGTCAGTTTACATTCCATCACAGACATCAAATCCTAATTTAAAACATAAAATATTACTTCGGTGGAATTTATCATTAATCAGAGCATGAAAGTTATAAGAAAAATGACCAAATACAGGTACATGTAGAAAACAACATTATTGCAAATTAGCATATGAGTACTTCATCAATTAATTCTCAAACAAGGTTCCATGCAAAAAATCTCTGGATAAAATACAAATAATGTAAGGGGGCTAAACAAAAAGAACTGAGCAGCGTGCTTCAGAGTATAACATATATTTTTTGACAATGGAGCATTTAATGTGGCCCACACCACAGTACTGGATATAGAAATGATTACACGATAAGGAATGCTTTGATTATGTGCAACTAAATGAACAGCAAAAGTAATAATTAAGAATAGCATTTCATTTCAAAGATACAAAAAGATTAGTATTCACCTCTGCACATCTTTTAGGCAGCACCAGACGCCCTACACGGCTGGCATCACTGGCACTTAAAGTCTTCTCAAACAAAGGAGTAAGGGCAGGTTCTGGACTTTATATAGTGTCAAGGGAAAGAAAATCTAAAATCGGATCATAAATCAAATTGTTGGGTCAAATCACACCCTCCCCCCCCAATAGTTCAGACTTGGTATATAAACAATTTGCTCAGAATGACAGCATGATTCCCTTAAAATTACTGTAAACTCTCCCTTAACGCATGCAGTAACTTCTCTTTCTCCATATAATTCTAATGAGAGATAGGTCCAAAGTCATCAAAAACCTTCCCATACTATATATTGTAAAGATCAGACAATCACCACCTCTTTATGACAGAAAAATATTTTGAACCACTAAAAACTTTTATCCATTTAAATGTTTCATATGCAAGTTTTTTATATAACAAACACATCCTAACTAAATGATCATATGTAATCAATGTGCATCCTACTAGTATGTAGTAACCATTTTGTTGTATTTTTAGAACAAATACGACTACTAATTATGACCAAGAATGTTAACACACAAGCACACAAATAAATGATACTTAACGACCTTTAACAAGAGTCATTTTTTGAGATATAATATACATATAAAGGATACTTGCTTGATGCTTGACAAAATGATTGACTTCTTGCAGAGATTTCCGCTGGCGGCCTTTCATTGCGACCTTGAGTTTGCAACTCCCCCAGAAGATTTAATGCATTCTGGGGGATACGATACATCTGCTTTTGGAAAGGAGATGGTGCTTGATGGCATGATTGAATAACCGAAGTTGAGGATTGACCATTTGTCCCATATGAGCGCAAACCAATCTGAGAACCAGATTTTTCATCCTTTGATATAGATGAACACACCGCAATATGTGTAGATGAAACTGAATTCCTCGCATACTTGACTCCAGCTGAATCATTCAATTGAAGATCAGAAACCACCTTTTTTGTCATAGCATTAGGATCAGTTCTTCCTGGAACACGTACAGGATCACGCAAGCTGTCTAAAAATTCTTTCCTATGATATGAACCAGACGTATCAACTGCGTTCCTCTCATTAACAAGCCTTCCCCCTGGCGCAAGACTTGCACCACCTGACTCAAATCCACCGGGCTGACTTTCGATCTTCCTCACGTCCAGCGGAGAGAAAGGAAAAAATGGATAGTGCAATCTATCAAAGCGATACGGTACATATTCACGTGACATCCAAGGAGTTGATTCAGACTGGATTCCAAAACTACCCATTCCTGAAACAGACCTTGTCTGACTTTCATGAATCCGGTTTTTCACAGGTGGGTCTTTCAGCAAATCATCCGGAGGTGGAAGGGAAGAGGATGACGATATGCGATTCAGCGCCTGATGTAAACAATTCAAGAAAAAAAGGGTACGATAAAACCAAAAATCCCCAAAACCACAATTCTAAGAATCTTATAAATCAGTCATGCTGAAGAAATCAATCTCACATTCATACACGACTCGCAATTCCTCCATCCGATAGCATCCGAGTGAAAACCACCACAGAACCTCCGCGCTTCAAACGCAGAACTGCAATTCACATAACCCATAAAAATCCATTTTTTGAAAACAAAATTGCAAACCAAGGTCTAACACAAGTCAATAGAACATGACAACAAAAAAAAAAGGTAAATCTTCAAAGTCTCTTCCTTTTTTCATACCAAAGACACCTTCAGCTTCTCCCATTGTTAATCAAAACCTCAACAAACAAAGGTCGATCAAACCACAAAAAAACACACAGTGAGTGAGAGAGAGAGAGATCATACGAGCACCGGTCACAGAGGTCGGGACGCTGAGCGGAGCCGATCCGCCGGCCGTCCGATCGGGTCTCCCCGCAGAGGGGGTTACAGCAAGTCTTCGTCGACGGCGACGAGGACGACATCGAGTTCTTGATGCGCTCCCCCCCAAAAGAAAAAGAAATAAAACCCTAAAAAGACCTCTTCACGAGGTCTCCCTCTTTTTTGTCGAATGTTTTTTTTTTTAAGCGACGCTGTCGTCGACGTCGGCTTTGTTCTTCTTCTTCTCCTCTTCCAGGTCTTAATCAATAATAATAATAATAATAAATTAATTAATTAAAGTGAAAAATCCATATAAACCCCTGTAAACTGTTCCTGATTTTTCTTGAAATCCATATAACCAAAACAACAATGTAATTCAAATAGCTCTTTGAATTAAATTTTTATTAACATATTAAGATTATTATGTAAATATTCTATCTAGTTAATCGTGATTAAAAACATAGTACACTGAAAACCACATACAATTTATTAAAAAAATAAAAATTCATTTGTAAATGAAGATTTTACCCTTCTAGATATGGTTTTATAACATATTTGAAAGGATAAAAATCTCTACATAAAGTTTTTTGTATTTTTAACAAATTGTATGAAATTCTTGATATGCTGTGTTTTTAATCAAGATTAATTAAATGAAACATTCGCATAATATTCCCCATGAAGTTTCATTCATAGATTGTTTGGATTTGCATAGGTGTTTTCAGGGGATTATTACATTGACTTGAATAAAAGTTAGGGAGCTACATAAATTTCAAACAATTTACAGGGGCTTATTTGAATTTTTTTCTAAATTAAAAAATAATAAAAAGGAAAGACCGTCAATAATAATGATAATAAATTAAAAAGAATAAAAAGGAAAGACCGCGGGGATTGGACGGCTACTCATCTCGCTTTCTTGGCTCTCAAGGAGAATTGCTGACGTCATCATCCCGACAGCGGAAACGAACGCCTCCATCTCCTGGGGATTCGCACGTGCGTCAAAATCAAGACAAAACCCTCTCAACAACAACCAAAAAAACAAAAAAAAGCGCCCTTAAATTTAACACACTCTACCCCTCTTCAATCCCAACACGTATTTTATTTTTTAAGTATAAATTAATCTAATTAAGTATACACGTTTTTATACTAAGGTTGCGTTTTGAAAACACATATTGAAAAATAACTTTGGTAATAAAACAATTTTTTAACATGTTTTTTTACTATGTCTTTTTTTTTTTATGTTTTTCTTTTAATTTGAAATCTAAAAAGCATTAAAAGATTGTTTTAAAAATTGTGTTTTTCAAAACATGAATTGAGTCGAATCTACTTACTGATTCACAATTAATATGAAGCATTTGGTGACCTATTTAGATTTTTTTGACTGATTAAAAAGCAAAAGATGGCACATACAGTTGTCAAACACATCCTAATTAATAATGTTACACAAAATTCTTTTTTCGACCCCATTTTTGTATTTTTATATTTCTTATTATAAATTACATAAACACTAGATTATATAGATTTCTTTTACCTTTTTCAAAATAAGGGAAAATTAATTCTAGGTCCTCTGAGGAACCCCTCAATTATTTTTACGTTTTTAAAATATTTGAATTTATTTTTAGACCCCAAGTTATTTGAGTATTATTTATGTATCCTTCCATCTTTTATCCCTTCTAAAGAGGGTTATTTTTTATCCCTTTTTTTTCTCAATTTTTACCCGTCATTCTGCTCCCTCTCTCCCCCATCCACACAGACAACCAAATCCTCCCCCCATGCGCATCAAATTTTATGATGAACATACAAAATCAACCCTAACAACTAAATAATTTTTCATCATATCTCAATATAATAACCTTCATAATAAAAAAAATTAACAATGTACAAAATTCATCAAAAAAAAGTACACAAACATTATAACAGTGTACAAGAACCAATAAATAATACTCTAACTAATATGAGGATTTAAATATAAATTCAGATGTTATATAGATCTAAAAATAATTCAAAGATTCCCCGAAAGACATAGAATTAGATTTCCCATGTGTATAACTTTGATTTTTTATATATTTTTTAATAGATTTTATGCATTAAGTTGAGACTAAAAAAACAAAAAATAGAATGAGCATTAGATCTCACATGCAATGAAATTTTTAAATGTGTATATATATTTCGTATAACAAAGTTTATATTTTCATAAAATTATGAAATATATACACCAATATATTTATACACTTAAATAAAAGTAAAAATTCATAAAGGTGTATGATGCATGTAACGGATGTTTATACTTTTCATGAAATTAAATTATCAATGTAAAAACGCACATAAATAATTAGAGACGCTAATGAAGATCGTTAAGGGTGGCAATTTGTCTGGCTGACGTGGACTTGCCGAGTGCGTACACTCGGTCTCGGTCAACCTCGGTCGTACGTGATCTTATCCGGAGACGTGGGACCCACGATCGACTAAGGACATACTGTTTGAACCTACGTTTGGTCAGATTTCGCGTCTCAAAAACTATCAATTTTAGAAGAATATCAATGTTTTAAATTCACATTGAAATGTAGCTTAAAATGAAAATCAGAAATCACGTGTGATAGAGCTATGTTACAATAAATCGATTTTACGATCAAAGTCCAATATAGTTTGTTAGCACCCTCCACACACTGTGTATATATATATATATCATTAAAAAAAATTTATTTTTTTATAAATAATTTTATTCAATTTATTGAAATATATGCTTCACATTTTATAAAAGTACACACCTCATTAGATGAAGTATATATAATTTTTTAAAGGAAATAAATTCAAATAACCCCCTGTAAATTATCTGAGATCCATATAACCCCTGACTTTTCTTAAAGTTTATATAACACTCTAAAAACACCTATGTAAATGCAAAATAGACTCTTAAGTAATATTTTCATTAACAAATTATGATTATTCTACAAATATTCTATTTGGTTAATCTAGATTGAAAACATAGTATTCTAAAAACCTATTACAATATATTAAAAATGCGAAATATCCTCTCTATGACAATTTTACTCCTCTGGATAGGGTTTTATAATCTATTTGAAGGAGTAAAATCATCATGTACAGACGATTTCTCTTATTTTTAACAAATTATACGGGGTTTTTGGTCTATATTGTGTTTTCATAAAATAAAACATTCATGGAATATTCCTCATCTATCAACGAAATTATACTGAGTTATTTGGATTTATATAAGTGTTTTCAGGGAGTTATATGGACTTTAAAAAAAATTAGGGGGTCATATAAATTTTGAACAATTTATAGGAGGTTGTATGAATTTTTTTTTTTAAAAAAATACACAGTAGGGTCAACGTTTTAAATTGTAGAATAGATTGAGTGCAACATTTTTTTTTGTTCCAGTGTTACAGTTGTGTAATGTTTAGGAGAGCTTGTAATTTTCAGAAGACTTTTCGTGCCTTCTTGTTCAACTCTTGATGTGCTATCAATATCAATCAATTTGTTTTGCTGGATTTTAGTTTAATAAGTGTGACCTGGTCCTTGATTGTAGGCCGGTCTTAAATGAATTTACGAATGTAACGCATACTTATATTCTTTAAAAAAGACATTTATATCGTCCATCTTTGAAAATTAGTCAATCATTTCTAAGTAATAACTTGAGTCCGATTCAATTCAAATTCGATGGATTAAACTTAATTTTTACATGGATTGAATTGTAAAAATCGGATTCAAGTTCAGGTTGAGTCAGAAATTTGATTGGGTTCAGATTAACATCATAGACAACCATATCCAACCCGAACCATGTAGTAGACACTCGTATAGTCATATGATATTTTAAATGAGGCATGGGTCATTGATACTTGATTTTTTACTCTAAATTTCTACCTTTAGATCACAATTTTTTTTTTTTTGTGGACTTAGATATATTTTAGTGGATGATTAAAATTAATGAAATATGTGTATATTTTTTTTGTTAAAAATTAGATTTGAAAATCAGGTTTCGCGGATTGGTCCGAGTTGGTTTGGGTTATCATGGGTTGAGTTCGAGTTAAAGACGTCAGGTTAAAATTTAGGTTGGGTAAAGTTAAGGTTGAACGTCTTAAATTTCGAGTTAGAGTCAACTCGAATTCAATCCGCTCGAGTTGTATCCTGTAATCATTACACATAGCATATAAAATTTATAAACTTGGCATATATTTAATTACAGATAATTATGTCAGTGAAATAAATCATCTTCTATTCTCAGTAAGAAAGAAGAAGAGCAGTAATGTTTTCTTTTGTTTAACATGCATAACTTGTAGATAAAAAATGAATAAGATGATGAAAATTTATACAAATGTGAAAATGACTAACATTTAAACACCCCGTATCTCAATGAAATAATACGGGGGGCTTGGAATACTTCTAATATAGCTATAACTACTTAGCCCATGTAAACAAACATATTTTTTAGGTTTATTCATACCTATTCTATCATATTTTACATTTATTCTTCTTCTCATGCTCGCCAATAGAAAATATTACATCTATTATATCTATTTCTAATATTTAAGGTATATTGTTAATAATGAGAATGAATTAAGGTATATTGTTTATAATGAGAATGAAATGTTATTCCGGATTATTCATTCCAAAAGAATATATGAATCCACTTTCATATCTACTGTCATCACCTCTTATAAATCAACTGATATCATTTTTTTACATTTTATGAATCTTTATTCACACCTTATTTATCCTTTATTTAAACAATAAAAACTTTATTATTACATTGTACAACAAAAATAATTTAAAATATAATCAAATAAAAAAATTATTTTATTCTTATTTATATCAAAATAGCCATAGATCTCATGATAACTTAATTTTCTATTCAAACGGGGTGATGCATGCTTTGGTGTTTTATTTTTGCTTTTATCTCGCTTGTTCTCACATCTAGTCTGTTTTGATTTCTCATCATTATGATAGATGTAATGTAGTTTTCTATAAATAAAAAAACCAAAAATCACATGTTCTAGCTTTAGTCCGTTTTGATCTGCCAAACATTCTGCGTTTAAAAAGCTAAAGATTTTCATCCAAACACATTTTTCACGTTTAGCTTATTAAATCACTATCTTATATTTTTAAGCTAAAAAATCTATCAATTAAAAAACTAACAAAACAATGATTTTCAACAGCTAAGTGTAGAATGCAAGATTTAAGAATATAGAACCTCACATCCAAATATAGCCTAAAATTAAATAAGGCTGCACACGAGGGCGTGTATCAAAACTTATATAAACTTTCAAACAATCTCGCACCCTTTCCCACAAGTGTTTGAAAGATGTTTGCACTGACTCTGGTAATCCCAAAAAAAAAGAGATTACATAAATATGGGAACTTTTCATTGATATTTTAGAATTAAAACTTTTCAATATTTATAAAAACATTAGCTGCCATGTAAAATTGAGTGGCAAACAAAAATACATATAGAAATCATATTGGGGAAAATATAGTAGCCAAAGCTTGATCTACTGTCATATATATGGGAGGGCCATATGCCATCAGATCCACCTGTTGGCAATTGTATGTTCCCTTTCCCCTTGCGATAACTTCTCCGTCGGAATCAATGATGCCGCCTTTCTTAGGGTTCCCGGCACGCGATCCTGGTTCTAACCGAAAAGCTTTGACCTGCAACACAGGAGGAAGCAAAACAAGGTTAGATAAGGCAGCAGTGCTGGTAGTTTAATTTCAAACAATGCCATCATAAAATAATACCCACAAATCTAAAACCTTCATATATTTTACCAAGTATCCAACATTTTCAATATTTTTCATTTGAGCACTGTTACACACAGTCATATGCAGTTCGCTAATGAGATATATGTTTTTGTAGCTAAAGCATGTAAATTTTTTTTGCTTTTTGTGTATACATTTCACTAGAGAAAGAGAGAGTATGAAGGTACATGTTTCGTTATAGGAAGTATACACTTTGAGAAAAAAAAATCAAAACATACAAGGACTGACCGTCCCTAGCATTATTCCTTTTCATTCTTCTGCTAAGGACAATTATAGCTCAATATCAGCAATTTTACTAGAGAAAACATAAGAAGCATAACAAGAAGGACCGAGATAGATACACACCCTAACCCAAATCTTAATCTCCCTACTGTTATTCTGTAATCAAACATTGTCATAGTGTGTTTAATATTTAAATGTCACTTAACACACCCTAAATCCTAATTCAAAACTTAATCCCTATTATAATTTTGTAATCTAATGTTCATAATGCAGTTTAATATTGGAATGTCCAAATGCGATATTGAATATTACTTAACAGGTGGACATTCCCACAACACAAACATTTGGGAATTAAACATACAATTAAGTTAAATTCACACACCTTGAGATACATGACATATGGGGATTTCACATGGGTTCCATCGCTGAACTTCATCAGCAGTGATATTAGTAACGCTCTCGGGCAGTCTCTGATTATAACCAAGTCCAGATAGCCATCTGCAAACTGCACAACTCCCACAGAATGAGCAGAAATGGTAATTCTCTTCCCAAATTAACATAGGGAAAGTAAAGCCAACTTGAGTTGCAAACATTTGCTCTCTGAAAAGAAAGTTCATGGAAATAAGATATTACAATGTCAAATTCAATGGTTGTT
The DNA here is from genome assembly GCA_030737835.1 of Acorus gramineus. Classification (NCBI taxonomy): domain Eukaryota; kingdom Viridiplantae; phylum Streptophyta; class Magnoliopsida; order Acorales; family Acoraceae; genus Acorus; species Acorus gramineus. The sequence goes on along the minus strand of CM060857.1, from coordinate 1,501,690 downwards.
CCTCTCACCAGAAATCGAAGGGAAAACCTGCTCGGAAAATTGTCAAAAACATTCTTCTGTTTTTTTTCATTCTGATTTGTTACTTATGTTACTCTTCATAAGTCATCAGTCTAATAGGTTAAAAAGAAATTCAATATGAATCAACCATCAATGAATAGCATCAAAACCATAAGCATGTTACATGGAAGCTTCCAAATTTTGTAACTCTTAGTCTAAGAATTATATTTAACACGTGTTCAGATCCATTGGCTACCATTTTGCAATCCACTAGCAACTTTAACAATGCGCATTAAAATTATTAGATTCAAGGGAGGACTCATTTTCCCTACATATGCCAACTCCATACATTTTTTTTTTTTTTTTGAGACTCCAACACAATGGTACAAATGCTATTCTTTTATTGAAACACGAATTGGACACGTCTTGAATAATGGAATTTTAATGTTTCTAGAAAATATAGAATCTCCAAGAACAAAATGTAATATTGTTATCTGCCTAAGAATAGAGGAAAAAAGAAGGTGCAAGTGACAGAACAAGCTCTACGCCACAGAAATGAACAAACCTTGGCAGCAGGTGCTGGCATGATGTCTGCACTAGCCCAAGGAACATTGTGTAGCCATACCGAGATAAATGGTCCATCTATAGATCGCCATTCATGAGTCTCAAAGGAGGTTGAAGGACCCTGGTAACCATCCTGCACAATTTTATCCAAATGACCTTGATCTTGAGTTTCAAGGTCACAATTGCAGTTGCCATTTTGCAAAATGGGTTGCCCAAAAGTTTCATATCCAGGAGCAGGCACAAAAGAGACTTGTCCGAGGTATCTCCGCAAGTTTACTAATCGCATTAAACACTACAAGAAACAAAGAGGAAAAAAACATGTTTAAAAATTTGCTAACAAGATGTAACCCGCATAACCTGAAATTGTGCCAAAATAAAAGGGGAAAAAAAATGATAACACACATAGAAGTCTAAGCGAGCACTCCCCATCCATCTATACTTCTCAGACTCGATATCAATATCTGCCACCAGACCTATAAGAATGGCACCGTAAGCGTTAAAAAGAATACAATTATGATATGCCACAAACATGCAAAAGTCACTAATTCCAGCAAAATAGTAATGGTATGCACAGATAAAATAAGGTGGAAATAAGAACTCTACTATATTGTCTCAGTATTTAAACTCTCTTCTACATACCCCATGTGAGCATCAAGACACTGAAAAACCTTATCCTATCTTGCAATACAGTAGCAACATCTAATGGACGTTTGTGACCTGCAATGGATAAATGAAAGAAGTAGAAAACAATGAGAAATACGAAGGAAACATGGGGACAATTAAAAATGGAAGGAATAAATACTTCCAATAATTAAATCAAGCAAAAACTTTAGCCCAATGACAGAAAAGAAGACCAACTTAATACAATGTTATTTGGAAAAGATGCAAAACCTCGAATAATTGCAAAAACAGCATTTGACACTGAACAGGAATCATTGACCTCATCTAGTAGTGATTTTGCCATGCCATTTCCTGTACCTGAATTCAGAAAAATGATATTGAACATCAAAATTTTACTGATATATGAAATCAGCACCACCAAATAACCAAAGTCTGAACCTTGGAACCAACACCTGATAATAAGACAATAATTTAACAACAAGCACGAGAAAAGAAGCTTTTGGTAACTCTCGGTATGGAGAAATCATTTAAAGATAGAAAACAACCACCCATTTCATGCAGAACCACACAATTCCATACGCAAATGGATACTCCCAATCTACAAATTGTCAAAAATCCCATGGTTTTGCATCCAATTACAAATTAATGTGCTTATCAGACAATTTTTTTTAGAATATGGTAGGCTTCCTACTCCATTTTATTAAAAAGAAGAGAAAATACTTATCAGACATTCAAATAACAAAAAAAAAGGAAGTTGCTTCCTTCCACATTATATTAGAATAATTAGTTATGAACATGACATACCCGATTTTTGACAGAAAAGACATAATATTACCTATGCCAAAAGGTTTTGATCATCCACTGGAATCTATCAAAGTTCACTCAGGCACAGATAACACGATGATTGACAGCATAGCACGACACAAATAAGAAAGGCAGATTTACAAACAGACAGTATACTCCAGATAAATTGACCGACCTGCTGGGACTATACCGAGGGGAAGTTTAATTGCAGTGGCCCAATCCTCCCTTTGTAGCAACCCATTAACCACCTAAAAAAAGATGTAATATATGAGCACAAAAGTCGCGCAGGAATGAACTGTTAGGCACTTTGGAAAATTTAACAAGTAATTCAGATGGACATGGGGGGTTGGGGGTAGGGAAAGGGGGAGAGAGTAAACAAAGGAAAAGAATTCATTCCTACAAGACATCCAAGAATTTCTTATATATACCTTTATATGCACGAATGCTAAGATGCTAACATTAGTGACAGGCCCAAAGGTCACTGAGTTGGACATGGAGCACCCACTTTGCCACGCGCATAAAATTCAAAATTGCAAACCGGATGGCTGAATTTGAACTAATTAAATTATAGATTCTTCACTCAATCACTCTCATTTCATTTTGGTGGTGGTGATTTAGGGGTGTGAGTGGGTAGGGGTAGTGAGCTACTTCTCACCTCAACAAGAACACCATCTCCACTAACACAGATAATCCCATCATACTTCAAGATATCCAATGAGATCGCAATTTCTTTAGCATGTAGTTGGTACTCGGTCTCTATAAGATGAAAATGAAAGGATATTAGAGCAGAAGATAATTTCCTACCAACAATGACCCCACGAAGGAGTACATATATTTTAGTCAACAAATAATCATAGCAGCTCTAACCTTGCAATGTAAATTGTATATCAGCAGCTACGAGCAAAGGTTTTACTTCGTTGTGGAAAATCTTCCGCGCACATTTCTTCCCTCCATAAGGGTTGACAATAATAAACAACCTTTTAGGCCGTCCTGTATAAAAAAAAAAAAAAAAAAAAAAACAGGAAAAAAAAAAGAATAAACACCAGAAATGGAATTCAAGAAAAATCAACAAAACATACAGCACTAAATATCTTAAGACCCCACATCTCTTATTTATTAAAAGGATAAAATGAGTGCTCCTCAAAACATCACCCTGGAAAAGACCCACCAATATAAAACTCCCAGGACAATCAATCAGACATTAATGACCCGAAGTGCAGGAAAACACGTAAAACCCCCGAGATATTGTACCCAATTCACCAAAGCAGCCCACAACCACATCTCTAGCTAAAAAGAACAGAACTTTCAAAAAAATACATGCAACCTAAAATACTACTAATTTTTCAGAACAAATTTATAATGTATGGGAAATAACTCCCACAATCAGGCGCCATAAGATTTCATCAGAAAAATCTCTTCCAATTCTTATCCTAAAAACAATCAAGAGCTAAGCCAAACAAAGGAAGCATGTTAATGTGAAAAGACAGAGAGTTACAGCCAATGCCAGAAAGGACACCCAAAAAAATCCAGACAAAAATGAACAAACACAACATTTACAACTGTTTATGAATGATTAGGACATATAGCAAAACTTAAAAATCTAAATAATTTTTTTAAAAAAAACAGGTGAATTCCCAAACAACACAAAATACTAACAAAATGAAAATCCAACAAACACAACATCTGAATAAATAAATATAAACTTTAAAGATTCAATTCAAAAAATCGAAATTCCAGCGATACCGAGTGAATCGATGCAAACCCGGAGCTTCTCGCACCACAGCCCCATCGACTCCACCGTCGACGGTTCGAACACGAGGTCCCTCCTCACTCTTTTCCCGCCCCTCCTCTTCTTCACGAAACCCCTAACCCTAACCATCGACCCCTCCCTCCCGAACCCCAGCACCTCCGCCTCCGCCGACAAATACCTCTCCTCGCCTCCCTCCCTCCACGTGATCCTCCCATCGCCGGTGATGTTCGCCTCCGTCGACACTCCGTTGACTCTGACGCGGTCGGAGAAACCCAGGGTCTCCTTCTGTATCGCCATTTTTGGTTGCTTTTTGGATCCTCCGGAGGGTTTTATAAAGCGATAAAAAGCGACTTTTTTTTTATTGGGAAAAACCAAATAAGACCTATAAACGGACAGCAATCCATAGAAGCCCCTGGTTATTCCTAAAGTCAATATAATCTCCTGAAAACACTTATATAAATCCAAATACCGCATGAGTTACATTTTGGTTGACAGATGAAGAATATTGTATGAATATATATCATATTGTATGAATATAATATTAAAAATAATTTTTTATATTTTTAACACATTATAGTAAATTTTTTATTTACTATTTTTTCAATCAAGATTAACCAGACAGAATATTCAAAAAATAATCATAATTTATCAACAAAAATTTAATTCATGTGGCTGATTGGATTTACATAGTTATTTTCAAGGGGTTACAAGGACATTAGAAATATTCAGGGGGTTATCTGGAATATTTCCTTTTTAAATTATTGTGATTAAAAAAAGGACTGTCGTATCGGTTGCTCGTCTTTCTATGTAAAATAAATTTGGAGGAGCTTGTTCAAAGGGGCACGTGTAAGGGACATGGACAGAATGTTTAAATGACGTGGACCCCATCTCGCCCGTGATTTTGGTGTGCCCCTAAACATTCGCCCTGGATACGGTAGACCCGCCCTGTTCCGTGGGAGCAATCTAGACCATCCATTTTTCAATGAACGAGATGGTAGACCCATGTAAAGAAAAATCAAACAATAATCTAATTTGTGGCCTGTTTGAAAACTGAGTTCAAACATTTTTTATTTTCTCAAATCCATTTCAAAATTAAAAAAAAAAAATTGGAGTAAAAAAATGTTTATCATATTTTATATGTGAAAATGTCTTCAAAACCTGAGTTCTTCGAAAGCTGAAAAGAGACAACTTTATATAAAATCAGTTTTAAACCAACTATAACAGAAAAAAAAATTAAATTTATTTTTTTGGTGGGTTAAAAAAAAAAAAATCAATTTTGCAACCATATAACTGAACACAATCTAAATTGACTGAAGTCTCGTTTAACAATAAAAAATTTGAGATTTTTAGTTTCTTGAAAAAATAAAAATCCTAAAAAAGATTATCAAACAAATTCATTTAATTGAAAAGTTGTTATTATTACAACAAAAAATATACATCAATAACTATGTTTATTATAATAAAAACAGTTTATATTATCAACCACAAATATAATTTTTATATTAATTAAAAAGGATTCATCACCGTTACATTTTAAAAAGGCGTAAAGTTAAAACCGGCATGCACCCTGAAAAGAGACAAACTGGAGTTAACCATTAAATCCACGCCACTCGATCTTGAGCGTCCATTTAATGGACCCACGGTCTGCATCGTGCCGTTCAAGGTGGGGCAGTCATCGCATATGGACCGTCCAATAGATGAGTCTCCTTCTGAACCTTGGCGTCTACTTTTCTAGGAAATGCTCCCATTGGGTTGTCTCGTCCATCGTACGGTGGTGATCAAATCGTGGGTCAAAGGTGTGGACCCCACCGTCGATTTCGGTGAGAGAAGGTTCTAAACGTGTAACGGGTCGTGTTTTGTGCCTTTCGTCTTTAGTGCACAGAAAAATCAATTATGAATCATAGGTTGGTTTTTTGCATTAAATTGAAATTTATATACTTTGTCAATCAAAATGCATATAAAATAATCAGTCAACATCTTGATGTTCCGATATTTCCAATCTTTCGGACAAACAATTAGTTCATTTATTCAATGCTTAGGGACTGATGAAACAAATAAAAAAAAAAAAACTTTGGGACCACCTTTCGGTAGATGATGACACTTTTGACATTAAGAGCCAACTCTTCATAAACATTTTTTCAAGAAACTTAGTCACATTGAATATTAAAAGAGTGATACAACTTGTGATGACACTTTTGACATTACGAGCCAACTCTTCATAAACATTTTTTTAAAGAAACTTGGTCAACATCGAATTAAATGAGTGATGCAACTTGTGAGATGTATCTCAAGTATATTATATTGCTCAAGTGGCACGCGAGTCCAAAGTCTTTAACTTAAGTATCTGTTTGGATTCCCAGCGCCGACTTGGAGGATACGACGAACGCGTAATGAGTTCATCTTCCACGGCACGCGTATGTTTCTAAAGAATATGTGGGATACATTTAAGTCTCTTATACAAGACTGGAAGCGTCACATTGCTAGGGGAGGGGGGAAAGCTTTGTCGAAGGAGAGAGCGGGACAACGTAGCGCGGGGGGCATCGGTAATTCTTGGGTTTAGATAACTCTTCTACTCGGGACGCCGGTTGTGGTGGTGTTTGTGTTTTTTTATTGGTGTTTCTTTTGTCTATTTATTCCCCTCCTCCCTCTTCATTCCCGTTCAGGGTTTATAATTCGATATCATAAATGAAATCGGGCAGCAAATATCTACCTTTTTTTCAAAAAAAAAAAAAGTGTCCGTTTGGATTGGAGTTGTATCCACGTTTGCCTGCTTGAAGCAATTCAACACACAGACACTTTTCCAAACAAGTTTTGGCGTCGACATCTTGCACATACAGTGTTTGCATTTGTAGTGAAAAAAACAGGGACTCCGATCCCTCGACACTCCAAAACAGAGCTTCTTGGAACGCAAGTGGCATTTTTTATGGAACAATGAGTGAAAAGACAAGTATACCCATAGTCTATCCACCAATTTCCACATCCTCTCCCCGATCCATTCTCATATACAAATGCCCGAAAAAAATAGAAATCCCTATTCTTTTTCTCCTCTTGCCGAATCTGCTCCAACCCTCATCAACTCCTACTCTTCCCTTTCGAAGATTTACATTCCTCTGCTAGTATTTATTAGGTGCGTATTGTTCTTATACCATCACCCCTCTTCGGTTCCTGCTACGTATATGATAAGGTAGATGAAAGCAGAGAAATGATTTATATGATTCGTTGCTTATCCCTTCTCTTCTACTCTTCCCGGATTGGTTGGAGGTGGTGAACTTCCAAGTGCTGCTCAATCGATTAGGGAAAGAAAATGAAAGTTAGGGCTTTTTGGAGAGGGGTGGCTGTGGGACTTGACGAGGGGTGTTATGGTAAAAATGGACCCCAGGTGTCGGCAATGCATATTTATTCCCAAACAAGCAGGCAGTGCATACACACGTGCGGGTCTTACACTGGACGCTTGCTACTGTTGAATCCCAATTGAAACGCAGCTTTTGACAACCCCAGGTTTTTGCAACTCCAATCCAAACAGACCCTAAGTAGTTGGCGACTTGGTGTATAGCCCTACAAAATTTTAGAGACCTAATGAATTTCATTATTCAATTATAATTCCATGAAAACAAATAATATTTTTATAGTATTTCATCTCAACTTTATTTTCATAAAAAAATAAAAAAAATTCTAACTTTATAACTCATCTTATAATTTGTTCTCATTTAACTGTTACATATTACTATAACCACACAACTTTACCTTAATAATTTTGTTTTAAGTCTATAAATGGCATCCTCATCCGAGGAAATGCTTATTCTTAATTAGCCTCTGTTTGGGTAGTGGAACAACTAGGGATTAAGGTCGAACATGGGTGAATCAGCCCAAAAACCTATTTGTAAAGAATAAATGAGTATATCTATGCCAAAATATGTGGGATTAATAAATTGGTTTTGATATATCATGTTCTTCCATAAATCATTTTATTTCACTCAATTTATTCCATTGTTATGAAGATTTTCATATGTCAAATCACTTATTATCACCGGGGCCACATGTGAAAATATCATTTTTTTCACTTTTTATAATTAATTATCCACATCTTATTTACATATTATTTATAATTTATACATGATCAACTAAACATTAAAAACTTAATTATTCACATTTCAAACTACAAAAACTAAAAACATAACCAAATAAAAAATTATTTATGACTTATTTATACAAAATAGATATTTATTCCCAAAAATCTTATGTCTATATACATATTTAATTATGAACTTAATTAGATATCTACTATTTGATAATCTAATAAACATATGCATTAGAAGAAAAACATTGTTTTGACATGGGAACTACGTAAGCCCAATTTGTACCGTATATATTTCTAACCTGAAGTTCACATCAAAAATTGATTAAAAAATACACTTACTCGATTCATCCATGTTCATTTACACATCCCCTAACTCACTCAAAATTTGAATCATTGGGCACTTAACAAAGGCCATGTTTGTTATAGCTTAAATTTACAAATTATATATTATAACTTATAAATTATAGATTATAACTTTTCTGATAAGCAGTTGATATGTTTGTGGTAGCTGTTGAAAAATAGAGAATAAGCAGTTGTGGATGTTTGTTAGAATAAGTTGTAAAATAACTTTTTGTTGTGTAATTGTAAAAAGTACCCCTTCTAACGGTTGAAGTTAAATTTAATTTTTCTTTAATAAAAGAATGTGGTTTTACGTATAAAATGATGATGATATACTTATCCTCCATTAACATTAAATAATATGTAAAAAAATTAATGAAATCTTGGAATCTACTAAAATATTCTACCTAAAATCTAAATATAATAAAAAATAAAAAAACATTACTATCTAAGTTTTAATTTTATATGAGTTATCTCAAATTTTTGGAAGATGAAATGAATATTTTAGAGAAGATGAAGAGACTTGTCATTAGTAAATAAAACAAATTTTTGGAAGATGAAATGAATATTTTAGAGAAGATGAAGAGACTTGTCATTAGTAAATAAAATGAAAGGTAGTAATGTCCAATAGATTGTTTTTTTTTTTAAATAATATTATGACATTTTTAAGTTGTTTTTAATTTAAATAAGTTTCAATAAGTTTAAACAAACATGCAACAACTGCTTATTTTAAGCTAAAAACTATAATCTGCAGCTTATAAGTTTTAACAAACATATACAAAAAGACATTGCAGAAAGACTTGTGGTCAATAGACGATATAAATATCATGGTATATGAGACTGCAAAGTGATCCTCTAATAGATTGCATAACATAACTACTTACTATTCTGACAAATTAGTAGAGGTATCCATTCTTCATTGCGAGTGTTCGATTTCTTTCGATTTCATTAAGACAAAGTAACCTAAACAAAAGAGCGTCACCGTGAGACTGGTGGACGACTAAGAGCACACAAAGCAAGACGGCAAGGGTGGCGACGGCCGTGGTGGGGAGGGTCAGCCCCAAGAAGAGTTTGAACTGCCATTTTGGAAGACATGAATGTGTGATTTCCATTCTTTTCCTTATTCTTAAAAGAAAGTGAGCCTTTTTCTTTTTTTCTTTTATTCTTTGGTGAGGTTCTGATGTAAGAGATATACATAGGTCATGCTTTCAAACTATATAAATTTGCAACGTTGAGAATGAGAGGGGCATTTTCATACATTTGTTGAATAATCTTTGGCTTACGTTAGAGGTGTAACTTGGATAGGTTGGGTCCGGTTGGAGCTCAAGCAGAACCCAACCCAAGATTGAAGAAAGTCAACCCAAACTCAAACTCAGCCCAACTTGATCCTCGGATTTGAGAAGCTTAACTCGAATCCAACCTTTGAGGTTTTATTCGGGTTCAAGTTAGGTTGGGCTCATGTTTGACTTGAAAAAATATATTATTTTAAACAATTAAAATTTTACAAAAGTCAATTATCTGCACAATAAATATTACAAAGATGAAAATGTTATTTAGAGAATAAAAATATGAAAACTATAGAAGTAAAAGATTCTCGATAAAAATAAATTTTACAATTTAAATTTTATCATACAAATTAAAAAATTATAATTTTATTTAAAACATTTTACTTTAGATATGGAGATATCGAGTTTCGGTTGATTCGGGTTTCCTGAACCCTCAATCCAAACCCAACCCAAATTAAATTCGGGTTGCTTGGGTTCGGGCTAGGTCCAAATTGCACCCTAGTTTAGCTGGGGTGATGATTTGAGGTGAGGATGCTGGGATGAAATGACAAAAATGCCCTTTGATGATAGGGTGGTTTAATTGTAGCGTTGGTTATGTCACACGCGAGCCACGTTTGTAAGCCTAACGTCCACGTGTTTTATTTTTTTTAATATTTGAAATAAAAAAAATTGTATATAAACCATTACAAAATAAGGTTTTTTTAGTTTTAAGTTCCTGTAAATATTCTTGATTAAGGATCCATCCATCATTTCTTCATATTTTTTTTAAAGTCCACTACTTCAATCATTTATTTAGTTTTTAATCCCTTCGCCAAGCGTCCATTTATATAAAATGTTAATTTGTGAAAAATGATTTTTTTTTTAGTATCAATTTATTAAAAAAATATTGAAAAAATATTCACACGTCTCTCTCTTCTTCATATTTTATTTTAAGTGGTCAACTTTAAATGTCTTTTTCTTATTAGTATGATTTTGTAAATATTTGATTTTTGAGTATCAATTTATCTTTTTTTTTCTTTTTTTTTTGTTGTATTTTTGAACTTGTTTAAGGCTCCGTTTAAAAAAAGCTTTGGAGAGCCTTTGAGTTTACAAGAAATTGCTTATTAGACCCGATTCCAAATAGAAAAAAAGAGCTACAACTTAATTAAAAGTTGCGAGCACATTCATTTTTTTTTGCAAATTTCATAGTACGTGGAAAAACTCACTAAAAAAAGCTACATCTTCCTGTAAACTCAGTTTTAAACCCAGGTTTTGAGGAAAAACTAATTTTTCAATTTGTTTTTTGGAAGATTTTTATGGTTCTCTTTTGGGATTGATGTTTTGTTATCCCAGTTTATCTTGTTATGGATTGTTAAGTCTTTTTAGTACAGCCTTTATTTCCATGGCTGCTTCTGTTACGATTCATGTTAATTTTTGAAGGCTGTATTTTGACAACAAATTTCGTGCCATGGATTAAACAGACTCTCACAAGAAAAACAAATCAGATTTAATAAATTATATTCTATAACAGGTGGACCTAATTGGGGAATGTTGAACAAAACAAACCTACCAAGAAGAACGGGGAATCACAGATTTCCTGGGGTTCTCCTTTTAAAGATGAAAATGTCCTTTCCACTTTGAAGGATATAATTTATCAAGACCACCTTTACAATCTCATATTTCAGTTATATTTTTTTAATATATATTTTATAAAGCCATATAACTTGTTAGATAAGTATGTTATTTTAAAAAAAAAATTCAAAATGAGCATTAGAAACTTAACATATATGCACCAACAATCATGTATATATAAAAGTAGAAAAAATAATTATAAGAGTAAAATTTAATCAGAAAATCAAACAAAATATTATATTCACATGATAGGATTAACCATACAACCTTGCTATAATAAACTTATTCATAACTCCACACCATGTATTACTTACCCCACCCCCTCCCTAAAAAATAAAATTTTAAATCATACCAAAATACAATGCTTTCAAGCCAAACTTCCAAAGTCACTGCTCATAACCGTCACAGCAACCGCCGAAGCCGAAAAATCCTGCCCACCACCACCAGCACCACCACCTCCTCCTCCTCCACCACCACCACCACCACCAAAGTAGCTACTGCCACCACCATAAACTCCTCCTCCGCCTCGGCCGACGTCGCCTTGCCGTCCCCTCGGCTGCCTCTTTTGGGTGGTTGCACACAGTAACAGAGTGAAAGACAGGATCAAGAGAGAAGCCAGTATCACAAAGAAAGGCATCCCACCGTGTCCTGTGTTGAGAGTCTTTGTCATTGAAATCATGGTTTTGTTCACCATCTTTGTGATACTGGTTTGTTATGAAATTGAGAGAGAGAGAGAGAGAGAGAGAGAGAGAGGGAGGGAGGGAGTTTATATAGGGAAACTATTAGGCATGGATTGATTAAGGAAGTTTGTTTTTGGGATGATCTTAAAGTTATTTTATTAGAACTGATTTTTGGATGCATATATTCTTATTAGGGAAAAGATTGATTAATTAGGCAACTCTAATTAACAAATAGGGACAAAATTGAGGTGGCGTGATCAAATGCATCCAGAGAATATATCTTTTTGAAATGGTAATTTCTTTGCTTGGAAAATGTTGAGGGGGACAAATCAGCCACATGTTTTGGTATGCTTTGATTGCGTTGAGTCGAGTTCAGTTTTGGGACGGGTTTGGGACAAATAAAATGAAATCCGATGGGTTTGAAACAAGAAATGAGTTTATTTAGCAAAATCCGTCTCGGATTCCATTAATATTAAGATTAAATATTTATTACAATAACCATAATTAATATTTATCATTTAGTATTCCAAAAAAATATAAAAAATATAAGAATGAATAAACTCAAATTCTAATTGAAAGTTGAAATCACATAAGCATACACGGGTTGTCTTTTGATATTCCAAAAAAAAAAATTGAAACATTATATTCGTCACTTATTATGGAGATTGAAAGTTTTTATTTCTCATTTTATTTCTTATTTTGTAAGATTTATTTTAATAAATATTTATTTTTATTTAAAATTTTAACTTAAGTTAAATATTATATAAAAATATGTTTTAATATTTTCTTCTTAAATCTGTCTTGGCACAACCCAATCCCACCTAAATGGGGTAGTTAGAAGCATATTTGGGTTTTTTACATGCTTGTTGGGACGAATTTGGGATGAAAAAGTTATACCCATCACAGGATTAGAATAGATTTGAGATAAAAATTTGTGAACAATTTTGGGTTTGGGATACATAAAACCCGTCCCAACCTACCATGTTACCATTGCTACCAATTATAAAGAATGTGAACATATTCTATCAACAAATATATAAATGACCTAACGAACTGTTGGATATATGGACTATCTACGTGTTGGGTGTGAGCCCAGCCCAGATGGCCTTTCTTTTGGTCCAGCCTCTGATGGGCCCTTTCTTTTGATTACATAGTTTGGTACCCATGCATGGATGAGGTGATGCACGTGAACAGTGCATAATATTTATTAGGTCTTCCTTTCTTTTTTGTTTCTTTGACGCACAAAAGAGAGAATTGTGAGCGGCAGCTTTTGTTCGGCAAAACAGAGAGAGAGAGAGAGAGAGAGAGAGGAGCAGTTCTCTTCAGGACTTCTTCTTCGTGGATTTCGACGTTGTTCCACGTGGTCTTCTTCTTCATATTATTTAGAAGATCAGATTTAGGGTTCTTCTTGTGGTAACCCTGTATCCCTCTCTTATATTTGTATTCCTCAAGTTTTGGGCAAAACTTGAGAAGACATTATTTTTCATTATATTTTTAATATAGTGGATTGCTGCTGGAGTGCCCCGTGGATGTAGGCTTAAGCCGAACCACGTTAAATTTGGTGTTGCTTGGTGGTTTGCTTGTCTTTATATTTTTCTGATTGCTTTGGTGATTATTTTGGGCTGCATAAATATTTTTTCCGCGATTAGTATTATTTATTTCACTCAAATAAAATTGTTAAAAATCCCAACAAGTGGTATCAGAGCAGGGTTCAGATTTATTTGTGTGAGATGGCAGATAATACTATTGGAAAGATGATTGAGTTGAATAATTCCAATTGGTTGATATGGAAGCCCAAGATGGAGGACATCCTTTACTGTAAGGATTTGTATGAACCAATTGAAGGAGATAAAAGCAAACCAGAAAAAATGTCAGAAGAAGATTGGACCAAGTTGAACAGAAGATGTGTTGCCGCTATTCGACAATGGATTGATGCCAGCATATTTCATCACGTTGCTAATGAGAAGAATGCGCATACTCTATGGAAAACGTTACAGTCTTTGTATGAGAAAAAGACTACGAGTAACAAGGCGTTTTTAATCAGAAAACTCGTGAACTTAAAGTTCAAAGGTGGCAGTGTTACAGAGCACCTGAATGAGTTTCAAAGCTTAGTGAACCAGTTGACCACGATGAAGATGACTCTAGATGATGAGTTACAGGCTTTGCTGCTTTTGGGATCTTTGCCCGACAGTTGGGAGACATTAGTTGTCACGTTGAGTAATTCTGCTCCAGATGGTGTATTGTCTATGAGTACGGTTACGAGCTCTTTGCTAAATGAAGAAACAAGGAGAAAATCAACGGCTTCAGACAGTCCACAAGCACTTGTTATAGATAACAGGGGGAGGAGCAAGAGTCGAGGACCAAAGAGTTATGGCAGATCTAGAAGCAAATCAATGTCTAGAGATTTTGCGTGTTACCACTGTGGTAAAACAGGTCACATTAAAAAGTATTGCCGAATTTTTAAAAGAGAACAGAAAGAGGGACATGATCAGAAGAAAAAGGATGACGACAAGAACACTGCGGCTATTACATCTGCAGATGATTTGGTAGTCTTCTCATTCGGAGAGGATGAATGCCTGCATATTTCAGATCGGGGCACTGAGTGGGTGGTAGATACAGGAGCATCTTTTCATGCGACTCCTAATATGGGGTCTTTCACTTCGTACAGAGCAGGAGACTTTGGCACCGTGAAAATGGGTAACACCAGCCACTCAAAGATTGCAGGGATTGGTGATGTGTGCGTACAAACTGATGTAGGACACACATTAATTTTGAAAGATGTTCGTCATGTTCCTGATTTACGCCTCAATCTGCTTTCGGGGATTGCTTTGGATCGACAAGGGTTCGAAAGTCATTTCGGCAATGAAAAATGGAAGCTTACTAAGGGCTCGTTGATTGTTGCAAGAGGAAAGAGTTGTTGCACTTTGTACAAGACTCATTTAAAGGTATGCAGTGATGGAATGAATACAGCAGAAGAAAATTCGTCTCCAGATTTATGGCATAGGCGGCTTGGTCACATGAGCGAGAAGGGGTTACAAGTTCTGGCAAAGAAGTCTCTAATTTCCTTTTCCAAAGGTATGCCTCTTAGCTCTTGTGAACATTGTTTGATTGGAAAGCATCATAGAGTTTCATTCGGAAAAACATTAGAAAGAAAATTAAATATTCTTGATTTGATATATTCTGATGTTTGTGGTCCATTTGAGGTTGAATCTCTGGGTGGCCATAGGTATTTTGTTACTTTTATTGATGATGCATCCAGGAAAGTGTGGGTCTATTTGTTGAGAACGAAGGATCAGGTCTTCGAGCACTTTCAAAAATTTCATGCCATGGTGGAAAGGGAGACAGGAAGAAAATTAAAGTCACTACGGACAGATAATGGAGGAGAGTACACTTCGAGAGAGTTCAGAGATTATTGCTCGCGTCACGGCATTCGACACGAAAGAACTGAACCTGGTACTCCACAGCATAATGGTGTTGCAGAACGGAAGAATCGCACCATCGTTGAAAAAGTCGTGTGTATGCTGAAGATGGCAAATTTGCCTAGAACCTTCTGGGGTGAAGCTGTTTCGACTGCCTGCTACTTGATAAACAGATCACCGACAGTATCTTTGGATTCTAATATTCCAGAGAAAGTTTGGTCCGGAAAGGAGGTTTCGTATTCACATTTGAAGGTCTTTGGATGTAAGGCTTTCGTGCATGTACCCAAAGAGCAGAGAAAGAAGCTTGATGATAAAGCAGTTCCATGCATCTTCATTGGCTATGGCGGTGAAGAATTTGGCTACAGGTTTTGGGATCCGATAAAGAAAAGGGTGATTCGGCACAGAGATGTGGTCTTCTACGAGAGTCAGAGTATTAAAGATTTCGACAGAACTACGAAATCAGTTGATGGTGTTGCAGACCTTACACCTATTCCCTCTCCAGGACAGCCGGCTACAGATGGAGAGGAGACGAGAAGTGAAGACATTGATGTGGTGCCAGAAATTCCTAACAACAATGAAGAGCCAGAACAGGAAGTTCCTGAACAGGGGGAGCAGCATAGTCAGTCAGAGACTACAGATACTCAGATTAGAAAATCATCCAGAGAGCACAGGCCAACATCAAAATACCCCACCTCTGAGTATATTTTGCTCACTGAAGAGGGGGAGCCAGAAAGTTTTCAGGAGGTACAAACTCATAAAGAAAAAGAAAAATGGCTTAGGGCCATGCATGATGAGATGAACTCTCTACAGAAAAATAATACTTATGAGTTGGTTGAACTTCCTAAGGATAGAAAAGCTTTGCAAAATAAATGGGTGTTCAAGCTCAAAAGAGATGGGAACGAGAATTGGTGAAGTACAAAGCTCGACTAGTGGTCAAAGGCTTTGGACAGAAGCACGGAATAGACTTCGATGAGATATTCGCTCCGTGGTGAAGATGACTTCCATCAGAACAATTCTCAGTTTAGCAGCTAGCCTTGATCTTGAGGTTGAACAGACTGCATTCCTCCATGGCGATTTGGAGGAAGAGATATACATGGTGCAACCAGAGGGATTTGAAGTCAAAGGAAAAGAACACATGGTTTGCAGATTAAAGAAAAGTCTCTATGGACTGAAGCAGGCACCAAGGCAGTGGTATAAAAAGTTCGACTCCTTCATGGTGAGTCAGGAATACCAAAAGACAACTGCAGACCCTTGTGTTTATTTCAAAAGGTCCACTAAAGGTGATTTCATAATTCTTTTGCTCTATGTGGATGATATGCTCATAATCGGACAGAATGCTATGATGATCACAAAATTAAAACAGGAGTTATTTAAGTCTTTTGAAATGAAAGACTTAGGATCAGCACGACAGATTTTGGGCATGCAGGTTATTCGTGATAGGAAAGCTAAGAAATTGTGGTTGTCACAAGAAAAATATATTGAACGAATTCTTGAAAGGTTCAATATGAAAGGTGCCAATGCCGTTAGCACGCCTATCACAGAAAATTTAAAATTGAGCAGAAGTTCGTGTCCCTCGACCAATGAAGAAAAGGAAGAGATGAAGAAAATTCCCTACTCCTCTGCAGTAGGAAGTTTGATGTATGCTATGGTATGCACTCGGCCAGATATATCATATGCAGTTGGTGTTGTGAGCAGATATCTTGCGAATCCTGGAAAGGATCATTGGGAAGCAGTGAAGTGGATCTTCAGGTATTTAAAGGGCAGTTCGAAGTTGTGCTTGAGTTTCGGCAGTTCAAAACCAGTGTTGGAAGGCTTTACAGATGCTGACATGGCAGGTGATCTTGATCAACGAAAGTCAACATCGGGATACTTATTTACTTTCGCAGGGGGAGCTGTTTCTTGGCAGTCAAAACTGCAAAAGTGTGTTGCTTTGTCTACGACAGAAGCAGAGTATATTGCAGCTACCGAAGCAAGTAAAGAAATGATATGGTTGAAACGTTTTCTCCAAGAACTGGGTTTGAAGCAAGACGAGTATGTAGTATTTTGTGATAGCCAGAGCGCTTTGGATTTGAGTAAAAATGCTACTTATCATTCTCGTACGAAGCACATTGATATTAGATATCATTGGATCCGTGATGCCATCGAGAAAAACTTGATGAAGATGAAGAAGATTCACACCGACCGTAATCCCGCAGATGCGATGACAAAAGTTATTCCGAAGAATAAGTTTGAGCTTTGCAAGAAGTTGGCTAGCATGGACTCCAGGTGAGGAGTCACGGACCGGGTTCCCCCCTCATTGGGCTGGAGGGGGAGATTGTTGGGTGTGAGCCCAGCCCAGATGGCCTTTCTTTTGGTCCAGCCCATGATGGGCCCTTTCTTTTGATTACATAGTTTGGTACCCATGCATGGATGAGGTGATGCACGTGAACAGTGCATAATATTTATTAGGTCTTCCTTTCTTTTTTGTTTCTTTGACGCACAAAAGAGAGAATTGTGAGCGGCAGCTTTTGTTCGGCAAAACAGAGAGAGAGAGAGAGAGAGAGAGAGAGAGGAGCAGTTCTCTTCAGGACTTCTTCTTCGTGGATTTCGACGTTGTTCCACGTGGTCTTCTTCTTCATATTATTTAGAAGATCAGATTTAGGGTTCTTCTTGTGGTAACCCTGTATCCCTCTCTTATATTTGTATTCCTCAAGTTTTGGGCAAAACTTGAGAAGACATTATTTTTCATTATATTTTTAATATAGTGGATTACTGCTGGAGTGCCCCGTGGATGTAGGCTTAAGCCGAACCACGTTAAATTTGGTGTTGCTTGTTGGTTTGCTTGTCTTTATATTTTTCTGATTGCTTTGGCGATTATTTTGGGCTGCATAAATATTTTTCCGCAATTAGTATTATTTATTTCACTCAAATAAAATTGTTAAAATCCCAACACTACGAACTGCGATACACTCAATTCTATTCCCAATACAAGGTCTCCAATGGAATGCAAGATCACTGACATATAGTGGATATACAATAGAGTGGCATAGGCTTTTTTGTCCTGATAGTTATATCGGAATAGATAACAATCAATGTAATATAAATAAATTTTTGTTTGATTGTCTTTTCTGTTATTCTAATTGAAAAACGTAAAAGTGACATTGTTATTGATTGGTTCACGTTAGATAAAATGATAATAAGTGGTGGATAAGGAATAAATAAGAGGTTATAATTTTTTAAATTGACAACTATACTCTCGAATAAGTGTGAGATATGTGTGATTGATTTGATAAATATGACAGTTTTTTGAATGTGTGTGAAACTGTTAAGTGAGATAAAAAATTTAAAAAGACAGATAATGATATTTTTATTTATTGGCATAGATAAATCATGATAAGTAATTTCAATCATGCCTTTTTCTAATTTTTTCAAACATAGTTATCATAATTTATTTAGAAAAAAACATAAAGCAAATAAAAATTATTCTTCAATATTCACATTCACATGTATTCTCTGTTAATTCTCCACAACGAACAGGGGCCAGAAGAATAGGCTCTTTGGTACAAAATAGATTGGGGGAACAGAAGTCCACAGAGTCACCTTAAAAAGGGGTTGTACACACATTATTGGTGTCCACAGTCCCCCCAAGTGATGGTGTCACTAACCATCATTAAAAGGAATTTCAAATAATACTTTTTGATCATTACCATCATTTCACATGATCTCCTCCATGAAAATTCTGAAATGATATTTTAATAAAATGATAAAAATGCAAACACCATTTCTCCACCTTCAAGCATTGTTGTTGGGTCTCATTTTTTTCATGATCCCATTTCTTACTCTAACCCCATTTAGATAGAGAATTAAATTATAATGAGTTTTATGACTATTTTAATATATAAAAATTGATAAAATGATTTTTGTTTATTTGTGTTTTGAATTATTCTCGTTGAAAATGTAATAATAAAATTTTTGTTGTTTGAAAAAAAATATAAAACAAGATGTAAATAAATATTTATAAAAAATGATAACAATTTGTTAATCAGAAATGATGACAGTTGATTTGATAGTATGCCCATATATTCTTTTGAGTTAGATAACCTGGAATTTCGTAATTCCAGGAGTTGGCTTAAATCCATATACTACTTTATACCTATTAATTCTGACACACATATTAATTTTTAATTATTTTTCAGCATTCTAAACACCCATTTGAGACTATTTCGACTAATTCTTAATTATTTCTGGTCTTATTATCGAACAAACCGGGCTAAGTTTTTTTTTTTATATTATTAACCTTCAATCAAAAGATGATTACAAGCTTGGGTATGGTGTAGCATCAAATCACCATTTTATATATACAAAACACACAAATTATATCTTTCTTCAATAAAAAGTATCTCATCGCTATTTTATTGCATATTTAAATTTCAACGTGCTTGAATGGATTGAATATCACCGTTTAACACACTTCTAGTTAAACAATTATAATTAGCCCCTTATAATTCACGTACTAGTTTAAATGCACTTGTTAATTACTAATCACATATACATAATGAATAACGAAATAAAAATGCATGTTGTTTAAAAAAGAAAGTTATTTTAAAATGAGCTTATAATTTTTTGAAATCTTATTTTACCTTTTGTAATGAAAAATAAATAATAGTGACAATATCTTAATTGAATTCTATTATGACTACATAAATGGAAGTCTACTCTATGGGATGATAAATTTGAGAGTTCCCACAAAAAAAAACAAATTACCTTTCAATAGAAATGCAATTGAAAATGTTTACAAAATGTCTTTTAATATAAAAGAAATTGAAAAGGTTCATAAAGCATTTGCGAAACCACCCTATATGTGTTGTATTTACATGAAAAATAAGATCCTACATATAAAATATGAAAAATAAAATCCCTTTACATGAGCAATATATACAAAAAATACATGAGCAATACACACATGAACAATATATACAAAAAATATATGAGTAATACATACAAAATATATGAAAACTAAAATCCCTATACATGAGCAATACATGCATAACCTATAACCAACTATACATGAGCAATACATATCAAAAATCTAAAATCCCTATATATCATAATAAGGGTGGCACAAACCTGAAACAAAAAAAAAATTTCACCAGCCACCAAAGTAACGAAAAATAAAACAAACGAAGTGTGTGGAGACAAAGAAGTGTCTAGAGAGACCCACAACAGCAATACAGCATTGTTGTCCATCCCAACCACAACAGATGTCAATTAACAAATTTTACAGGGGTAAAATAGGCAAATAAAAAAAGATTGGACCATATTGTTTGTCCTCACATGGATGATGAAACTCATTCTTTTAATAGCCGTCAACGAAACTCGAGATCAAATACAAAACAGAAACACTCACACAAAAAACACATAAAGATGTAAAACAAATAATCTATTATAATAATTTAAATTATTATATCAACGAAATAAGTAACTTTTTGTTTGATTGTATTTTTTTTATTCTAATTAAAAAATATAATAATAAAATTTTAGTGTTTGTTGAGTTTAAATAGATTGTTAGATAAGACAAAGATAAGTATTTTAAATTTTAAAATGACAAAATTACCCTCGCACTATCTCTGTGAACCACCAGCATACCACCCACCGAGTACACCACAACCACCAGTAACCACCACCACCACCCACCATCACCATGAACCACGACCAAACATCACTAGCACCATCAAAACCAAGAACCAACACTACCACTGTTGGGAACTACCACCACCACTAGGTCCACCACTGTGCACCACCACCACCCGGTCCACCGTCGAGAACCATCACAACCACCAGGTCCACCGCCGAGAACCATGACCACTACCACCACCCGGTCCACCATCGCCACCGAATCAGTTTTCATTTTTGGGGGAGACGAACAGTGGGAGCTAGGGGGAGTGAAAAAGTTGATGGGATGGGTGGGGCCCACTCATGGGGGAGCTTGGAATAACTAATTCCAGGGGGGCGGGATGGTGGTATTGCAAAGCTTTTTTATGTCTGCTTATTCCAGCATCTAGATTCTAGCCATTACCAGACATCCAAATAGCATTTTTGTCCTTCTTCCATCCTATTCCAATCAGGGGTGTAACTTGGACGGGTTGAACCTGACCCAACCTGACTCGTGGGCGGGTTTGGGTTGGGGTTTTTTCCAGTCGGGTGCAACCAGACCCGAACTCGAACCAACCCGAACTCAATTCGGGTCGGGTTCGGGTTGGGGTCTCGGGTTGAACCGGAACCGAAGTGAAATATGGGTTTAAATAGTTAATGGGCTTGCCACATAAATTCCTCTCATTTTTAAACAAATCTTGACCATCCATTGTTCAAAAATCACAACCATTCATTACACCTAACCCTAACTTAATCTCTCTTCAATCTTCCCTCAGCCATCACCGAACAAACACCCTAATATAAAATATTCAGTTAATCACAATCCCACCGACCCTTGCAGACCTTCAACCCTCGTCGACCCTCACCAACCGTCGTCAACCCTCGTCATGAGTGAAATATGTCACTTTTGATGCATTGTTTGTATGTGGTGATCTATTACTGCGAGGGCGGTGACGGCTGCACCGCCTCGAGCGAGCATGAGGAGGCAGAGGGCGAGGTACTCCTCCTCCAATGGGGGGCGGGGATGCTTGGTCCTCTTCTTCTTGGCCATCCTTCCAGGTACAGGAACTCCTCTTCTTGATGTTGTTCTTTAAAGAGGTTGGTTGGATTGGCTGTGGTTGTGAGCACGTCGAGAGCCATCTGATTCTTTGATAAAGGGACGAGATTCACCGATTGAAATGTTTGTTGTGGAGAGAGAGAGAGAGGTGATGAGAGGAGGAATATACAGAGAGGGAGACTGTGAGAGTTGGTTTAGGAATCAAGGCCTTACGGAGGATAAGGCAGTTAAGTAAACCTGAGCCCGGGCTCGACCCGAACCCGACTGAACCCGCGGGTTGAGGTCAGGTTCGGGTTGTGCTTTGTGCATCGCTGGTTGGGTTTGGACAGACCTTCAACCCGACCTAACCCGCCCGAGTTGCACCCCTAATTCCAACCGATTCCATTTTTATGTTTGTACCCAAACAACCCTTTAAAAGGTTTACAAACTATCTCATGAAATTTACCTCTCTTAAAACTATCTCATGAAATTCATCTCTATATTGTATTATCACTAATTATTGCCAAGGAATCTTAAATGATATTTATAAAAATAAATAACTTTCTCCTCAAGTGATCTTCTAATTAACAAATAAATATTATTTTTTATTTTAAGAGATTAACTTTAAATCTTAATTAAGATTAAATTTTAATTAATATACAATTAGGTGTTTACCTTCATATGGTTTCATCATGACCGTCCGATGTGATATATCGGATCGAGACATAATCTCAACAATGTGGACTACAATTAGGAATTGAAAAAATTTGTACGTAACATTATTCATAGTATTTTTAAAATAATAATAACATATGTGATTAAGGGGGGTAGTTGATACGGACTTTGATGGATTTCTGTATACATTATTTAAGTGATGGACTTTTGTAGACTTTCACAGACTTTTGCAGACTTTCGTAGACTTTTGCAAACTTTCACAGACTGACTCTCATGAACTTTCACAGACTTTTACAGACATTTGCAGACTTTCACAGATCACTCTCATGGACTTTCACAGAGTTTTGTAAACTTTCATAAATCACTCTCATGGACTTTCACAGACTTTCAGATATTGACTCTTTTCACATCTGGATTTCTATTAATAAACACAAAAATATTTTTAGAATTTTAAAATAACAAATAAAGAACTCAAATATTCAAATTCAACATGAATTATTGATACTCATATAAATAAAATAAAAGCAATCAGTATATTTCATATATGTAAATATATCTTTTTACTTTTATATATGTTTAAACATTATAAAAAATATATATATACATCTATATTGTACAATAATAGAAACATCTTCAAGGAAAATCAAATCAAACATTATACATATAATCAAATATATGATAAATCTATATTTTAAAAAATAATTGTGGATAATCTAGGCATATATAATATAATCTACCATTCTCATATATTCATCAAACATATGAGGTGATAGGAATATTTCATACATATGGACATTCATAAAAAAAAGATGATAAATAAAGAAAAAAAATGTGAATAAAAATATGAAAGGCATGTGATAAAAATCATAAAGTAGATTTGTTAAAAGAAAAAAAGAAGAAATATTCACAAAGCTGGAATAAAAGTCCATGAGAATCCCACCCATTTGGGTGGGATTTTGAAAAGATTTTTTCCTTTATATTTCTCTCTTTAAAGTCCACAAAAGTCCATAAGAATTCATCACTTATGAAAGTCTTCACAAATCCTGTTTAAATTGAATAACACATGACAAAATGTCTACTATGAGGAGTCTCAATTGAATAACGCTGGACTTTTTGTCCACGAAATAATGTCTTAATTGAATAACACTGGACTTTATGTCCACGAAATAATGTCTCAATCGAATAACGCTGGACTTTATGTCCACGAAATAATGTCTCAATTGAATAACGCTGGACTTTATGTCCACAAAATAATGTCTCAATCGAATAACACTGGACTTTTTGTCCACAAAATAATGTCTCAATCGAATAACGCTGGACTTTTTATCCACGAAATAATGTCTCAATCGAATAACGCTGGACTTTTTGTCCATGAAATAATGTCTCAATCGAATAACGCTGGACTTTTTGTCCACGAACCAAAATCCTGATTGAAAAACACAAGATTTACAAATCCACGAGCATGCACATTTTGTCTATGAAAATCCTAATAAAGACTGAAAAAACCATTGGACTTAATATTATCCTTTAAAAAAAAAAGGAAAATTAATTCCATGTCCTTCAGGAACCTGGAACCAGGTCCTAGAACATCTCAGCTTATTTTTAGATCCCCTAA
This sequence comes from Acorus gramineus, assembly GCA_030737835.1. Taxonomy (NCBI): domain Eukaryota; kingdom Viridiplantae; phylum Streptophyta; class Magnoliopsida; order Acorales; family Acoraceae; genus Acorus; species Acorus gramineus. The sequence goes on along the minus strand of CM060857.1, from coordinate 1,477,584 downwards.
CCATTGTGTGTTATCGTTGGGTCCTTCCATCCATACATTGTTAAGTCCACCATTATATTTTTCATTTTTACCTCTTTTCTTTCACTTTTGTGTACATTGTTAAACTATCTATATAAACTGTTAATAAGTCTATGTATATTATAACAATTATGTAACTGTATGTATATTTTATTGATGAATTTTGTACATTTTTATTTTATTACTGTGAATGTCATTAAGTTGTGACATGATGAAATTTTTGATATTTTTAGATTAACTATGGTATGTTTCTCATTAAATTTTACGCATGTTGGGGAAGTTCTGGTTGTATGGGTGGATGGAGGAGAGGGGGCACGAAGAAAAGTGAAGACATGGATAAAATTAGAAGAAAAAGAAAAGTGAGCCCAATTTGATGAAAAAATTTTAAAATAATGTCTTAAATAATCTAAGGACTTAAAAATAAATCCAGATATTTGAGAGACCTAAAGAATAATTCAAGGTACCCGGAATTAATTATTTCAAAAAAATCATAATTGGTTTTTAAAAAATGTAAAATATAAAAGCTTTTTACAGTAAAAATAAAATAAAATAAATAAACCACCGACCTAAGAATATTTTTATTTCATGACACACACTACTCGGTCCAATTCGAGGGGCAATCCCGTCAAAAAACAGCCCAAAAGACCAGGTAAAATCTGAACCGTTCGAAATTCAAAATATTGTCCCAATTTAAAAAGTAAAACAAAAAACACGTTTTGACAACCGACATAGCGGATCCCGACCGCCCATCACCGATCCAACCTATGAGAATCCGCCACGTGTCCCAGTGTCTCCAACGGCTATTTCACCTGTGGCCAGCCACAGCCGCCACGTGTACCTCGGAAGTTCCCAGAGGCTTCGCCACGAGCGCCGCAACTTAAGCCCCGACCGAGCCTCCCCTTCATAAAACCCTAATTTTCAGGTTTGTCAGTTCGATAGATTTTTGCGAAGGTGTCATCATCTTCTATTGAATCGATTACATCATCATCTCTGTATATCTCTGATTCTCTCCTACTTTACCGGTGATTCTCTCTTCTTGTCTTTTTTTATTTCGGTTTGGGTTTTGGGGTTTCCATCAAAGGTGTCGCCTTTTAGGTTTTTTCTTTTTTTTTTGTGTTGTTATTCTTATAGTTGATTTGGGTTTTGGGGATTTGATGGTTTTATATTGGAAAGTCTTGATCTTGGGTTATTTCAATTTGTTTTGATGATTTGGGTTTGGGGATTGAACGGATTTTGATTTGATGATTACTTTCACTTGTTTGGTTCATCTAATGAAGTGATTCTTCTAGTTGATTTGGGTTTTAGGAATTTGGTGGTTTTTTTATTGGAAAGTCTTGATCTTGGGTTATTTCAATTTGTTTTGATGATTTGGGTTTTGGGGATTGGAAGGATTTTGATTTGATGATTACTTTCACTTGTTTGGTTCATCTAATGAAGTTCATCAATTCTTTTGTTAATCTTTAAGTGTTTTTTTTGTTGTGATTTATTTTCAGAGTTGTTGATTCTATGACTTAAACATTGTCAATTTTTATTTTGATGATTTGGGTTTTGGGATTCAGAGGATGATCAAAAACTTGTGTCACTTCACTTTCTTAGTTATCACATTGTTATTTCATTCTTTTTATGATGATTTCTGTTTTAGGGATTCAAAGGATCTTGATTTGATAATCTTAGACCTGTGTCAGTTCACTTGTTTGGTTATCAGATGAATCATATTAATTCAGTTGTTATTTTGTAGAGTTTTTATTTTTAGTTCGTCTTAGGGTTGTTGATTCAATGACCTGGACATTGTTATTTCAATTTTTTTTAGTGATTTGGGTTTTATGGATTCAAAGAATTTTGATTTGATGATCTAAAACTTGTATACTTCACTTGCTTGGTTATCACATTGTTATTTCAATATTTTTTTTATTATTTGTGTTTTATAGAGATTTAATGGATTTTCAAAGATTCGGGTTTTAGGGATTCCATGGTCTTTTAGGGTTTTGATTCGTGATCTAAAACTTGTATCACTTCACTTGTTTGGTTGATCAGATGAAGCGCACGCGGATCCTCGGAAGGAAAAGAGTCACACTATCAAAATTGTCTATTCTTTCGCCATCGGAGGCGAAATCATCCCCATTAGAGTCTATGTTAGAATCGCTGCCCCCAGAATTATTGGTAAATTATTCATGTGTTATGAATTGCCCTTATAGAAACCTCAATCCTTTCTTTGAATACTGAATAATCAATCTTTCATGTATCATGTTGTGCAGGTTAAAGTATTGTGTGGCGTCGAACACAGTGACCTAAAACAGCTCATTTTGGTGTCCAAAGCAGTCAGCAACGCTGTAAGTCTTGTTGTTGATGAGTAGTGAAACTGTGGTCCAGCATTTCTAAATGCGATTAACAGCTTATAGAGATTATGCTTTTATTGGAACCCAAGCTTTCTGAAATACTTCCTTAAGTGCTAATTTCAAAAGCTGTTTGAAGTGAAAAACCGTTTCCAATGTTATGCATAACTTATTATATTATGTTCTTCTTTGCAGGCTCTGATTGTGAAGCAAACTCATTTTGCATATAGAACTCCAGTATCCAGTCCAAGGCGAGAAGATTCTCCTGATATGAACGCTCCGATGCAGCAGAGGATTAGGTCCCCTATGGATGAAAAAACACTTGCTAGTATTACAGTGGCATTGTTCGCGTCACCATAGGATAGGTAACTGTACAGTTCTGTATAGCTGCATTTGTACATTCTGCAGATGTACAGTTTAGGAAGATGGATTAGCTTTTAATTTGTGAATGTAGAGTGTGGAAATATTGGTCACGATTGTTAGATTCATTCTTCAATCCTTTCATTGAAGGATGTATAGTTGTTGTTGTGTCATGTATTTTCCATTTGAATTGTAATGGTGAAGAGGATGATAGCATCCTCTTCTTTTAGATAATAATAAGTTATTGTTAAATGAATTAGTGTTTCTTTGTCAGGATGTTTTTATTTCCTGTCTATATGTCTATATGAAATTTTTGGTGAATATTTTGTGACCTTATTGTGTTTTGAGCTCTTTACACATGCCTTTGTCGCATGTCGATTGATACATTGTGTTTTTATAAGTATCATCACCTCTGTATTGTTTTTTTGGCTATGTAAATGATAAATTTAGTGTTAAGGTAGTGTTTAAAAATGAATTTTTCAGTGAGTTTAAAAAATAGTTGAAATTAACATTTCATGAATCATAATACTCTTTTTTAAAAACTAAAAGTTGAAAACACTCCGAAACGTGTTTGGATTTATGTTTCGAAACCTGATAGAAAAGTATGATTTTGAATAAAAATGATTTAAATAAATTTGATATTTAATATATTCACCTTCTGTGCTTTTTAAAAAGCATATTTTTTAAATTAAAAGTTATAATAAATTTTTTAATTAAGTTTGTTTTTATAGAGGTGTTTGAAATCACGCATGTGCTTTTGTTTTTGTTTTTTTTTTTTGGTTATGTGCTTTTGTTGTTTTTTAAAAGCAAAATCACAACATCAAGCCATCCAAGCTTTGGAAGAGTGGTGTTTCACTGAATAGTCATGTATCTTTCCATTTGGCTAACAAGATACATGTTGAAAACATGTATATACAATTTATTAAAATATATATAATATGTTTTATAAAAATAATAATAAAGCATGTAGGAACAGACCATGAGACTGTGCTTAACATTATACTCCTATTATGATCTAAGGAAGCTGAGTTAGAAATGCAGCACCAATTCAAATAGCCATACGAGACACTGACATGTAATTTTATTGACATTCAGAACCAAAAACATCAAATCCTTGTAGACTACAAGATGATCCCATTTCCTGTACTTTAATATCTTACAAATGATATATATCCAATAAAACCGCTTTCCATATTTCCTTTCATCTTGTTTAAGCATTGCCTTAAAAGATTTTCTGCATTTGGCATAGATATAATGTTTCATCTAATACAATGAATCCATGGAATAACCACAAAACACTCTTCTAAATCAACCCATGGATTGACCACTAATAAGTAATATCACAAATATTATATCCAATGTTGAGCTCCTATTCCATCAGGGCTGGTTTTCTCTATGCACTGGCTGAAAGATGCAAATGGGATAACCTGTGCCTCAAATGTTAGCAGCTCTTGAAGCAACCAAAAAGGAGATTATCACCTTCTGAGATTTCCATAATTCCGCGTTACCTGAAAATGCAGAATAAATGTTAATGGAGGAAACAAGAATTATTAGGTGATGTATGAAAGATTTCTCCAAATTTGAGTCATTTGGAACAGATGAACAATTGCTGATAGATATCATGAAGGACATGGATTGCCTGTTGAAAAAAACTTAACGGGGCGAAACATCGATTTTTCTTTCCTTTGGTATAGAAAAGCATAAAATGTTTGACAAAACCATATTCAAAAGGAAAACTCAGTATGACAGAGGATAAACTTTTTTTTTTTTTTTTGGTGAACCCACGCAAGATGAAAACAAAATTTTGGTTACCCGTGGTGGAGCTTTCTTTAATCTGTTTTGTGTGTCATCCTCATCATCATCATCTTTGCTCATGAGCATTTGATGAATTGAAGAAGAGGTATCTGATTTTCTCCCTCGTTTGGTAGATGATGAAGATCCTCTTCCCCTTCCCCTTGTGGCAGCTCTTTTCTTTCCTTTCTTCGGTATACTTTTTTCATTTTCCTAAAGTCAAAGGGACACCTTAAATAGTTAGAAGAATAAATCTGTGCAGGTTTTTATTTCAAACAATATAAATTGCAGTCCACTTTCTTAGATCAAATGCAAATATTGCACACTTTTTATGCCTTTGGATGTATGTTGCAATGTGAGTGTGGTACATAATGCTACATGAACAATAGGGTTGTGAAATGCCGATACAGCACATGCAAAATGAAAGAACAGAGAGATATATGGATAAAGTGCTTACAGAACTGTCCATTACTTCATTGATTTCGTATTTCTCTGATTCATCACTTGATAAAGAATCCACTTCCTCTGCAATACTTCGAACTGTAGCAGAGGATCTGCAGCAAATACAGTAACACAAGCATGGTGAAACCAATGAGCATTAATCAGTAGAGTAAAATTTCTTGAATATCAAAAATACACATTAATCTTGGCCCAATTTCGATGGAGCAGTTTAAAACAAATATTGATGTAAAACATCTAAAACTTAGAGATAATTATGGATTTTCTTATTAAAGAATGAAATAGAAAATACAAAAAACCTAGAAACAGTGCAAAACCCTTATATTATACTATTACTTGACTAACTATGGTTTATATTTGAGAAGCAAATGCACAAAAATCTTACAAACAGATAAATTTTCAGAATCAACAAATATATACTCTATAGTTCTTCACGGTGCTATAATAACCTTTCAGAATGGCGAACTTGCATGGTCGCATCAAGAGTTGTTTGCTTCAGACTGCCTGAACTTCCTCCCCTCCCTCTTCCAGAAGTACCAGTTTTAGTAATTCTGGGAGCATCATGTAGAGACCCAGATGCTCCAGCTGACCTTTTCCTGCCTCGAATGTTAGATCTAGAACTTGACGGAATCTGTGTGTCCTCTTCATCACTGAAGGAATTCAAACCTCGAATTGATGTACTCTTATCCAAAGTATCCTAGATCAAAGACCAACTTATTGAGACAGATGAAACAACACTAACCATTTTCATATGAATTTCACTACAATATGAATCTTAGCATTTCATGTATACAACTCAAGTTTAACTTGAATCAGATCAAACAAAATAAAATCACCTGCAGGGATTGAGAGCTGGATCTCATTTGCAAATTTTCTTTTGAGTGTGTGGACCTTTCTTTTACTCGTTCCTGCAACAGAATAAATATCAAGTATCCCCTCAACATGTGAAAATGAAGTGGGGTTATCATGAGATCCTTGCCTGCATGCATTTATCCACTTTAAACACCAATTCTTCCTCTTCAATCTTAAAATCGTCCACTTCTGAATTCAGCTTACTCTGAGAATCAGCCAAAGGGTTATCCAGAGTTTTCAGTACATGGCATCTAGGATGTAGGCAATAATGTAATAAAAACTTGACTGCAAGTAAAAAAAATGCTTACACGAGTTTCCTCAAGATTGTGTTGCAAACAAGAGTAGAAAGCTGTTTTGTCATCCTTGTTAACAAAATTATGCAATGCAATATCCAAATCATTAACCGGAAGGATCTCCATTTTCTGAGAGTGATATCACACCAAACATCAGTTTTCCGAGGCTTATCTCTCCATCATAGTTTATGAATACTGCACTTGCAATACCAAAGATTACAATTTCTCACAAAGAAAATGCATTATTAACCTTTATTGAGATTCAGCTCTAAGGAACAGCATGTAAAATTCAAAATATTCTCTGTTGATATCAACATTATCTTTTGCCACTGTTCTACTATTCCTTGAAGGCAAACACAGGTTATGAAACAGTGAAAGCTTTAATGCAGTATAGTAACAGTATAACGAAAATGCTTTAATGAGCAGCTTGTCAATCTAATTAAAAAATAAAAAATGATACTGAACTCAGTTGTCATATGATTGCCTAGATTTTGATAGGCAATAGTTCTCCGAGTATCTAGTGTGCCGTCCATTTACTCATTTCCATTCCAATCCAATGGTTCTAATATAGTCTGGGGGCCGCACGCCTGGCTAATGTCATGCATGGCATTCCTTTCTAATATTTTCATCATGCAATCATGTGTTTCTGTGTCTTGATCTATATAAAGCACAACATATGGAAATCCAATGGCCAAAATAAATATGCAAATCGAGGGTAGTTTCTCCTTTATAGGAGTCTAAGGGGCAGTTTGGTAACTTTGGTCCAAAAAGAGAATTTCTCCTTCCCAGGAATCTAGTTCTGGTGCATGATCTCTATGATGTTGATGCGGTGACAAAAAAGATTGGTGATGATAGTACAGCCTTTGATTTTTGGAGAAAATGGCTACATGTGGGATACTCCAGTCTGTAACATCTCTTAAACATTAGAGGCGATCATTCTACTGCTGATAAAGGAATATTATTGAATGGTAGTTGGTGGCTCATCTATTCCATTCGATGAGGTATGCTCTCAATTGAACCCTAAAGTTAACGACTCCCTCAATGGTGGAGGCACCTTATACAAAGCTAGAAAGCAAGAAAGTTGGATAACTGTATAGATATTGACTGACAATGACAAATGGTGATTGCAGCCTAGCCGGGCTCAAGTCTTGCATTTTAATATTTTATCTTGTATACCCTCTTACTATATTGCAGTTAAGTTTTAGAATGGTATGTATCTAAAAAATACAGAAAATAAGGTGATGGAAAGAAATCATTCTTGAAGTTCAAAAAAAATAAGTAAATGAAGTTAAGGTAAAAAAAAAATAAGTAAATGAAGTTCAAAGCAGAATACCAAATTACTTTCAGCAACTAAAGCCTCAATATTTTGTTGATTTAATTCTTCAGGACGAAGGCGTTCTGAATCATCAATTTTGCCTACAAACAAAAAGAAAATGATAAAAAACGATAATATAGTCTGAAAACAACATGATGTACAACAGCGCCACCCCCCACCCCCCCCCCCACCCCAAAAAAAAAAAAAAAAAAAAAAAAAATAAACATATATATACATCATAAATAAATAAATAAGGACCATACCCACTGCCATCCACTACAACCCAACATAAATAGATGAAAAAATAATGATGATAATCTCAATCACCCATTGAACTCCAAGTAGAGAAGTCCATGAGAGCATGAGAAGACAAATTGATCAAATAAATAACAATAATATAATATATAATGTACATCATCAGAAAGAGGACTAAACAAAACTGTTACTGGATATGTCCACAAGACCTCAGGAAGTATTTGGAGATCACCTTCAAGAGTTTGACGTTTTGTAGCAGACTTTGAAAAAATAAGAATGTCTTGAGGATTAGCAACCTGGCGAATACAAGGAAATCAAGAAACTTCATAAAACATGATTAACAAGGATAGAACAAATATTTCTGAAATTACAAAAAGTAGAAACACAAGAGGTACCTTTCCTACATACTTTTGGCCGAATCTTTGAGGGTTTATTGTCATAAATCCTGAGTAGTCTACCTGTCAGAATAATTATATTATCTCATATGGAATCTCATACAAAACACAGGTATGTAAGTGTACGTAAAGACATGCACATCTGCCCCCTTCCCAGTTTGTATGCTATGTTCATTTATGAGAAATGAAGAGGGAAAAAGAGGTATAAAAAGGAGGCTGAATTATAGAAAGCATTACTAAATATATGCAATCACAGCAATATTACAATAACTTTTAACTTTTGTAAAACAACTTTTTCAACTTTTGTAAAACAATTTTCATGGAAAGGAAAATATAAAGCATATAAAAGTATTACCTTTATTCGAACTAATGGGAGCTTGAGTTCTGACCTGCTGGCTTCCCTTTCGCTACATTTCTCAATCAGATTTCTGACCTGAAACATATGATCACAGTTATATTTAGATGGTAGAAATTGTGATAAATACTCATAATGACATATAATAACCATCAATTCCAAAACAACACTCACAACTTTGTCCAAATGCTCAAGAACAGAAAGTTGATCATTGGGATCAATATCAGTTTCATCTTTCAGAATAACCTACATGGCAAGGGGTTCCATGGTAATAGAGCCAGTAAACCCGGAAACCTCCTTAAATTTGATAGTTGTACTTACCTCAGCGTATTCAAAAGGTCTGACTGATTTCAATGGGATCTTAGTTGGGCGATATTCAGTACCCTGTACACGTGTATCGATAAATCCAGGAAGATGTTACTTCACTGAGGAAAAAAAAAATGAAAACCAATAATACTGAAATAGTAAAAAAATTGTCAAATAGTAAAAAAATGGTCAGATGGAAAATTAACCTTGATTTCTAAAAGAAGTACATGTTTAGGCTTTGCTTCACCATCAATCAGTGATGTTGCAACAGATGATCCTGGCTGAGTTATATGAAAGCCCATACCTGAAACTTCCTACCAAAATAACGGAAAAATTTAAATGGAGATCAGGCAAAAATTATACAAGCAAAAGAATCTCCAGCAGTACCTGTGGATCAACAAGGCATTCATGCTCATGACCCCAAATTACAAAGTCAAGGAATCGCGGCAGGAAATGCTCATTTATTGCATTTTTTGGATTTGTCTTAATTCTACAGTTCACATAAAACCATATTAGTAAATAGAATAAATTTTATATTTTTCAATTATGGACAGGGTATGTTATTCTGAAGTGCACAAAAAATGACATGATAAAAAGAACTTCCAAAGAAATATCATCACCTGTTCTGATGAAGTACCAGAATGTTGAACCAGTCTGAGACTTGACAGCTTTCTTGGGTTTCAGGTCGCATCCACTGTACCGCATGAGGGGTCTGGGCCATTATAAAAAAAAGCAACAATTACTTCAATAATCAATTCTGAAAGTCCAACAACAATAGTTCAAAGATCTCATATTAAATAAGAAGATACCTGAAACATTCTGTTAAGCCTCTCATCTCTTATGTTACCAAGGCCATACAGAGCCACTGAAGTTGTCCCCTGAAATAAAATATGTAGAAATTACAACTCATGTGGACCATTAAATCAGGCATATCAGTTGAGAATTGACAGACCTTCCTGATAAGTATAGGATTCACAGTGATCTGACCGACACCAGAGCCTCCAAGAACCATTTTACCGAAATAATTCACAAGGTTGCATGCAGAGAGAATGTCAATGGCAGAAAGATTATCCTATCACCCGCACATGAAATCATAATAAGAAATAGCCAGAAATTTTCAAAATTGACAACAAAAATTAATACTGATTTGCTGTTCCCACAAATTCTCCACAAAGTCATCTCAAATCCTTATTTCTGCCATGCCTAATCTGTTTTCCAGTAACTAAACTGGAACATGGCAGCCCCCCCTCCCCCCCCCCCCCCCCCCTCCCCCCCCCCCCCCCCCCCCCCCCCCCCCCCCCCCCCCCCCCCCCCCCCCCCCCCCCCCCCCCCCCCCCCCCCCCCCTCCCCCCCCCCCCCCCCCCCCCCCCCCCCCCCCCCCCCCCCCCCCCCCCCCCCCCCCTCCCCCCCCCCCCCCCCCCCCCCCCCCCCGCGGCCCCCGGTCTTCTGAATTTTCCTCCAAGCCCCCCAAATCAGGTTCAATCCCATCATTAACCACTTCGTTATTTTAACTTCTCTCTCCACTGATAGTGATTTAGGGAGGAGTACTAATAAGATTGATTAGCAAAGGAAAAAAAAAACAAGTTTTTTGCATACCACTCCTGCAGGATCATCATGATTTCCATGAATAGTGAACACTGGTAATCCAACGTTAAAATGAGGATCTTCATAGTTCACATGACCAAAGCTGTAGAAACAAAATAAAAACATATAAAATAAAAGTCAATTGGTTGTAAAAAAAGAAAATAGAAGTTGCCTTTGCTGTAATAATTATTAAGTCTTAAGGCAATGTCCCATAGCAGGAAACTAGGGAATATCTCAATTTGCTAAATAACAATCAGCTCTTCTTTACTTGAGGATAACAACGATAAGGTCTTAGGCCATGAAGCAATAAATACAACAGGACATTAAAACAAGTTATCTTATTGGATGAATTCAACTGGAGCCCCTGATCTGAGAGATAATGCAACTGTGAAAAAATGCTAAACATGTTAAAAGAGTCAAAGGTATAGATTTGGAGTTAAAAAAGTAGACGGTTTGGCACTTTGAGCAAAATAATTCAATGACATATATATAGAGCTATCAAAGAGTACTCTTTATATTTGTGAATGCTACGTTGAGCTAAGTTGGGATTCATCTCAATATTCAGCCAACCAAATGGAAATATGGAAAAATGAATTAAAACTGTACTTTGTTTCCATAGTTGTTTCCAAGTGCAGGAATTGTGTCACTGAGCTCCAATAATTCCTCATTATTGAAGGTGTCAATCATGTTAAGACGTATCAAACGTAGGAACTTACATGTGTAGGAGATTCACGGTCTGAACATGTAACCACATTAGAAACTTACATGTTTAAGAAATTCACTGTCTGATCACTGACAACTTGGAACTGCACGGGTTGATCATTTAGGCAGTAACGCCTCAGGATCTCTATTGTCTTTACCAGAGTTGATCTTGAAGGCTTGTTCTCATGGAAGAGATCCCCACCAAGCAAAATGAAATCCACCTGCTCACATTCAAGGGTTTATTGAAGACAGTGCTGATCAAGTGAAAATGCGCCCACAGGGGGGCGGCACGTGCGTACATATAGAAAGTGATATTTACGACGGGCTAATCATTTGCAACTTCAAAAAAGTGTAGAAGATTGGCTGCACAAGTTTGCTCGCCCAATGAATATAACACCACATCAAAGTGATTGATCTATAATAGAGAAATTGAGGCTGGCAATACCTGTTTCTGATCAGCAATTGAACAAATCTCCTCAAACGCATGAAACGAATCAAGCCGTCGTACTTCATCTTTCTCCATATAACCAAGATGGCAATCCGTTGCTACTAGCACTCGAAGCGTGTTGCCATCACCCTCTCTGGAAATCCATAGATTTTAATCATTAATCACTTTATGTTTAACACTTAGGCTGCGTTTGGTTGCACGATTGCAAAATTGATTTTAGGCAAAAACTAGGTTTAAAACTAATTTTGCAGGAAGCTGCCTCTCCACAACTTTTGGAAAACTCAAGTTTTAAGAATTTTTTAACAGCAATATGCCTGCATTTTTTTACCCCAGTTTTTTTTGTTTAGAAAAGGGTATTATAAAAATAGCTTCTTGCAAACCCAAAAACTGTTTAAACCAGTTTTCAAAAGGGGCCATAGATTGATCAAAGTAAATCTAAAATAAAATTTTAAAATAAAAACGAACGCAGGCATTTCAAGTCTTGAAATTAATCCCTAATAATGGAATCGATTCTCAAATAAAAATGCGGGTCTTACCTTGTCGAGTCTCCCATGTCCAGGTAACTCTAGATAGTTATTTCCTACACAAAGAATAACAGTTGATGTCAAATGGTATTATAGAATCTCATATCACCTTCAAAATCATACAACAATTTCCCAATTTGAAGATCACACTGTCAACCAAATCATGGAAATTTCAGATTTCACACATTCAATCCTCTCTGATAAGACTCTCTTAGCGAATTTAAAAAAAAAACCCTAATATTCAACATTCAAAACTAAAATCGGCGATGACGAGAGAACGTAAACATAGAAAATAAGAGCATCAATGAAACACACAGAGATTCTCGGATGATTAAATCAAATAAATCGACAGAGAGAAAGAGAGAGAGACCTCAAGAAAGAAAAACCGAAACAGTTGAGCCGAGCAGCTGAAGAAGAAGAAAAAAATGGTGGCGGGAACACCCTGCCTTTCTAACAAATGACAATCATGTCCGAATCTTAAATCATCAATAACAATCCATCTCAGCCGTCCAACCGGGCCGTTCATCATTTTCCATTGTGGCGCGGTTACTCCCACGACCCGTTTTATTTGTTCAACTATCTTACTGAATTCACCACCTACATTTTTTTTTCAAACCCACCACCTTGTAAGTATACCATCAGTAAAACACTAAACCCAGAATAATGGAGGCTCCACTATGGAGCCATGGAGGGTGAATTTTACATTATGCATGTATATTTGGAATGTATTCTCATGATAAGCGGAGATCATCCACAATGATGAAAACAATGGTGTGCATTGAAGATGCTCGAGGAAATGTCTGTGTGTGGATGTGTTGGGTCTAAATCTATGAGAGCAAGTTGCAGTGGTGGGACGGGTTATTTATATATTTTAGCTCCCGTATGGATTGAGAATAAGAAACAAAATAAGTGAAAATTAGTCGGAATAAACTTAAAATAGATGTTTGGAATGTTGGAGTAAATGAAAACTTGTATGTCAGAATTAACTGATATGAAATAGTATATACTCTAGCCAACCCTTGAAATTAAGTTATTTTAAGATATTCAACTCAAAAGAATATGTAGGCCCATTTTCAAATCAATTGTCATCATTTCTTCTAAATTAACTGTTAAATCAATCAGATGTCTTAATAATTTATTTATTTGATTGAGCCCTAAGCGTATTTTTTAAGTGAAGCCCATGCATTTTAAAAAAAAATAATCTAACTTGTTTATTGAATCTTATACATCATTTTATTAAAAGCTACAAATATTATAAATTAGATACATAACATTTTATAATAATTTAAAGCCTCAAAACAAAAAAAAAGTTACATTTTAATGGAATAAAAAAGTTTAAAAAATTCAAAAACAAATCTAAAAAGGGTTTGAGCATTATTTAAATTAACCAACCAAAGAGAGGGAGAGATATACGTGGAGCTAGAGGAGAGAGATCTTCTTAGAGTAATCTATATTATCTATATTATCTATCTATATCTATATTACTATATAAAAGTCTCATAACCCAAAAATCTGCCATTTGACCATTTTTCATTTCATGTGAGTTTGTTAGATTGGGTTGTTTTTTTATTATCATTTGAACAAATCTATTAATCATATTGATTTTCTTTTTTTTTTAATTTTCAAAATAATCTGTAGATGAATTCATTTATTTAAACGGTAATTAAAATCAATCAGTGATCAATCCATTTATTTAATTCCCTCATTTAAAGGCAATTAAAATTCATGGAAATCCTCACAAGCTCTTGGTAAGCAGCAATCACAATTGATTATATGAGAATATTAAAGGCATATAATAATTAATGCAGGGTGTGAATTGATGAGGCATGATAACATGCATGTGTGTTAAAAATCCAACCTAAAAATAAATGAATAAAAGTTAATCTAATGTCCTCATTTATTATTTCATAACTTTTCATAACTTTTTATAAATGAATAAAAGCAGGGTGTGAATTGTATACCTCACATCTTGTTTTCAATCCATTTTTTTTGTTACAGGCAAAGCAAGAAAATCTGAAAATTACATAATGAGCTCTCCTATAAAGGACTAAAATTAGAAAATTTTGTGCCTAATAGATATTTAAGAGTAGGATTTTTATTTAGGTGATTAAATTTTTGCTATGAGTTTATTAGGGTTTTAGTTTCGATGTAATTATGCTCAAATATAAAAAAAATTATTTTTTAAAAATTAGGTTTTATAAAAATGAAAATTCAATAACAAACAACTTGACCAAGTTCAATATGACTTTCTAAAAATGTTCATCCTAAATGAACATATATCCTTACAACTAGAATAGTCTTTTATTCATAAAAAGAATATATATAATGGAAAAGGAATTATCTCTTTCATCACAACATAAACAATATAAAAATAACAACTAAAATACTACTTTAATCATCTATTGGAACCAATAAATTAATGACATCTATTGGGGCTTCTCAATGGGGCTCAAATTTTGAGGTCCATGTAGCAAGACCCAAATAATATTCATCACACCAAGTAATTATTATTCCAACATATACATTTATTTGATTTTAAAATTGAATAAATTAATATGTGCATTCACCACTACATAATGAAGAAAGAAAAATAAATGCAGTCATATAACATTAAAATTTCAAATGAATTTATTTATTTTTATGGCAATGACATAGAAACCTAAACACGACAGCCCCAACAACAACCAAAATAAAAGCTTTTATTCAGATCTTTATATTAATAAATCATGTATTTCCTTCAATATCAGAAAATAAAAAGATTTGATCCAACTCAACCCCAACATTAGATGAAATCATCAAAATCTCATTTCAATCACATAAATTAAAAAAGGCATTCAAACACATCTTATACAAGATTAAATAAAAGAACACTCGAGAGATAAAAAAAAAAACATGTTTAATTAAATGGTTACATTGAAATATGACTTGATTATTAAAATATGAAAAAAAAAAATACAATAAAACAAAAAATATCAATATTCACGTAATCTTATTATATAATTGCAAAATGTATTATGGGTGTAGATTATATGCCAAAAATAATAATCCAATGAAATATTCATTAAAAAAATTCAAATTCAAATGTCATGTTCAAAATTCAATATTCAATATTTATTAGGGAGATGAGGTTGTATCAAAAATTCAAATTCAAATGTGTTGCTTAAATTTGTAATGTGTAAAAAAATAAACAAACCAATAAATTATTAATATTTGCATTCAAAATTTATAATTAATATATGAATATATGTAATTAAAATTGTTAATGTTCTCATTTGGGAAAAATTTAACAATGACAATCCATTCACACACCTTCAATCCCATTATATTTATTCAAATTTACACATGCAATGGCTTTGGATCATCTTCTCAGTTTCTTATTAAATGTTTGCATTTTTTCCTCTTCTACCATTCACCACAAAAATCATGAATATACTTATTTGCAATGCATTCATTCGATTCTTTACCCCTTGTGATTATTTTCATTTACACGTCAAATGGAGTTGGATCAAATCCTCAGTTTCTTATCAAATATTTGCTTTTCCTCTTTTCCCATTCATCACAAAAATTATTTTTCTGTACTTGGTCATCACAAAAAAAATTGAATGTATATAATTGCAATGCATTCAATTGATTATTTTCCCTTTGTTATTATATAAGACTAATCATTTTATCTTTCCTAGCTATTAGTTTTTTCACTCTCTCCATTTTTCTTGTTTGCCATCTTCAATTGTCATATATATGATTTATATGTCATTTCACAATCCATTAGTCATCATGTGATCTATGATTATATTATTCATTTATATGATATATGATTTTTTTTTGTACATTTTAAATTTTTTTCATGTAAGATTTTCAATAAGCACTCATCACAACTTGTCCTTCTATCACAACTTCTAAGGCAAGGCGGTGGTCTAACCCAACGAACAATAAATCCAAAATTGTGAGAATGGCTTCGCTCATTTTCTATCTCTACGGTTCATTGTTTTGATTCTATTTTAATAAGTTTTTTTTTCAAACACATTTTACTTTTTTATTTTTTTTCCCTTTGTATGTAATTCAATAATAAATTTAGTTTAAAAATGATATATTAAGACAAAATATTTTAATTTTAAACATAAGTATGATTATTGTCAATCTGTTGAATCCTTAAATCCTAAATCTATGCCTAACGGAAAATAACATAACAATAAGTATGATAAATATTTCTATGTTATTTATCTTTAATATAAAGCACCATGATGCAGACAGAATTCATCTAACATGGCAATTGGGTCATTTCGTCGATCAGGGAAATTTGGTCATTTCACCTATCATTTCACTTATACAAAAAAAAATAAAAAAATAAAAAACCCGAAGAAAAAAGAAAAACTTGCCAATTATTATTATTATTATTATTATTATTATTATTATTATTATTATTATTATTATTACTATTACTATATAAAAGTCTCTTAAACCAAAAACTTGCCATTTGACCTTTTTATCCTTGTCAATTCATTCAATTCCATTATAATCCATTCACACCACTTTAATGACAACCATTTTTTTTTCATTTTACCCTTACATTTCTATTCAATTACATTTCTATTCACATTTAAAAAAAATATCAAATATTAATGTAATTCACATCTATTAGCATTTATTTAATTCACACATATTTGATTAGCATTTACTATTTAATATTAAATACTAAATGCATGGCGTTAGTGCTCAATTTGATTTCCACTTAAATTTTTTTTACTATAATTTATTAAAGATTATTAAGCATTTAGTGTTCAATGTCACTAATTTGCATAGAATCCTAAAATATTTTTAAATCACAGTTCATACAATTTATTTACATTTATGTAGATTTACATAAAAATATGGAATTCTCCAATGAATCCAATGGTGTGGAGCACAAGATCAACGGCGCATGAGTCTTAATAAAAAAATATGATCAATAAATTGGTTGAATGTGAAATCAAAATAAAAACAAAATGAAATCCTATGGCCCTTCCACTTCCCCCTCTTAAATAGCAACCCTCATTCATCCTCTCACCATTTAATCCCCTCATCTTCAAGAGATGCCGACCGATGCACTTCCAAGAACCGGCGCATTCATTCACGTGCCATTGAATACCCATTCATCCCCATCTTCATCTTCATTCCCATTTCTATGGATAAATGGATATATCATTTGTCTCTTTTTTCCTCTCTTTAAAATTTTTATCTGGGCTTAGAAAGCTGCGTTAATATTAGGCATATATGATTGATACTTTGATTCATCTGATGAATTATATGTTGCAGTTACTTTAAAAAAAAAAATTTCATTAGTTCCCCTTTTTTTGGATGTTGTTCATAGTCCATTTGTTTTTTTGGCATTTTAATTCGTATATCAGGAAATAAAAAAATGTATTGAAATTTGTTCTTCGCATGTGCTCTATATTTTTTTTAGATAGCAATTTATCTGCTTATTGTTACGTGTGTTTCTTTCCTTGTTATTTCAAAAGTCAAAAGAAGAAATCTCATATGAATAAATTGTTTTTTCCCTTAACAGGTTCTACTTCGTTTCTTTACTCTGGATGGAAGTGGCAAAGGAGTACATATGGTATTTATTCATAGATATTTTGCAATGTAATTGTTTCATTATGAATTATTCATGATCAACATAGTGTACTATTTCCTTTTCTACTGGTGAAATATATCTTAAATTCCTTTCATTTTATAAGCATTTCCTAATCATGATAATATTATGATATCTAAATTTAATTATACGCTAACAAATATATATACTATTTACCCAATTTAAATGAAATTTCATATCCGATATTTTTTCCTCTGATTAGTTTTTCATTAAAAAACATTTTTTGCCATAGATTTCAAATTAGGTTTGAAAATTTTAATGTGAATTTATTATGATTTTATTCCATAGATTTTTGGATATACATAAAGGATATGCTGAAATCTATTTAGAGTTTATTTAATTTTTAATTTGAATTTATCCTTCTTCTAATTTTTAATTTTTCATTTGCATATAACTTAGAAATTTTGACAAAAATTTGATTTTATCCGTCTTCTAATTTTTAATTTTTCATTTGCATATAACTTAGAAACTTTAACAAGTTGATCATATCTAGAAATGGCCAAAAATTTAATTTCATAGATTTTAGGATATATATAAAGGATATGATGATATCTATTAAAAATTTATTTAATTTTTAATATGAATTTATATGTCTTCTCATTTTTAAATTTTCATTTGCATAGTACTAAGAAATTTTCATGTTAATCATATCTACAAATGGCCAAAATGTATATTCCATAGATTTTATATTACATATAAAGGATGTGATGATATCTATTTAAAGTTTATTTAATTTTTAATATGAATTCATCCATCTTCTCTTTTTTTCTTTTTTTCATTTGCATAGTACTTAGAAAATTTGATGCTAATCATGTCTACAAATATCTACAAATGGCTAAGAATTTAAACTTTGATAGTTTCCTAATCTGATCCAGGATTTTTAAAATGTCAATAAAATTATGAAATTTATTTAAATTATTTAAATCATGATATTTCCTCAACTTATTTACTCAACATTTTAATTATATCTTTAAATTTGAATGTTAAATCCATTTTTTTATAGATATTATCCAAATCACAAAGTAAACTTTCAATTTGAGATATTTTCAATGAGGGCATCATTGGAAATTTACAGTAACAAAAAATTATGTCATTCTAATATATAAAGTTTAAAATTTGAATATTATTTCATTTCATGGATTTGTTTTATATATAATCATATGTATGAAATCTATTTTAATTTTGAATAGGGATTTATTCAAAGATATTGTAAAACATATTTTGATTTTGATATTTTCAATATCAAAATAGAGTACAAAATATTTTCATAATTAAAATGAATCACATTTTTAATTGTATTCTGTCAATGTTAGTGATTTGTTCTTATTGTGAGCTATTTATTTAAAATAGATTATATGATATATATAAAGGATATGATGATATCTATTAAAAAGATTTTTAATTTTTAATATGAATTTATGCGCCTTCTCATTTTTAATTTTCAATTTGCATACAAGCTTTGGTGTTCATCATATATAGAAATGGCTAAAAATTAAATTCTATAGATTTTTTTAATATATATATATATATATATATATATATATATATATATATATATATATATATTATTTACTATTGACATGTTATTGGACATTGTTTGGTGAATAATTTTATAGTTTGTAGAAAGTTTACAACATTCAATTCCACCGGTTTTTATGTCATGTTGGTTTTGTCAATGTGTATTACCATAATTTATTAATAATTATTACTCCATTATGAATTCAATTATTAATGACAATCTCAAATATCAGAAATTAACTCAATTCTTTATTATTTATTATTCACCAGGTCATTCAACTCTTCCCCTACCTATCTTGCAATAAATAAATAAATAAATCCTCCTCTACCCATGTTGACCGACCCCATCAACTATTCAAAACTCATTCATCTCCTATCCGTTTATAATCTTATCCACGTTTGTCAATAGTTCATTTTCACCTCTTCCACTATTCCCGTTTCATCTCCTCCTATGTCCCTCGATGTAGTGACGACGCCCCATCTCCATCTCTTTGCCACTACTTCTGTCTTCACTTTTGTCGTGCACTCTATGATGATTTTTTTTTTGTGTGGATCCTCTTATTTATAATTTCTTTTATAGATTGATTGTGCGAGCGAGCATAGGACCCCTATTGGAGCTTGTTGTGGCACAAGGATATTTGGGGCTAATTCATGAATGGTATAATTTATCATTTCAATAAAAAAAAATTGTACACATTGAATTCTGTTTTATTTTCTATATCAATTGATTGAGCTCATTTTTTTTCGTGATTCTTTCAATTTTAGTGTTTAATGTCACTGACCAAATGACAAAGAAAATTACAGATGAAAGCATCATAAAAAATTTGTACAATGTAAATGTTCTTTTACTCATTTTGTTATGTTAGCTACTGATCGTTTGTCAAATAACTCTTGAATTTCAATTATATTATTTGTCTTCATTATAATTTGTGGATTGGTTTTTTTACTTAATTGTATATTTATTTCATTCACTTTATAGATCACAAAAAAAAAATAGGTGGTTTCTTCTTGATTTACTTAAGGATCAAATTTTCCATTGAGTTGGTGGTTTATCATATACTATTTCCTTGGATAGAATTTGATGTTGAGTTGTTGGTTTATCAGATACCAAGAAGAAAAAGGTCACTGCAGGGAAGGTGAAGGTTGGGGAGGTAATTTTTTGTTAGTTATTTATTTTAATATTCTTTAAGCTACTGATGTGAGGTGAAGATTAAACTGTGTGGTAGTGATAATGGTCTAGATATGTTCAAAATCTTTTTTTTTTACCTTTCATACTTCTTTTTATGTTATTTTAATTTGATATCATTTGAAGATTGTTAGCCCTGAGACTATTTTTTTTTATTGTACACTTCTTTGTGGATGTTCTATTTTTTTTTCTCCAAGTTCAAATTTACACGTGCAGTGACCTTGGATAACCTCTCAATTTCTTATTAAATGTTTGCATTTTTTCCTCTTCTAACATTCATCACAAAAATTATTAATGTATTTAATTGCAATGCATTCAATTGATTCTTTTCCCTATGTGATCACATCCATCTACACGTCAAATGGACTTGGATCACCTCCTCACCTTCTTATTAAACGTTTTTTTTTCATCTTCTCCCATTCATTTTTTTCTTGGTCATCACAAAAATTATGAATGTATTAATTGCAATGCATTAAATTGATTATTTCCCCTTGTTGAAAAAAAAAAAAAAAAAAAAATAGAGATGAGAAGGTCACAGCCTTCGACAATGTCATGTATAAATATTTATCAAAACGACTAACATGTGTATTATTAGAGAAAAAAATGAATCAAACCATGTGTTCTAGAAGTGTGAATAGACAAATTGAAAAACTTAAATACAGAAATAGCACAAAGTAAGTAATGCTAAAAAAATTATGCAAACTTGAAAACTATGAAAATCAATTATAGTTATGCAATGTTTGGGTCATATAAGTAATTGATTATTTGGAATCTTATAAATCTTTATCAGGTATTTGCTTGAATATATAACTCTGTGTTGTGTTATTTTAATGTATTTATCAAATGGTTCATTATCTATATGTGTTGTTATACATAGATTAAAAAAATAGACATAATAATATCAGCCGTATATGTGTATGGTAGTGTGTTACATCAAATTCTTTTTGTGTCATGTTTTTCAAGATCAAATGGTATCTAATATATCATACATTATCTCAAACAAAAATTATTTTTTAAAAAAAACATTTCTTACTTGTGTCAATCAGATTCTCATTAGCATATTTACTGTAATTTTTGTGGTGTATTTTCAACCATTTTTTTATTAGACTTTTGTGTGTATGTTTAAAAATAAATCCATATATTTTAAAAATAAATTCAGTACATTATGCAGCATTTTTAAACCAAAAAAATATATTATTTGGATTTTATCAAAGTTGGTACTTGGTAAAGGAAAAAGAAAAGGCATGCATTTTAATTTGGGTATTCAAAAGCCTGATGCTATTATTATTTTTTAATTTTGATACTTACTTGAGTTTCGCAAATCAGATTTTGTACTTCATAACAAAATGGTTTTTGAGCTGATAAGTTACACCAAAATCTTAAGAAAATAATCAAACCAAGTGTTCCTTAAGTGTGAAAACATAAGTAGAAAAAATTAAACAACAAAAATAACACTACAATGTAAATAATCTTAAAAATTTAATACAAATGTCAAAGCTATAAAAATAAATTATAATTATGAAATATTAATATATACAACTTTGGATGTTTCATTTTAATGTGCTTATCAATTGATCAATTCTTTAGATATGTTGTTATATGTAAATTAAAAAAATATAAATGATAATATTAGTGGTGTATTGCACCGTGTTCTATCAATATATAGTTTTTTTGTGTTGTGTTGTTATTAAATGATATCTAATCTATTGTCCCAGATTATCTCTAACAAAAAAATCACATTATGAAATTTATTTTTTACTTGTGTTAGTTAGATTCTCTTTACCATATTTGCTTCTATTTTTCTGGTGTGTCCTCAACCATTATCATTTTCCATGTGTGTGTTAAAAAATAAATTTATATGTGTTTCAAAATATATAATTTATATTGTTTCAAAATATATATTTAAAACAAGTAAAACCACTTTGAAATAAAAATTATGTTTATATTAATATTATTTTTCAATTAAATGGGGGTGTAAAAAATATATGTTTACAATATTTTTAGGAATTTTTTCCTTCATATAAATTATTTAAATTTCTTTATCATATTTTTTTATTTTTCTATTGTTCACTTTTTCCCTTCAATTCTTTTGTTAAAAAAATCATATTAAATTTCCTAATTTAAGAGGAAAAAAGATGAAATAAATGGCAGCATTTACAATATTAATTACATCTATTTATATGTTATTTTTAATTTTTGAATGCAAATATTAATTTTTTTGTTTAGTGTTGTAGTCATTCTTTTATTGTTCGTCATATTTCAATTTATGTGTTGGTATTTTTTTATTTTGCGTGTGTATATGATGTAGTAGTTAAGTAAAAATTGTTTATTTGATTGAAGAGATCGGGAAGAGTAAAATGGTCAAATGAAGATATGTATATAAATATGATTCATGCATATGTTGGAAAAATAATTATGATTTGGGATTCTAGGCAAATAAATGGCATGCCACTGCACTAAACAATAAATGCATAATAACTTTTAATAAATTATGGTAACAAAAATTTAAGTGTAAAACAAATTGAACACTACACACCATGCATTATATACGTGTAAAAAAAATATGAATAGGAACGCCATGCATTATATGTAACCATGTAAGGTTTTTATTTAAAATTTGAATATGCCATGCACCATATGAAAAAAAAATATGAATAGGAATTTATTCTTAGATACGTTACAACATCATTTTCATAATCAAAATACAGTATACAATATATTCTAACAGTGAATTATATTTTGAATATCCTTTCATTTTATAAGGATCCCTTTATCCTAATAATATTATAATATCTAATTTTAATTATAAGTTAATAAATATACTAATATAATTTAAGTTAGTTACAGTGAATTATATTTTGAATATCCTTTCATTTTACAGTGAATTAAATTTGAAACGTGCAAAAAGAAGAAACAAACTAAAAAGTTATTAATATTTGCATTAAAAATTTAAAATTAAAATTAAAATAAATAGATGATCAATATTTTTATTTCTGTCATTCATTTTTTTTTAAATAAAATTTCATCATTATAATTAGAAAAAATATTTTCTTTTTCATTAGTTTTAGAAAATAAAGGAAAAATTAATTAGGGGTCCCTCTCATTACTCATCTATTATTTTTAGATCCCTATTATTTTTCAAATTTTTTTAGGTCGTGAAAAATTATCTTTAAGTCTCTCAAGCTGAATGTTGATCAAAATATAGAAAATGCCCCCAACCAATTATTTTAGTACACTGTTAACACTCCAGTATATTGTTAAGTATCTCTTTTGCAATGTGAATTTCATTATAATATTTTCATCATCATTTCTCTCTCTCAAAATTTCTTCAGACTTAAGGAAGGTTGATTATTCTTTGGTATAAATGATGCTTAATTTGGTTCATCTAATCCATTTTATGTTGCAATTAAGCTTAATATTTTTTTTTTCCTTTGGTTCCTCTTCTTTAAAAATATTATCCTGCTTCGGTGTTTCTGCTGTTAAAAGAAAAAAATAACAAGTAATTAATTTGTTTTTCTTTAACAGATTCATCTTCGATTCTCTATTTTGATTGGAAGTAGCACAACAGTTGTTCTGGTATTTATTTTTATATCTTTTGCAATATGATTTCATTATAATATTTTCGTCATCATAATAAGGTACTAATTTCTTTTCTATCTGATCTGATCATCAAAATATTATGATGTCCAAATTTAATTGACTGTTTACCCAGTTTAATAAATGAAGTTTCCTATCATAATTTTTTTTCTCGATTTAGTTCTTCATGATACAGGATATGTAGGTCTTCACATTTTTTAATCTGGAGAAAAAATTCTTAAAATATATATATTTTAGGATCTATATAAAGGACACGATGAGGTTTGTTTAATGTCTGGTTAATTTTCAATATGAATTTATCCATGTTCATTTTTTTTTTTCATTTGCATGTTACATAGAAAATTTGATTTTTTTAAAAATTTATTATGATTGAATTCTATATATTTTAGAATATGTAGAAAAGATATTATGACATCTATTTAAAGTTTAGCTAATTTTCAATATGAATTTATCCATCTTCATTTTTTTCTCCATTTGCATGGTGCAGAGAAACTTTCATGTTATTCATATCTAGAAATCATCAAATAATTAAATTCATAGATTTTAGGGATTTTAAGATATATTTAAGTGATGTGATAATATATATTTAAATTTCTTGTTTTCATTTGCATAGTTCAAAAATACTTTGGTGTTATAATTTAAGTTCTCTTATGCCATCTGTTTAACTTTTATCTTTTTATAATGAATTCATCCATGTTATCAATATTTCTTATTTTCATTTGCATAGTTGAACAATGCTTTGATGTTAAATATTTATATTCCTTTGATTTGATTTTATAACCCTCACTTATAAACATAATATTCTGATATCTCTCTGCTTAATTATAAGAGTAAAAAATTAATCTTATTAAAGTTTGGATGTATAAAATAATCACATACATATAATTATAGAAAATAATTTATTCTAATGTATGAACAGCTATATAAATCATTAAAATAACTTGAATATAATTTATTTTAATTAAATTATCATGAAATTACATTTATCATATTTTAAGAATCCAATATGTAAGGGTTAAAATTGGAATAGGACAATATTACAGTTATCATTTTTTAGAATCCAATATGTAAAGGTTAAAATTAGAATAGGATTGGATTTCAGTATATTTAAAATATGAATAGCATCTATTTCTTAGCTTCTTTTGAATATCATTTTACATGTATATTTTCCTAATCAAAATAGAGAGAGATTATTTTTTTCTTATAGGGTGTTGTACCTTGGATATCATTGATTTTACAATAGGATACGAGTATAATGATAATTTTTTGGACAATGTAGTACTCCGTTCGTGTATATAAATATTTTCATAATTATGAGAACACTACAATATTTTCATCATCATAATAAAGTACTAATTTTCTATTCTATCTAATCTAATCATCAGAATATTATGATATCCAAATTTAATTACCTTTTTACCCAATTTAATTAAATTTTTTGTTATCTTTAGTTATCACCTCTCTCTTTTTTCCTCTCTCAAATTTTTTTCTGATCTTAGGAAGGTCGGTTATTCTTTGGTATATATGATGCTTAATTTGGTTCATCTAATCCATTTTATGTTGCAATTAAGATTACTATGCTGTTTTATTTCCATTGGATCATCTTTTTTAAAATTTGTTCTTTTATGTCATCTATTTAACTTTTATCTTTTTATATTGAATTCATCTGTGTTATCAATATTTCTTATTTTCTGATATCCCTTCTTAATTGTAAGAGTAAAAAAATAATTTTATTAAAGTTTGCATATATAAAATAATCATATACATATATTTATACAAATTTATTTATTCTAATGTATGAACATCTATATGCGTCATTAAAATATCTTGAATATAATTTATTTTAATTATATTATCATGATATTATATTTATCATATTTTAATAATCCAATATGTAAGGGTTAAAATTAGAATAGGACAATATTAGAGTTATCATTTTTCAAAATCCAATATGTAAATGTTAAAATTAGAATAGGAATGGATTTTAGTCTATTTAAATTATGAATAGGATTTATTTCTTAGCTTCTTTTGAATATCATTTTACATGTATATTTTCCTTGTCAAAATAGATAGAGATTATTTATTTCTTATAGAGTGTCACTTCTTGGATATCATTGATTTTACAAAAGGATCTGAGAATAATGATAATGTTTCGGACAATGTAAAACTCCGTTCATGTATTAGTCCTTTGATTTTATAAGCATCCTCTTATCATGATAATAATATGATCCAGGTTTATTTTCAGATCCAAAAATATTTTATTGTAATTAAAATGGGTACATATAAAAATATTCTTATACATATAATTTATATAAAATTATTTTAATATATTATCATTGGCTTCTTATTTGGCTACATCATATTCTACTTCCATACTACTCTTCAATCAAAACAAGTAAGTTACCAACATCCCTGAATATGATATAAAGAAACAAAATTATATTAAATTCATTCCATATACTAGCCTTATTTAATGTATTGGAAGGATTTTGTTACATAACATCCAACGTAATGGAAAGGAGCCCTAATATTAACTTTGTTTCCTCAAAGAGAAAGTGTTTATGTTTAATGTCGTATTTAAATGATTTATTTATTTATTTATTGTACATGTAGGTGTCATGCAACATATATATTCCTACTACAATATAGAAAAAAAGGTTGCATTAGTTTATTAATAATGATAAACGTAATTTAGTTTTATAATAATTTGTTATTGCCAAGATATCTGCATAGTAAAGTTAATTATCTGACAGTTTTCGTTAGAAAATTTTTCTAATGAGGTATCAATGCTCTATCTTATTCCATTTTTCATGTCAGATTAGAGGAGGACAACAATCCTCAAAAGGAAAAAAAATTACTTGTTTATTTGAGCCTTCAAGTAGATTGAATCTATCATAAATAAATGTGTTTTCCTACTTTTAATACCAAATCCTTTTAACATGCTACATGAAGACAAAGAATATTTTCCTAATTAAGAGGGAATAATAAATGTACGGATAAGCAACAAAATATCTGGAAATGTGTAAGACATTTTGTGTTAGAGAGCAAGACCTAAGATGGTTTAAGAAAAAAGAAAGAAGAATATATGTCATGTGTGGCTAATTGAAAGTTTCGCAGAATGACACATTTATTTTCTTACATGAGGATATGAATTTCGTTATTTCTGATTTTCACATTTTAAAAAGAATGGAATAAGAAATTTTAATTATCTTATGATGTTTATTATACCTTCAATTATTAATAACTTAACCTTCTTATGTTCTTATTATAGTGTATTATCATCGGCATCTTTCTCTGCAACATCATATTCTATTTCAAGACCATCTTTCAACCAAAATAAGTAAGTTTTCAACATCCCTGAATATAATTTTTTTTTAAAAATAAATTAAATTAATTCCAAGTACTTCCCTTTATTCAAGTATTGGAAGGATTTTGTTACATGCAATCCAATGTAATGGATAGGATCCATAATAATTTTGCTTCCTCATAGAGAAAGACTTATAAACTGTATACCAACTTTAAATATTAATATATCTATAAACTGATAATTAAATTTGAATGTCATAATATTTGAGCCTTGAAGAAAATCGAATCTATCATAAATCAACATGTATCAAACCTTTAATAGACTCTACACACACACACACAAATGTATGTCTATGTGTGTCTGTGTATATGCATTTATAAAAAACTATAAAAATTCTTTCAAAAATATACCTTGTTGACGTAAGCATATTCGTTGTTAAATTTCAATCGACGCATATACGTCTCGTATTGGGATGGAAATGGATCTGGGTGTAAGAGGTGAAACAGACAATTAAATTCAAATTATGATGTAAATATGATTATAGTAATATTTTTAATATGTCATTGCAGATAAATATCCAATCCAAATTTTACAGAAAAATGATTTCATGCATTGGAAAAAAGTATGTCTTTTTCACTAAACCAAAAAAAAATACTGAGAAAGATCGAGCAATGGGATGTTGGATTGCAGAGCATATCGAGACTACGAATGATTTTGAAGAAGGCAGCGAGAGCAACAGTGGATCTAAAAACAAAAAGAGTAGGGTTTAAATTGATCAACCAAGGTTGTCTTTCTCTCATAGATATAACTTTTGTGTTAAGTTTATAAAGTCGAAGATTTAAAAACATGGCTGCAAGGTTATTCCCCTTATATGGAACTTATGTAAGTTAATGGATATGTGTTCTATGCTTTAATTATTGTATGGCATATTTAACATTATTATTTTCTATTATTGGACTGGTTTTCCTTTTCTTCATTTACTACTTATCAACTTTTCAATAGTTACCATTGGTATTACTCAATAATATATAAGTAAACCTTATATTAGTTAATCTTTGATGGTGTGGAATTTTTGGATTCTTTAATCTCAACTATGGTTTTTAGTGGCCCATTTTTATCATTCACATAGAGATTGATCAACTGATAGCATTGTTGCATAGAATATTTCTTATTTAATAATTCAGCAACTGTACTATTTTTTAAAAAACATCATATCATTTACGTTAAAGATGTTAAAAATTTTAATATTTAATTTATTAAACTATATTAAACAAAAACCGTTATTGATTTCTTCAATGTGTGTTTTTGTTTTTCTACAAATCCCATGTTTCGAAGAATTTGTTGTTAATGTCACTGGTTATTATTGTTGAAAGTAGTACGTAATTTAAACCATCTATATATATATATATATATATCATTTTATAGTTGCATAATGTTATTGTATTTAAATTATTTGACATGAATGAAAAAAATTAATCAAAAGAAATTCTTACACTATATTCATGTGCATTTGCACATACGCTACAACTAGTTACTATATAAAAGTCTCTTAAACCAAAAACCTGCCATTTGACCATTTTGCCCTTGTCAATTCATTCAATCCCATTACAATCCATTCACACCACTTTAATGACAACCATTTTTTCATTTTACCCCTACATTTCTATTCAATTCCATTAAAATCCATTCACGTCATTTTAATCTCATTTATAGTATACCATAATACATACATTTCATCATGTAACATATTTATTAACTTAAATTTAAAATTGGTTATCATAATATTAATAGGATACTCCTACATTTCTATTCAATCCCATGAAAATCCATTTACAACATTGTAATTTCATTCATAGTTTATTCTAATACACACATTTCATCATGTGACATATTAACTTATAGTTAAATTTGATTATTATAATATTATTAGAATAAGAGGATCCTTCTATTTTTTCATTTTACCCCTACACTTCTATTCAATTTCCATGAAAATCCATTTACAAGATTTTAATTTCATTTATAATTTATTCTAATATATATATTTCATCATGTAACATATTGATTAACTTATAATTATATTTGGTTATCATAATATTATTAGGATAAGAGGATCCTTATAAAATGAAAATATATTGAAAATATAATTCACACAAAAAACAAATTTCATTTCATATACAAAGACATGATTCCTTTTAAAAAAAGTATTAATCTTCATTATAGATTTTCAAAGTATGTTATGATTATACATCTATATCTATATCTATACTACTATATAAAAGTATCTTAAACCAAAAACTTTCTATTTGATTATTTTACCCCTATCAATCCATTCAATCCCATTACAATCCATTCACACCACTTTAATCACAACCATTTTACCATTTCACCCCTACATTTATATTTAATCATATGAAAATTCATTCACATCTTTTTAATCACATTCATAATTTATTCTAATACATACATTTTATCATATAATATATTTATTAATTTGTAATTAAAATTGGATATCATAATATTATTAGGATAAGGAAATACTTATAAAATGAAAGGATATTCAAAATATAATTCGTTGTAACCAATTAAAATTAGATTAGTATATTTATTGATTTATAATTAAAATCAAATATCATAATATTATCAGAATAAGAGGATGCTTATAAAATGAAAGAATATTCAAAATAGAATTCACTGTAACTAACTGAAATTAGATTAGTATATTTATTAACTTATAGTTAAAATCAGATATCATAATATTATCAGGATAAGGGGATCATTATAAAATAAAAAGATATTCAAAATATAATTCACTGTTAGAATATATTTTGTACACTATTTAAATTATGAAAATTATATCTAAGAATATATTCCTATTCATATAAAATTTAATTAGCAGCTTTAAAACAATATGTAATTGTTTTCAAACATTTTAATATTTTACTACAAACCAATCTCAGTCCTCAACGTCTTCTCCCCAAAACATTCGTTAATTATTTTTTTGGAGCATGAATTCATTAATTGCTTTTGATAATTGGTAACCAAATAGTCATTAGTGTATTCAACAAAGCATTCATTGTCATCAAAACTCTTCCCCAACCAATGCTTAACATTTCCCAATTCTCATGGACTACTCAAAAATCATTTTTTCCATGCCTGTTCATCTTTTTCACGTCTTCCAATAGTTTCCTCTTCGCCTCCTCCACAATTGCCTCTTCAACTCCAGTATCATCTTTTCCTACCCTCTCCACCGTTACATGTCTAAATCCTTCCATCAACTTCCTCTTCCGATGGCAAATATTGGTTTCGAAGGAGGTTTCCAGAAACTGAGAATCTATACTATATTATATTACTATATAAAAATCTCTTAACACAAAAAAAACTGTCAAATGACAATTTTATCTCTAACAATCCATTCAATCCCATCACAATCCATTTCACCATTTCACCCCTTTTAATTAATCACAACCATTTAATCATTTTACCCCTATAATTCTATATAATCCCATGAAAATCCATTTATATCATTGTAATCTCATTCATAATTTATTCCACTACACACATTTCATCATATTATGCATAGAATATTAAAATTTTAAGCTTTACATTTCATCATACTTATATGTTTCATTGTACTTATATGATGACTAATATAAATATATCATAAAATAATATTAATAATTTACATCAATTATGATAAAATTACATTAATATATTTATTAACTTATAATTAAATTTCAATATCATAATGTTACGAGAATAAAGGGATGCTTATAAAATGAAAGTGTTTTGAATATTTTAATATATGCCAACTAAAATTATATTAATATATTTATTAAGTTATAATTATATTTGAATATCAAAATATTATGAGTATATAAAGGGATGCTCAATGTTATAATATATTTTATACTCTATTTTTATTGTTAAATTTATGTTATAACATACCTATGAAAAATTTTCAAATAAAACTTATGAGCCATCGCCTGTTCTTTTAATAAACCCTCCATATGATGCATGCCATTTCTTCGAACATATGATGCATAGTGTATTAAAATTTAGAGCTAAGTCTCTACAAACATGAAAAAACTCATATAAGTCCCTACTAAAATTGGGGCAAACGTACGAGTCCCTGAAAACTTAGAAAAACCCAATTATCATCCCTGAGTAAAATTTTCATCCAAACTTAATGGAATATTCTTAGAATATTCCATCAAATATAATTGTGTAAACATTAAAGTCCTTATAAATAGTCATAAAGACAAATTAGTCCCTATAAAAGATAAAATTTCCCCTAAAAGACTTTTACATTAAATTGTGTACACATTGTAGTCCCTATAAATAATCATAAAGACAAATTAGTCCTCACAAATGATAAAATTGCCCCTAAAAGACTTTTACATTTAATTGAATAGACATTACAGTCCTTATAAACAATCGTAAAAATAAATTGGTCCCTATAAAAGACAAAAATACATCTGAAAGATTTTTACATTTAATTGTGTAGACATTGCAGTCCTTATAAACAATCATAAAGATAAATAATATAATTTTTTATTTATTTTTTCATCTTCTATCCTATCGCTCACACTTCACCTGAAGATCTCAATTTGGATGTAAAAAAACTATTTTAACAAGTAGAATGCAATCTTTTTACCTTTTTGTTTGTAGGGAAGTAAAAAAAGTGGCATGAGTTTATTAAAATTCTCTCTGCTAGGAATGTAAATAAACAAATTTTGTGGAAAATCATGTATAGGTATTTTAAAGCAAGCAAACACCTTAAAGAAAAGAGCATTATTCATTACTTGTTCAGGTGGAGTGTGAGCAATAGGATAAAAGATGAAAAAATAAATAAATAAATTATATTATTTGTCTTTATGATTGTTTATAAATAAATAAGGACTGCAATGTCTACACAATTAAATATAAAAATCCTTCAGGGGCATTTTTGTGTTTTACAGGGACCAATTTGTCTTTACAATTATTTATAAGGACCGTAATGTCTATCCAATTAAATGTAAAAATCTTTCAGGGGCAATTTTGTCTTTTGCAATGACTAATTTGTATTTATGATTGTTTATAGGGACTGCAATGTGTACATAATTTAATGTAAAAGTCTTTCAGGAGCAATTTTATCTTTTGTAGGGACTAATTTATCCTTATGACTGTTTATAAGGAATTCAATGTCTATACAATTATACGTGATAGAATATTCTGGGAATATTCCGTTAAATTTGGGTGAAAATTTAACTCATGGATGATAATTTGGTTTTTCTAAGTTTTCAGGGACTCGAACATCTGCCTAATTTTAGTAGGAACTTATATGGGTTTTTCCATGTTTGTAGGGACTTAGATGTCTTTAACCCTAAAATTTAAAACTTTACCTATGAAGTACGGCATTTGTGTCCAATTATTTACACTTAAATTTTTATTAATTATTACACATTTAGTGTTCAATGCAATTACAAGGAATGTCATTAATTAGCCTACAATCCCTCATTTATTTCCAATGATAGTTAATACCATTTATTGTGTATATATATGTGTGTGTGTTTTTTAAAACCACTACTTAATATATATATATACACAAGCAAAAATGATATTTAATGTATAAATTTATTTAATTAATATTTAATGTTCCCATTACTTTCATATTTGTTTAAATTAGGATATATATAAAAGATATGATGAAATCTATTTAAAGTTTGTATATAATTATCATATTAATTTGATTTTCTTTTAAATATAATCCAAATCACATATTCAAATGGCCAAAAATTTAAAATTTCAAGATTTGCTATAATGTGATTCTGAACTTTTAATATCAATAAAAAAAATGAAATCTATTTAAATTTTTCTTTAATTTGAATGTTAATTTGATTTTATTCTGAATACTATCCAAATCACAAAAGACAATATAATTAACAGCGATTTGTTTTTGAATTATGAAAAAAATCTGAAGATTAAAGAGACGAGATTGTGTCCCGTGATAATCGTTGATTATATATTTTTTTAAATATTTCAATTCAAATGTGTTGCTTAAATTTGGAATGGTAAAAAAAAGAACAAACCCAAAAAATTAATAATATTTGCATTCAAAATCTGTAATTAATATATAAATAGATGTAATTAATATTGGTAATGCTGCCATTTTTTTAAAGTTGGACAATTTTAACAATATAAAGACAATATAATACACAAAAATATTAACTTTCCTTATTTCTAATCAAATATTTCATCGATATGATTGTAATTATATATTTAAAATAAATTGTGAACAAATCCAATGTGATGTTTAATATGTTTGTTACCTATGGTTTATTTCTAATTTTATTAAAATGTCTATATCTATTTTATACAACTTATATATATACTACCGATCTTGGAAATACTTTTATTGGACACTTTTATCATTACCAAACAATGGAAATCTACATGTATCTAAGTCTGTCAATTATCCGAAA
Source organism: Acorus gramineus (assembly GCA_030737835.1). Classification (NCBI taxonomy): domain Eukaryota; kingdom Viridiplantae; phylum Streptophyta; class Magnoliopsida; order Acorales; family Acoraceae; genus Acorus; species Acorus gramineus. The sequence continues at coordinate 1,443,896 of CM060857.1, read as the reverse complement.
AATATTTGAATTCGATTCAAATCCGTATCCAAAATATAATAAATATTCGATATTCAAATATCCGAAGTGCGGATATGGATATCAGCATATTTAATATAAAAAAATATCCGTATTCGACATATGTTATAAAAATATATATATTTGTATTATATATATTGCTCATATTGTCATCATATATGATTAATTACAATGATAATATATTATAATATTATTAAATTTTCAATATACAATATCTGAAAAGGAAAAATAAACATTAAAATTCTAATTTTAATTTTGGTATCCCTTTAAAATATCATTTGATTATTCAAATTAATATTAAAATTTAAACATGTTAATTATCTAAAAAAATATTCATATCTGATTAGTATTCGAAGGGTTCGAATATAAAAATATATCCATATCAGATATGGATATATCAATAATAGCCTGTTCGTCTCCATGGTTTCTTCCTCTTCACTCTTTCAACTACCCATTTTGGTTCCACATGCAGATACAAGCTCGGACTATATTCAATTTATTCATTGATACATCATTTATTTATTTTTATTGAATTTATTCAATTAATTCTCTTTATCCTCAACGTTTACTGATGAGAAAACGAGGAGTCCCCCATTTCCGAAATCTCAAAAAAAAAAAAAAAAATTGCTTCTCACCCTCTCTACTTTGTTTCGAAACTTTTGTCAGGACTTAAAGATGACAGAAGAGTGGGTGGGAGAGCAGACCGGGTGGAGGTAGGAGAAGATGCGGAGGAGCTCTTAGTGGGAAGAGGACCACCACCACCCGTCGATGCCGGTGGTTGTAACAGTTCAAATCCCTTGTTGTAAATTTTTTTAAAATTTTTTGTTCATTCATTCTTTGGATGGAAATTATAGTCAAATATATCTCCCAGACCGGGGTAGGGCTCTTTTTCATGTATTTTCTGAAATATTTTTTAATGGATTGAATAGCAGGAAAGTCTACCACCTTCATTCATAAGAAAAAAAGGAATACAATTTCTACAGTTACCAACCAAAACCAAGAAAGAAAATAAAATTTATAAAGGATTGATGACTTAAGGGATTTATGCATAAGCATTACATATATACTATACAGTTTCATAAGTATGAGATGTACGCTCCCAGCACTGTTCTCATGCTGTTTCTTCATATGTTTAAAACTCTTTGCTCTCCTATTCATGAAGACTTCATGATATGGCTATAAGTATACATGTTATTGCTGCTTCATATGCTCTGACCCATCTCTCACAAAATACATGTTGCGTTCAACTAACAAGTTTATAGCACTTCGTGTATATCTACATAGACAATGTTTAAATCGTTGGTGTATTGAGGATAGTTGTCCAAATTTAATTCACACGATGGATGGGCTAAATAGTGTGAAGCCAGGATTTCATGTAGGCAAAATTGACCAGTTCGAGGTGGGTAACAAGGTTGTCGATGCCTCCAGGGAGCAGTTTATAATCTCTCTCTCAATAGAGCATTGTTGAAATTTGATCGATTTAAGTTTTAGCTATCAATTTGGTTAAGCTTAATGTAGAAAAATGGATCTATCAGGAATAATTGTTGTGTGGAATTGTATTTCATCAATTTGTGTGTGTGTGTGTGTGTAATATACCATCTTCTATCTTGAAAATCTATCAGTGAACAGAGTCCCCATTGATGTGATATTTGTTTTGCTCTTGATTTAATTATTCATAGTAAATAATCTTGACTGTTCATACATTACATTTGAATTAAATAATTTATGTAAAATGTCAATGCATGTTTATTGATTTTTATTGTAGATGTCCCACCATTTTAGTATCATGCATTTTAAATGCAATGGACATTTCAACTATTTGTTTATCAAAGCAAATGATTATATTGCTCTATTGTTGTGGAGGGTTATAGCCTTTTGTAGTTATAGTTTAGATTCACATACAATGCCTTTTGTTCTTGTATTTTTGAATATACTAGCAGATTATTTTTCTGCTTATTTATATTTTATATTTATAATAATTTATTTCTGGCTTTCACACAAAAGCTAGATCTATATATTGTCACACATCCTCTTTCAAAAATATTTAATTGTAAAACACTCCTGTGAATCTTGGTTTACATACTCAACATGGAAATGCAATATGCATAAAAATTGAATTATTAATAAAAAGCAATGAATATAATTCTTTTTCTAAATCAACCTATTTGACACCATATGATACTTCATTTCTTTGATTTAACGGATATAATTACTCTTTCAATCTATTGCTGGTGTATTTTTAAAGCATAATCTCAAAGCAATTGTTTTGGGTTGATTTTGTTTGTCTGCCTATTTTGAAGGCTTAGATATCTGTTTGAAGCAAAGCTTTCTCCAAATTATATATGGTGGTGAGTTCCCAGATCTCCTTTTTATATTGGTGTCTTTTTTTATTTTCACATGACACTTTTACCAGTCCGTATGCTTTAGGTTATGACCAGTTGTTTTGGAAAGAATGTGCTACACTATTTCTTGTTTGAGACTGCTTCTAAAGGAGCCAAATGTCTAACTTGTAGAGAGGTAAATATTACTATTTTTCTCTCACACTATTTAATTGGCTTGCGTAGAAATTCCACTCTCTTACCATACATATGTATAAAAAATGTTTCATTGTTTTCTTAATCAGTGCTAATGGAAAACCACAATTATGCTTGCTCTTTGATGTCCTTGTCAGCTGTTTTGGGTATCAACATGAAATGTCAAATTATTTGAAAAAATGGTTCAACCTTAAAAGAAAATGCTACATTATATTAATGCACACGGTCTTGAGTTATATTAGATCTATTAGAACTACAAGTTAATATATTACTAGATTTGTCCTCTCAAACCTGACCTTTTTCTTGCACAGTAAGGAGAGAGGTTGAATGGTACCAGATATGAGCATGTTTTTAAATTTTTTGTACTCTCAGACCTCATTTCACTAATCATCCACAAGAATTGCAATAGGAAAAAAATATTAATTGTATAAAAGATTTTTTTTAAAATAAAAAATTGAACCGAAAAATTAAAAATTTGAACAATATGATAATTGTTGTGAATATGGTGGTGGATAACTACAACTTCTCTAACATATAACTTCTCCCACTCTTCAACTCCATAACCCCCTCATTCAACTCCATAACCTCCCCCACTCTTCTATTCCATAACACTCCCATTATTGCCCCACTATCTCCCCCTCACCTCTATAGACTTGTAACTCTCCACCTTTGGGATTCCTCTATGCACCCTATAAATAGAGGGGTTCTCTCTTGTAACCAACCAACAAATAGTTAATCAGAATCTCTCTCCACTTCTCTTCTATATGCTTGTGTACTTTGTTTATGTATACTTGTGTGTATGTATTCTACTTAGTTTATAACACGTTATCAGCACGAGAAGCTCTTTGTTAAAGAGAAAGGTTTGTATCGATGGGTTCTTAATGATCTATATAAAAAAAAAATATACTCTCCTTTGATGTTATGTATTTTTATGTAAATCATCTACTACATACATATGATTAATTTTTTTTTTTTTTCAATATGCATGGAACCGTATGAAAATTATCAAAATTTTTCATACATATGTTATGATATGATTAATTTATGAAAACTAGTATGCAATTTTTTCATGCAACAGTATGTGGTCTCTATCATTTGATTATTTATTTTTCATGTAACTGTTTCATGTTTGCCATCTTTTATTAAAATTTAAATATTATACATCTATGTGTAGAACCAGAAGTTCTCACAAATATCAATTAATTTGATATTTATATTTGATTTGAAATTCATTTTAATGTTACAATGTCATGTGTCCCTATAGGATCATACAAAAATTGTAATTACATGGATCCCTGAAGGACCATGTAGAAGTTATGAATAATGTGTTCCAATAAGACCATGCAAATTTTATTCTATCCCTGAAGGACTATAAAAATTATTACATGGATCCTTGAAGAATCATGTAAAAGATATGATTAAAAATGTCCCTGAAGGACTATGACTATATTGCATCCATGATCATACAAATTTTATTTTATTTTATCCCTGAAGGATTGTACAAAAATTATGATTATATGAATCTTTGAAGGATCATGTAAAATTTTATTTTGTTCTATCCCTGAAGAACTATACAAAAACCATGATTGTTCGTGTCCCTGTAGGACCAAACAAAAGTTATATGATATATTTTTCGGTCCTTGAAGGACCAAATAATAAATAAAAAAAATCCATGTATCCCAGCAGGAACATGTAAAATTTTATTTTGTTCTATCCCTGAAGGACTATACAAAAATCATGATTGTTCGTGTCCCTGTAGGACCAAACAAAAGTTATATGATATATTTTTTGGGTCCTTGAAGGACCAAATAATAATAAAAAAAAGATCCATGTATCCCAGCAGGAACATGTAAAATTTTATTTTGTTCTATCCCTGAAGGACTATACAAAAATCATGATTGTTCGTGTCCCTGTAGGACCAAACAAAAGTTATATGATATATTTTTCGGGTCCTTGAAGGACCAAATAATAATAAAAAAAAAAGGATCCATGTATCCCAGCAGGAACATGTAAATTATGATTAGATTTCACCATCATCATCATAATGAAGAGGATTTAAAGATTAATACCTCATTGACAAAGGTCCACCGGCCATTATGCCTCAAATATGCTCCAGTTGTAGCAATATTGAGAGCATTAATTTTATATATTCTCGTTGTCGAACAACGATTTTTTTTTAAAATATCATATAACTCAACTCAATGGCATAGCATCATTACCCGAAGTAAATGTATTTTATTTTATGTTCGCCATGGAAGTTGTGGTCATGAATGATGAGATCATGATTTATATAGTTGAGAAAGCACAACAATCATAGAGTTTGTAAAATATCTCAAATCACTAGAAGTGATTTGGTATTAAACAAAAGTATAATTGAAGGGAAAAGGGTTGCAGAACAAACCCCTAACACAAAAAAATGATTGTTATGTATTTGGTGCTTTAAAAATATGGTCACGTACCTGATGTACGATCAGACTTTTATAATTTTTATAATTATAATTTTTCTTTGTTATCTAAAATCCATTTTTCTTACTTTCATATTTATCTTATTTTTTGAGTTTAACATTAATTAATGCAAATGATAATATTATTTTGGTACCAAGGCTCCAGAAGGGCAGATATCATGTTATCAAGAGATACAAAATTTTGTATCAACGATGCATTGTATTCATGTAGATCCAGAAGAAGTCTACTGAAGATACCTATCTCAACATATGCCATTTTAAAATTATGGAGTATCTATGCATTAATAATGTCTCATGCCAGAAGCATACATTAGAAAAGCTTTATGCTCTCTCCTAAAGGTTATTATAAATATCCATATTTACTCATATAAACTAGAAGTTTTATGATCTGTTCCTGAAGAACAACGAGAATTATCGTGGAATACATCCACTCTGTCTTATCTAAACTCACGTATCGCTCAACGTGAAAATCAAATTCCTAATGCACGCCAGATGCGTGATAGACCTATAGGTTCAAAAACAAAAATTCAGCTCCCCAGAAGTGGAGATCAAATGTAAAATCATGCTCTAATAATGCTCCAGAAGAAGTTATACATAATGTTCCAGAAGAGATTATGAACAATAGATCCACTTTCTCTAAAACTCTAGAAGAGTATAATGTCCATGAAGAGAAACGAGTTCCAGAAGTGACTACACAAACTCTTGAAGAGGAAAAGGTACCTAATAATATTAAGATCTCTATATTTTATATGCATATAAGAGAAATGTGGAATCGCAAATAAATGATCATCGATGACATATTTATCATTCAAAGTAGATTCTCCTTCTATTATAAGATATCTTGAACCATTGACAGGGGATGTTTTTACCGCTCGATTTGCGGATTGTCATTTTGATGAGACAATATTCCCGTCATTAGGGGGAGAAAATCCGTCGCCAGAAGAACGACGTGAACTTACATGGAAAACTCCATCTTTGTCTCATCTTGATCCTCGCACTAATCAATGTGAAACTGAAGTGCAAAGAATCACCCATCTTCAAAGAATTGCGCATCAATTGCCAGATGCATTCAATGATGCAGCAAAAGTGATGAAATCACATATTCCAGCTGCTAATACTCCAGCTCGAATTAATGTTCCAATAGGAAAAACTGTTAATATGCCGGCTAATGAATCAACAAAAACACGCCTGAAGCGTGGAAGACCTATAGGCTCAAAAGATTCAGCTCCCCGAAGGAGAAAAACAATGAAGAATAATTCTCTAGAAGAGTATGAAACACTTGAAAGACCCACAATAATAACTCCTACAGAGGAAGAAGTCCCTGAAGTGACACAAGTCCCTGAAGAGACTGACGTCCCTGAAGTGACGCCCGTGCATGAAGAACAAGTACATGGAAATGAAGAAATTTCCATAAATTATGCAAATTCACAAATATTGTGGGATCGAAAGCAAGTGCTTGTTGATGATATATTCTCATTTGCAGTAGCTACAGAAATCATTTCAGATAATGATTTAGAACCACGTTCAGTGGATGAATGCAGACGAAAAAATTGTTGGCCACAATGGAAAGCTGCTATTCAAACAGAATTGGATTCACTTGCAAAACACCAAGTATTTGGACCAGTAGTCCTAACCCCTGAAGGTGTTAAACCAGTAGGATGTAAATGGGTGTTTGCGAGAAAACGAAATGAAAGAAACGAGATTGTTAGATACAAAGCTCGTCTTGTGGCACAGGGTTTCCTGCAGAGACCTGGGATAGATTTTGAAGAGACATATTCTCCTGTGATGGACACAATCACATTTCGGTATTTAATTAGTCTTGTAGTCTCAGAAGGACTTGACATGCAGCTAATGGATGTGGTTACTGCATATTTATATGGAAAATTAGATACCGACATTTATATGAAAGTTCCTGAAGGACTAAAATTGCCTGAAGCAAAACCACGAAACATGTACTCAATCAAGCTAAGACGATCCTTGTATGGGTTAAAGCAATCTGGACGAATGTGGTATAACCGTCTTAGTGAGTACTTAATAAAAGAAGGATATGTCAATGATCCAATATGCCCCTGTATATTTATTAAGAAAACGGAACTCGGATTTACCATTATTGCAGTATATGTTGATGATATTAATCTAATTGGGACTCCTGAAGAGCTCGAAAAGGCTTCCGAATATCTGAAAAAGGAGTTTGAAATGAAAGATCTTGGAAAAACAAGATATTGTCTCGGCTTGCAAATTGAGCAAAGTTCAAATGGGATACTTGTTCATCAAACAACATATGTTGAAAAAATCCTGAAGCGTTTTAATATGGACAAATGTCATCCATTAAGTACTCCAATGGTAGTAAGGTTACTTGACCCAAAGAAGGACCCTTTTCGTCCAAAAGAAGATACTGAAAATCTTCTTGGTCCTGAAGTACCATATCTTAGTGCAATTGGTGCCTTATTATATTTGGCCAATGCACTAGACCTGACATTGCATTTTCAGTTAATTTATTGGCCAGATTTAGCTCTGCACCAACTCGAAGGCATTGGAATGGTGTGAAGCACATTTTTCGTTATCTTCGTGGAACGTCAGACATGGGTCTATTCTATGCAAAGGATTCCAATAATGGTGCACAACTAAAGGGTTATGCAGATTCAGGATATCTTTCAGATCCTCACAAGGCTCGCTCACAAACAGGTTATGTATTCACTTGCGGTGGCACAGCAATCTCTTGGCGATCTACGAAACAGACTTTGGTCGCCACGTCTTCTAACCACTCTGAGATTCTTGCACTCCACGAAGCAAGCCGGGAATGCGTGTGGATAAGGTCTTTGGTTCATCATATTCGTACTGCATGCGGACTATCTCTCATTACAGATGTTCCAACAACTATATATGAAGACAATGCAGCATGCATTGCTCAAATCAAAGGGGGATATATCAAGGGTGATAGAACAAAGCATATTTCTCCAAAATTCTTTTACACTCATGAGCTCCAGCAGAGACATGAAATTGATGTTCAACAAATTCAGTCAAAGGACAATCTTGCAGATTTGTTTACTAAAGCTTTGTCGACATCAACATTCAAGAAGCTGGTGTATGAAATCGGGATGCGACGAGTTTGCGACCAAAATTCTTGAAATCTTATACTTATGAGGGGGAGTAATTTTTGATGACATTTGCGAACTGTACTCTTTTTCCTTCGCCTAGGTTTTGTCCCATTGGGTTTTCCTGGCAAGGTTTTAATGAGGCAGTGTCAAACGCATACACTATTATACGATAAGTTACATTGTACTCTTTTTCCTTCGCTTTGGTTTTTTCCCATTGGGTTTTCCAAGCAAGGTTTTAATGAGGCAATTTTCTTAGCGTGGTGGTCATCCAAGGGGGAGTGTTGTGAATATGGTGGTGGATAACCACCACTTCTCTAACCCATAACCTCCCCCACTCTTCAACTCCATAACCCCCTCATTCAACTCCATAACCTTCCCCACTCTTCTATTCCATAACACTCCCATTATTGCCCCACTATCTCACCTCTATAGACTTGTAACTCTCCACTTTTGGGATTCCTCTATTCACCTTGTAAATAGAGGGGTTCTCTCTTGTAACCAACTAACAAATATTGAATAAGAAATCTCTCTCCACTTCTCTTCTATATGCTTGTGTACTTTGTTTATGTATACTTGTGTGTATGTATTCTACTTAGTTTATAACAATAATAAAGATATCTAAAATGGCTATACCTTGTAGGTAGAACTTTCATCAAATTATTATTCCAAACTAACGTTTACTATTGAAAGAATTTTATATGATATCATCTTGAAAAAATAACAGTTGAACTATATGTTATTAAAACTATAGTCATTTTTAAAAATTCTACCTAAATTAAAACAGTATTCTTTCATAATCTTAGAATATAAAATTACTCGGTAACCCTTATGTTATCTACTATTTAAACATTCTCACACATATTTAATTGTTTAATACCCCAATTAAAGAATATTACTAAATAATGAAATATTTTTTATTTGTGTATGAAGTTTATTATTATATTTTGTATATCTAAATACACCATTAAGAGTTAAATTGTAAAAAATTTAAATTTTTTGTTATAAAATATATTTAGATATTTCTGAATTTTATAAATTTTGTTGGGACACTTATGTTTATATATCCAAAAATTCCTTATGCAAGACATTTATCAGATATAAATAAATAAATAGTTGGAAAAAAAATTTAAAAACTTTAGAAAAATCTTGTAAATTCATGAACGATAATTTTTTACATTTTTGATAATTTTTACAAGTTTAATAACAAGTAAAATCACTCTTAAATAAGAATTATGTTTTATTAATATTATTTTTCAATTAGATGATGGTGTGAAAATTTTTTAAATATGATGAGAGAGTCTAAAAATTATATGAGAGAATGTCATTTGTGTCATTTTAAATTATGAGATTGTTAAAGGAGATTTGTTTTGGTGGAATTTTTAGAAGTAGTCATTTTGGGTATTTGTTATGTTTGAAAGATTTTTTTGGGTTTTTTGCCCTTAATATAATTTATTTAAATTTTTTTGTGGTATTTGTTTAGAAAAATTCTATGGTTCACTTTTTTGTTTCGATTATCTTGTTATCTCGAATGATAGTTCTCCAAATCGATTCATTTTTTACATAAGTCCATTTTAATTTTATTTGAATCTCTCTCACTAAAAGTTAATTTCATTTTTGAAAATTTGCTATAATGTGATTCGGGATATTTATATATTAATAAAAATATGAAATCTATTTAACTATTATCTTTAATTTGATTTTACTCTGAATATTATCCAAATCACAAAAGAAAAATTGAATTTTATATATTTTCAATCACAAAATTATAGTGATGAAAATTTATTTGATTCCTATATATATGGTTTAAAATTTGATCAGGATTTTACCTCATTGAATTCTTTAATTTGTATTCATAATTATGAAGATATTACTTTAATTAAATTATTTGACATGAATGTTAGACTTTGTCCATGTGCATTTGCACACTAAAAAGAAAATGAGCAAATGACATTACTAAAATTTCACACATACTAACATGCAAGATTGCAGTTTTTTTCTGGGGTAATAGGGCAAACATTCATAATTTGATTTTCATTTTTATGTTGAATTGCAAAACCTTATGGTGGTAAATAAAAATCCCGTATGCTTCTGTTGGATGGATTAGGGTACTTTTTTTAAAAACTATAAGTAGAAGTGCTAGGTTGTTTTTTTATGCATGATGCATGTGGGATTAATCTGTGGGTGGATTAAGTTGATTGGGAAATAGAAGTTTGGTTGTCTTTTGTAGATTATGCATGGTGTGAATATATTAGATTGTCTCCTCAATGATGCTAAAACTGAGTGAAGTTAAAAAAAAATACATGTATTTAGGTTCTTTTTATTAAAAAAATGGAACATGGAAGTTCATTCAAACCATGTTTTTGTCTTATGTAGAATGTGAAGGGTATGAACATAATATTCATTTTTAAAATTTTTTTACTAAATGATGAAAAAAAAAATTCATATTTTTTAAAACATGTTTATTTTAAAAAAATAGTTCACACCTCCATAAACTATAAAAATTGATATAATTATAATGGTGTGTCAACGATCAACTCCATTAATATCTTGATGTTGTGTCGCATAAGCATCATGCATCCACGCGTTGTCTGGTATTCAAAAACTAATTTTGAATAGCAAAACTATCATTTCTTGATTGTTTGATATCATATGATTTTGTGTTCCTTATTGTTTTAAATTTGTTTTTACCTATTTAATTATTGTATCAATTGCATTGTTCTCTTCTTTGTCTGTTAATAAACTTGAGCAATGGAAATTTTATTTTCTATGGTGATTTCTATCTGCTCATGGAATGTTACCTTAATTTATTCTCAGGTGAAGCGATAAGGAGAAAAGAAAACGTCCTCTCTCTGTTGCAATATAGGTATTAATTCATTTTGTTTTTCAAACAAAAATTCAACCAAAAGAAATCCAATGACATATTCTTGAGGTTGCCCTTTCACCGTGCATGGTGGAGCTTCATAAGTCAGGAAGGGATACACTAGAGTTTCACAAGATACAATTTCTTTCTATTCTTTCCGTTTTATAAGAACAAACTATTCTTTCAAATTTATAAGAACCTGTCCTTTGGGTTAAAAAAATTTAATTTAGCTTACCCAAGATGAAGCTAATGCTACTGATGACTGTTAGTTTACTTTTCGATACATGAAGATTTGGACAATTCACACTCAAGTTGTACAAAGTCATAGATGCACAAAAACTGACTAAGCTTGTGTGTGATTGATTTCACCTTTCTATAAACACTGATGCCACTCATATGTGATTCGATCAAGACTACACAAAAACGTTCTTTTTATTGGTAAAAGAGGCCCTTAACTGGGCTTATGCAAGTTGCAACAGTTGTTGCCCTTCATTGTCATCAAAGTACAATATCAATTGTTTAATGGTTTTATTTTTCTACTGGACTTGCTGCTTTATTTTAGCAGTGCACAGTTTTGTAACTACACCAATATTGATTGTTGATCATTTTTTTAACTGGGATGTTTGTTCTGCATTTCATTAATCCTTGACCTCTTTAATTTGAGCATTGTATGTCTCTGCGTCTTCAAACATCTTCAGGTCTTACACAATCTCTCATTATATTGGGAATGTCATAATCATATCCTATTTTTAGGATTTTTCATTTATAAAGTATTTCCAGTGAAGTTTAGTATAGCAAATTTCTATTTATATTCATGATTCTTTCATAATGTAAGAGAGATTATTTATGCTATATATTCAAGATCCTTTCATAATGTAATAGAGAATAATTATGCTGTAATGTGGATGTCAAATGGTGCATTTGTACTATATTGGATATGAAAATATCAAGAGATTCCCTTTCACAAATTTATCTACATTTCACATACATTTTGATTTATTTTTTTTAAATAATATACTTCTATATTTTTATAAAATGGTGAATGCGTCTTCTTTTTACTTTCTTTTACATATTTATCTCTTCATTTTTATACATGATCACTTCACATCACTGTTTATAGTTTTTTTTTTTAAATCTCTACAACCCACAAATAAAATTTAATCAAAATGAGCCATGTTTTATTCTACCATCCAATCCACTCTACAATGACCAATGAATCTACCACTCTATTCTTTGTTTAATTTGTGCAACATTTAGCCCCCGTTTGGATATAGAATGAGGATTGAAATATTCTGGAATAAATGAAAATTATAGATTTTGGTTATTGGGGAGCCTTGAATACCTATGGATAAACTATGCCGAAATAAATTAGTATAAAGTGGTATATGAATTCTAACCAACTCCTAAATTAAAATTATTACATGTTATTTTACCCAAAGAACATGTGGGCCAACTGTCAAATCAACTGTCGTCACCCAATATAACTCACCTATCAAATCAACTATCATCATTTTTTCACATTTTATAAATTTTTATTCACATTTTATCCAAATAACAAAAATTCTACTATTACGTTTCCCAATGAGAATAATTCACCGCAATCAAACACAAAATCACTTATTCCACTGCTATACTCACTTATGTCGAAATAAATAATATTTTGTATCCGTTTGCTTAGGATTGTAAATTTATTTTGCGGGCACTTACTTCTAATGCTATGCCATCCGCAAAAGCGGCGTTTTTTCTCCTTTGTGTACAATTTCTTAATATTATTTTTCCAGAGTCTACTGCCATTAACTGCCATAAATGAAATATTATATGCTGGTAGATAAATTTGTGAGGCATAAATTTATGTAGGGTTTGTAAATTAGTTTAATCAAAAGAATAATATTTTTTCTTAATATTGATAGATTTTTGTTAGTTATTTCTCTTCAATTTTTTTTTGTCAATGAAAAAAAATGATGACTCATCAGTAATATAAACCATCCATATAGATATTTTGACTAAATGGATGATTAACATACATTAAAATTCTTACAGTTGAACCTACAAGTCATGATCATTAACATTGTTATTGTAACTAGATTATTTGACATGAATGATACTAAAAAAAAAATGTTAGATTTTATTCATGTGCATTTGCACATACACAACAACTAGTACCTAGAAAAAGAGTGATATTGTCATTATGATTAAAGAAATTCGAGAATATGAGAAATTTTACATTTGATTTTGAGAGAGAAAGAGTGTTGAGAGAAATTAATTAATAAGGAACAATGATACATGTCAATGTCCATTCCATTTATATATACCATGGAATGTATAGTTTTTAAGAGCCCTTCTTGAGTGGAGCCTTAAACAATTGTCTTGGTTGTCTTGCCGCCTATTGACCCTGAAATCAATTGTTATTGTGTTTTTACATTTTATAAAATCATTATTCTTATTCACATTTTATTCAAATAACAAATTTTTTTATTATTACGTTTCTTAATGAAAATAATTATAAACACAATAAAAAAAATTATTTTATCTTTATTTATACTTAAATAGTCATAAATCTTATAATAGTTTAATTATTTATTTCAATGAAATGATTGATAAAAAGTGGGTAGTGTATTCAGATACATTTCAAATAAAAACACAAACAATGTTTTTTGTTTCCGATAATACGAGACACTGGGTAAAATAATTATGATGGTGGGAATAACCGCACCGTTTCCTTTATAATTTTTTTTAATAGGTTTCCCAGAATAAATTTCCTAACAAGATTGGCGTAATCCTAGCCGTCCGATGACGGCTCATTTAGCAAAACAAAGGTCATCTCATTTATGTAACGCGACATGAACGGTCGATATTGCCCCACTCAGATGAAAAGAAAATTAGGGTTTTATATGATTTTATAAACCCTTCGAGCACTATAAAAGGACGAGTTTCTTCTCCAAAGCCGCCCCATCCATTCTCATCAAGTCTTCTTTTTCTAGGGTTAGGGTTTTGGTTTTCTCTCTCCTTTTGTTCTCTGTAAATTCAATTTATTCACATTGAAACGCGAATCTCTCTTTCTGCACGGACCCGGGCTCCACCGACTGATCTGTGCGGAGTGGAAGCCCCAAAACCCGTGCTAGATCCGATCGCCGCCCAGTGTTGCAGATCAGATCGATCTCTTCCACGACTGTTTCTGTGTCAAAGCGACGGCAACATTTCATCTCTCTCTGTTTCTCTGTATTTCAATTGTTTGATTTGATTTGCCTCTCCACGCCTTTAGCTTTTTGTGTCTGTTCAAACCCCGCACAACAGAGTCTAGTCATGGAGGCATAAATCCAGTCATGGCGAAGTTACACGTGGGGGCTTTTCGATTTCTCCATGATTTCGCCTCTAAAATCATTCGCTACATCATATAAATTTAGGGTTTTTTTAAAAGTTGGCGATGATTACATGTTATCCGCGCTTCTGAGAGCATTCTGTGAAGTATTTCGGAATCAATGGTTGAATTTCTTGATATGAGCCGACTGTTCAAGATCTCCTTTTGTTGTAGATTTGATTCAAGTTTTTCATTTTTTAAAAAAATTGTGATTGCTTTTTATGCTTTTTGTGGCTATGATGATCTGTATACAGCTTTCAATGCCAGTTCTGCTTCAGATAATTCTTGATAGATAAAGCTGATAGTAATCTGAGCCTTCCCATAATTTCCAGCATTGCATTTTATGATTTTTATATTACATGAAAAACTGAATGGTTTCTAAATCAAATTTTAGCTATATATGTGACTTTAATAGTTATTTATAATATTTTTTGTTGGATCATGTCAGTGATGATATATCCATCTGAGTGAGGTATAGCCAAACCAGGACCCTGTTTCAGGGAGAACCACCTTGGTGAAGCTATATTCATATGAGATTAATGGATACAACTGAGGCATTTAATTCATGTTATGTAATTGCTCATGAAATTTCTTTAGTTTATAATTATAATCTATAGTTTAGAGAGCATATATTGTTTTAAATAGATTGTTATGTGGGATTTTGCTAGTGATGATATATCCATATAGGTGAGGCCTAGTGGAACCAAGACCCTGTTTCAGGGAGAACCACTTGGGGAAGCTCTGCTCTTATGAGATTAATGGATTCAACTGAGGCACTGAAAATCATTTTGATATATATTGTTTTAAAGGTTCTAATGACATTGTTGTATTCATGACTTCAGGATTATCACAATTTGAGTTTCACTATCCTCCAGTAATTATACCTTGAACATGGAGGCTGATAAACTCAGAAATTTATTTGGTGCTGCCATCAGCTTCTTCTTTTACTGACATGAGATTGGAGTTAAATGCCAGCACAATATTTCATACCTATCTTTCATGCTTGTTAATGGTAGTTCATCTTTATATTCATGAAAATTATTAAAACTTGTAACAATTTTTTTTTTAATTAAGAATTCCTAACAAATGTGTTTTCCAACCACACTTTTCGTAACATTATGCTGCACTTATTCTGAAAAGAGACTTGCTACACTCATTTTTTTTTTCGAGTCACGAATGCAGTTCTATATTCCCCATATAATATTTTGAGATATAGATCTCTGATATCATTTTTTAAAAAATAAAAATATTTGCCATTTGTGTGACATTTTCCTTATGCGAATCAAGTGTGAAGTGTTTGGTGGATGCAGATACTCGGATACTGGATGCACTCTATACTCAAATCATACTGGATGCCCTATACTCAGTTCAACTACTGATAATGTGATGATGGATGGAGAAGAAACAACGTTTTAAACCTAGTTTTCTTCAAATGGTCGTTTGTTATTAATGTGAATTTGGACTCATGGCTATGGTTGGTAAACAAACCAAGTCGTTTGGGTTTGGCTCAGTTTGAGTTTGTTCAAACTTGTTAAATTAGACAAATGAATGAACTTGAATAATCTTTAAAGCTCGGTTAGGTTCAGGAATTGGATAGAGTTTTATTTTATATTCAAACTTGATTTTAGGGCTGGTAAACGAGTTGAGCAGCTCGGGTTTTGCTCGGGCTTGGCTCGGTTAAAACTCGTTCAGGTTTGTTCGATTAGACAAACGAGCCGAGCTTGAATTTTTAAAGCTTGGTTTGTAAACAAGTCGAGCTCGTTTATTTAATTGAAAAAAGGTTAACGAGCCGAGCCCGAGTCCGAACTTATGTTACTTTCACATGTATAAGGTGTTGTGATTTATGAAATGTGACTTCTCAAATGTTAAACAAGATTTTTTTTACCTAAATGAGCCCGAGTGGAGCCTTGATTCGAGTTTCAGCTTGGCTTGTTTAACAAACGAGTCGAGCCGAGCTTTAACCGAACTTTTCACGAGCTCAACGAGTCGTTTCAACATAAAATGAAGCTCGTTCTCGAGCCGAGCTTGATACTAAACGAGTCGAGCCTGAGCAGGTCAAAGCTCGGCTGCTTGTTCGGATCGTTTACCACCTCTACTTGACTACTTGTGTTATAAAAAATTTAATTGAATATTAAATCAATACAAATACAAAGTTATGATCTTTGTTCATTTAAGTTAAAATTTTATTTTTTATCTTTGAAAAACTTAAAAAGAAGAGGAACGTTATACTCGTGAACTTGGCTTGGTTTGTTGGTTTATAAATGAAGTGAGTTGGAAAATATCAAATCTCGATTTGTTTGGTTCGTTTATCATTTATACTCGTGAGAAATTGGTAGAGTATGGTGTCTATTGGAAGTTTCTTGAGTGGTCTTTGACAAATGCAAAGCCTCTTTGAACACTCTTAAAAATGGTAACGTGTTAATAGGTATGATGGGTATGGTCTTAACCACATGGATTCGTAATTAATTGTGACGTGGGTAATTGTTCAAGGACTATTAGGTTTTTTTATATTGGGTTTGCACTTTTGCAGTGTCAGTTTAGAATTAAAATTATTTTATATTATTCTATTAAAAAAAATTAAGAGCTTATTGTTAAATTAAATGTTATCATCTTTAATATAATAAATTATATATTAAATTAATTATCATTATTTGTTCATTTTTTATAAATCTTTATTTATATTGGATTCAAATAATAAAAAATTATTTTTATGTTTTTTAATTAAAATAATTTAAAGTACAATCAGAGTAATTATATATTCAAGAATAAATTGTGAATTCAAACAGGGGTTAAAGATATGAACTTATTTTTGGACTAAAAAGTATTGTAAAAATAAAATATATTTTAAATCATAACATTAACTACTATTTTTAAGGGCCCGATGGAAAAGACTGCTTCTCCACATCTCAAAACACTGTCATGAGTTCAACCCCCGGTTAATCCCTTTCTTGGGATGTGCTTAGCCCGTAGTGGGTTTCAATTGTATGCCTTATCCTTGTTGTTATATCAACCTCTCATGAGTCTTCTTCTATTATTCTATAACATGAACATTATTTACAGCATCTCTCTTTTTCAAATAACATAAACATATTAAAACATATTTTCAAATAATAAGTTAAAATGTAGTCATAAGATTCTCAAATGTGACAATTAACATAAGGATTTATTTATTTATTTTATAAAACAACAGACAAAAACAAACTAGTAGGAGAGATTCATACCCGGGGGCATTCGTCGCCCTCTCTTCCTCAAACCATGATCTGTTAATATGTACCTGCCTCAGGGATCTCGACGCAACACACGTAACCATAAAATTGACTACCATCAATGACAAAATGACAGCTAAATTCTTGTTATTTATTTAAAGGATTAAAAACATCTAAGTCCTTAAAAACATGGGAAAACTTATATAAGTCTCTACTAAAATTACGACAGACATACAAGTCCCTGAAAATCCAGAAAAATTCAATTATCATTCCTAAGTTAAATTTCTATCCAAACTTAACGGAATATTCCCAGAATATTCTGTCACATATAATTGTGTTGACATTGAAATCCTTATAAACAGTCATAAAGACAAATTAGTCCCTACAAAAAATAAAATTACCCCTGAAAGACTTTTACATTAAATTGTGTACACATTGCAATCCCTGTAAACAATCATAAAGACAAATTAGTCCTTGCAAAAGGCAAAATTGTCCCTAAAAGATTTTTACATTTAATTGGATAGATATTACAGTCCTTATAAATAATCGGAAAGACAAATTGGTATATGTAAAAGATAAAAATGCCCCTGAAGAATTTTTACATTTAATTGTGTAGAAATTGCAGTATTTTAGAGGGTATTTAATTTTTAAATTGCAATGTCTGTACAATTAAATGTAAAAATTCTTTAAGGGTATTTTTGTCTTTTAGAGGGACCAATTTGTCTTTACGATTGTTTATAAGGACTGTAATGTCTATTCAATTATATGTAAAAGTCTTTCAAGTGCAATTTTGTCTTTTATGGGGACTAATTTGTCTTTCTGATTATTTATATGGACTACAATATATACACAATTTAATGTAAAAGTCTTTTAGGGGCAATTTTATCTTTTGCAGGGACTAATTTGTCTTTATGACTGTTTATAAGGACTTCGATGTCTACACAATTATATGTGATAGAATATTCTAGGAATATTCTGTTACATTTGGATGAAAATTTAACTTAGGGATGATAATTGAGTTTTTTTTAGTTTTCAGGGACTCGTACGTCTGTCCTAATTTTAGTAGGGACTTATATGAATTTTTTCATGTTTGTAGAGACTTAAATGTCTTTAACCCTTATTTAAAATGTGTTTAGTTATAAATTTGATCAAATTCTAGTTTACAGACAAACAATTCTAACCCATAATCTATGAATCAAAGCTGTGAAGCGGGCTTTGTACAGTCTCACTCGTTTTGTACTCTCCATTATGGTGAAAAGAACATAACCTTTTTGTTGCACATATTTAATATTATTGTTGCCTGCCTTTTTTTCAAAAGAAAAAAAAAGAAAAGAAAATTAATTAGGGACCTCTGTAGTCGTCCATCTATTATTTTTAGGTATTTGTAAGTTTTTTTTTAGGTCACTAAAGGTGGTGAACTTTTTACAAAAACAAAAAAGAAGGAAATTAATTAGGGGTCTATGTAGTCACTCATCTATTATTTTATGAAAATTTTTAAATTTTTTTAGATCTCTAAATGTGGTGAACTTTTACAAAAAAAAAAAAAAAGAAACTTAATTAGGGGTCCATGTAGTCACCCATCTATTATTTTTTGGTCCTTGAAAATTTGTAAGTTTTTTTTAGGTTTCTAATGGGTCCATTTGAAAAATAAGATTTTGAATAAAGTTGTTTAAATAAAATTGATTTTTGAAAAACAGATTTTTTTCGCTTTTTAAAAATCAATTTTTTTGTACTAAAAATTGAAAATAATTTTTTAATTAAGCCAGTTTTTTTAATTTTCTACTTATTTAAAAGCAGAACCAAACAGAGCCTTAAATCATTTCAACTCTTTACACTGTTTTGTTTTGTAGAAAAAAAAAAAAAAAAGGAAAACAGAGTGGTTTATTCAATTAGATAATATTTATTGTTTGTGGGCCAATCCACATGACGAGTTAGAATTGTTTTTTATTTATTTTAAGAAGATTATTTTATAACAATTGAGGTACAGAAACAAAGGCAAAAATTCTATTATTTGTCGATGCCTTTGAGAGGGTCTTAAAACACTATATGGGGGTATACAGGAACTAGGGTGCCATCATTCGTAGGTCGAGGAGCATCATACCTGGGATCTGTGGACTTGGAGGATGAACTTTTTGGGATTTTTTTGAGTTTGAAGAAGTTCTCACTAAGTTATTAAGCAACCGATCCATCCTTTATTCGTCGTGCAAAAGAACTTCGCTTCGCTCACTTGCGAATGGTTGATGTATTTGACTAATCACCACTTCCCATTTATTTGTTCAATAGTATTTGGTTCTCTTTGTCTAACATAACCGATCTTCTGTATCCCCAACATTTTTCAAAAACAATTGTGTTCATACAAATATTTAATAAAATTGTGGAATGATAAAATAACAAGTTTCCAGCAAACATCACATATCCACATGCAAGTTACACTTTTAGGTTTTTTAAGCCCATCAAACTACGGTGGTAGGAAATTGTCCCTCAAAATATGACCATATTCGGTAATCGTTCTCATGATCTAAAGTTTGTTATGATTCATTGTCGAGATATATCACGTGGTGATCCACTTTTGATTTTTACTCTACATATAAATCCTGCAAGAAAAGGTATGGACATTTTCATTGTATAATTATTCTAGTTAATTATACATGCATTTCTAACTTAAGTGTTAGAAACTCTATGACTAGCATCAAACTAGTGTTCCAATTTAGGTGATCTTTTGATGTCTTCTCTATCAATTCTGATTTCTGTACACATCAACATCTTTGTTATGTATATGTTCAAAACTACAAGTTTAAACTCAATTACAATCAAATAAACTATTTGAATAAATTTTTAGATGAAATGAGTGCATGTGATGTAAAGCAAGTGCAATATAAGTAGGAGGTTATTGTATTTACATGTTGGTTAGAAATACATATAATAAATTAGACCAGTCAAAGAAGGAAAGTCCATCACGTAAGCTGAGCTGCGTTTCTAGAAACTCTTGCGGATTCTCCAAATTATTTGGGTGGGTGAAAGCGAATTCATAAAGTAACGCAAATCTCCGGTTAAATTGGGGACGTCGGATCTTTGTCCCCTTGATTTTCCTTCTCTTCTAGCACTCAAATCATCCTGACCGTTCATTGGATGGTCCCCAAACATCATGGTGGTTTTGTTTGTTGCATTTTTTTTTTTTGAGAAATTAATTAAAAGTGTAAAATTCCTTTTTTTTAGATCCTAACGCAGTGAAAATGTATTTCTCCAATCGAATGTTTTTTAAAAATATTAAAAATGTTCCTCATCTAATTATTTTAGTAAAAAATTCAACACTATTCAATGTATTGTTAAGTATTTTTCAGTACATTATTGACACTCCTCGATACATTATTAATCCTCACAAAAATAAAATTATTTCAATACATTATAAACACTCATCAGTACATTGTTAAGTATCTCAAATACATTGTTAATACTTTCTAATACATTATCAACATTCGCATAATTAGACAAGAACATTTTTAGTATTTTTGAACAATATTTGATTGAAGAAACCTAAAAATAATTTTTTACCAGCTTACGAACTTAAAAAAAATTTTAAAAATTTTCAAGAACCTAAAAATAATAGATAGGTGTTTCCATGACTCTTAATTAATTTCCGCCTTTATGTTTTTGTAAAAAGTTTACCACCTTAAGTCTCACCGGAGGTGAACACACTCCCAAAAACGTGCAAAAGGAACAAAAGATCGACCAAAAAAAACATTTTTTAAAAAAACACGGAAGACTGGTTCGTGGAAGCTCTCGCTCCAAGACGCGTGCCCGTATAAAAAGGGAAGAGCAAATCGGGACCGTTTATTCGATCACGTCTTTCGCGGCTCCCTCTCTGTTTTTTTCAGATCTCACTCTTCTTCTTCCTTCTTCTCTTCCTCCATCGCTCGCTCTCGCTTTTTCTATTTCAGTTTTTCTAAACCTAAAAAAAAAAAAAGAACAAAAACAATGCGATTCGCTTCGTTCATCTTCGATGGAGTCTCTCAAGCCCTCAAGAGGAACTCCATGGTTCCTAAGGTCGTCGTCCTCGTCGCTGTCAGGTTTGCTCTTCGATTCTGTTTTGTCTTTTTAGATGTTTCGTTGTTGATTTCGATGTGATTTTGGGATCTCGATTGCCTGGTTAGAATCAGATCATGTAGAGCTTCTTTTTTTAATTTTTTTAATATTTTGGGAGTGCATCATCATGTGTTTGTTGTGTACTGTATGTTGGATTTTTTTTTCTTCAGATTTTATAAAAATAATTTATATCAAGATTCAATAAAATTAAAATATGAAATGAAATTAATAGAAAATAGGTCAGGAATCCATGGTGGAGAGACATGTAAGAGTTGTTTTCATTTAAATGAATATATATGTGTCCTCCATACATACATAAAGAGTTTCAGTGACTTGATTCATTCCCTGTGTATGATTCATGACTTGCTAGATTCCATGAACTTTCCAAGGTGGAGTTTTCGAACCGAATTCTTCTATAATCGATGCCCACAAATAGACAGAGAATGTTGAAGCTGAAAAAAAAAATGAACTTTTTTTCTCTCTATGGAAAACTAGTTTTAGAAAGTATTCTTATAGACTAAGGGCCCGTTTGGGACCGCGGCCTCAATCTCCGTGTTGGGTAAAGCCATGGGCGGTACATAATCGTTGTTTTGCAGGCACCTCAAATGTGAGTCGTTTTTGCCTATTAAAGCAATTTTCAGTTTCAAACGCAGACGTGGATTTTTTTTTGGATCCGCGGTGGTTTTACATGGAGTTTCCCGTCGCAAAATCCTCCCCACCATGGATCCAAACGGGGTCTAAAAGAAATAAAGGAACAAAAATGACAAGACATATCTATCATTTGTAATGTCTAACAGCAAAAAAAAAAAAAAATCATAAATGCATTCATTTATTTTAAAAAATGGCAAAACATTATTGCATTAATAACAACACTTTGAATTTATTAGTTTAAAATTGTCATAATATTCACATCTTATACACGTGTTGGTCTCTCTCTCTCTCTTTCTTCTTTTTTTTTTTTTAAAAAAAACAAAACGTGTCGGTATTTCATTGACTACTGATGCAAGCTGATGGGATCTAGCAAGGACTATCCAAATTTAGATCACATTTTTCCCATATATATATTTCCAACAATTTAGTTTTTTTTTTACTCCCTTAATAGTGAAGAACAAATTGAACCACCGATTTTTAAAGTTTGGATTAAAAAAGCATGATTTGATGATAGGATTGCCGGACTGGTTTAAAAGGGCGTCTTTTTATTACCATAGGAAGGGTAATTTTATCTGTTCCTTCGTTTTTTTTTTCATTGTTCATTAGTTCTCCAGTCATGCATTGGTTCTGTTTTTAATTGTCGAACTTTTGCTCTGATTTATAAGTGGTGTTGTGATCATGTAATGTTTATTTGGTGTCTCATGATTCACACAACGTGCAGTTGTTTTATGATCTGTGCACAGAAACGGTTTACTTTGATTTTTGGCTGACAAGAGGAATGGAATGTCGTTCATTTCCTTATATCTTCTTGCAATACCTGATTTTTCCTTACATCAAGTCTTGCTAGTCTACATTTTCCATATCGGCATGCTAGTGTGGATTTTCACTTTCAAATAACTATTTGTTGCAACTTGGAAAGAAGAGGAAGCTATATTCCATTGGCTTTTTTGGATGAATCATCTATTCCTGTGATATTTATTTTGTATGTATGTTTCCATTTTTATTTATTTTTTTGTTTTTTTGTTTTTTCAAGACCTCTGCTCACTTTTGAAATGATTGTTTTAGTTTACCAGTCCAATTAAGCAACAGAAGTGTGAAAAGTTCATGAATTTGATGTATCCTAAGATATTGCATAGCTTCAGTTGTTGGTGTTATCGCTTTGGTATTGTTTTCATGTCCTAAAAGTTCCAGACAAGAGAGCTTTTTTTAATGTGTCATTTGTGCTGGTATATTCACTATTTATGGGTACAGCGGCGGAGGTCTCATAGCATACTCGGAGTCACAATCAGATCATGGTGCAAGCATTGTTCGGTCATCTGAAACAGAACCTAAGAAGAAGAAACTAGTTGTACTTGGTACTGGATGGGCTGGAACTAGCTTCTTGAAAAATCTGGATGGCTCCTTGTATGATATCCAAGTGGTATCACCTCGTAATTACTTTGCATTTACTCCTCTGTTACCAAGTGTGACTTGTGGTACCGTGGAGGCACGCAGCATTGTTGAGCCGATCCGCAAAATTATAAAAAAGGTAAGAATATGTGCACTCAGCAAACATGTTCTCAGATATAGACTCAGAAAATTGGTTATCAGAAGTAGATATTTTTATTTTTCAAATGATATTGAAGCAATGATGTTATTGTTCATTCAGTGAAATATTGAGTGTTATTCCACTTTTGTGCTTCTGATGTTGACTGTTGTTTGCTCATCATAGGTAGTTTTTTAATTTCTTTTCATCTCGTTTGTTTTTGGAACCTAATTACCAAGGTCAACGGATAATATGGCTGCCATAGTAGGTTTCCCTTTGTACTGGTGGGAGGAGGTTTCTCCCAAGGCACTACTTCATTCCATGAGTGAATAGGCATCCCTATCACACACTGGATGTGGTGGCATCCCTCTTTTATTTCTTGACATGGTCCTTGATTACAAAATTTTTATTAATGGATCACTCAGCTAGGCAATGTTTCAATATTTTATTCGCCAAGGGATTAATCAAGTTACTGACATGTTTTTCTACTTCACATTGTGTTCATTTGCAGAAAAATGGAGAAGTCAGGTTCTGCGAAGCTGAATGTTTCAAGATTGATCCAGTTAACAAGAAGGTTCACTGTCAAGCTAATGCTGGGTCCAATTTGAATGGGACTGGAGAATTTGTGGTTGACTATGATTATTTGGTGATTGCTATGGGAGCCAAAGCGAATACATTTAACACACCTGGTGTTGTTGAGCATTGCCATTTTCTGAAGGTCCACTTTAGCTCCTCACAAATGATTGTTTGAAAGCATTCAACTAATTGTTGTCCATTGAAGTTCTCTATCGTGTGTTTGATAGAATATACCTCCATGATTTTTCACTGCCTTCATTACTTCACAGAGATATTGAATTTCTTGTTTGCTTTTTCTGAAGTACAAATCTTGATACAGGAAGTAGAAGATGCTCAGAGAATAAGGAGGAGTGTCATTGACAGTTTGGAGAAAGCCAACCTCCCGAATTTGAGTGAAGAGGAGAAGAGGAAAAATCTTCAGTTTGTTATTGTTGGTGGAGGTCCAACTGGTGTTGAATTTGCTGCAGAGTTGCACGACTTTCTCACTGAAGATGTAGGCAAGATATATCCAAACATTCGTGACCTTGTGAGAATAACAGTTGTTGAGGCAGGCGGGCATATCTTGAGCATGTAAGGGAGAAGTCATTCTCATTTGCTCTTTGTTGTTTCTTTCATTGCTAACATCAAGTTTGATCATTCGTCATTCTGGTATAGCTTTTTTTGGTAGTAAAAATCTTTTTCTTGTTACATCTTCTCCCATCGACACTAGGAAAACTTAAACTCAGGACCCATAGTTGATGAGGGCTAACTCTACCAATTTGACAAGAGGTGGTGTGGTGATTCTAATACTTTTTGAATTTAGCTATTTAATTATTATGCTTTCAAATTGAGTCTTTGACCTTTCTATCCTATGATATTTTTTATTTGGACAGACTCTCAGTTCAGCACCCACTTTTTTTTGTTACTGACTGAATGCAAGAATGAGATCATGTTTGATATACAAGTATTGTGTGCTTGGTGCTTCAACTCATTTTAATACATGGGATTAAGTTATTTAGTTCTCTGTTCCGATGTACTCTTGATAGCCTAAAGATTTTTTCTTCTTTCTCTTTTTTTTCCCATTGTCCAACATGGTTGTCTAGAGTGCTACTGATTTTATCATTTCATCTTTGTCAATTGATCACAGTACGCGTCATTTAGTGAGAAATACCAACAATTGGCCCTTTATTTGATATTTTGCGGGTGGAATTCTTAATGAATCAAATGACTGGCCTGAACACACCCAGCATCAATTTCTTGATATTGGTTGATAAGTCACTATGCCATAATTGTTGGATGTCTCCCTTTGTATAAGTCCTGAAAGGGCTCAATTTGTTCCTGCGTGAGTATGAATTTGCCTGAGCTGTTCTTCTGAAATTAGCTAAATGAGAGTAGCATGAATCATAATAAAAATTCTAGTCCAAAGTTTATTTGCGGATGGTTGTTGCAGGTATTCACATTTTTAGATCTAGTATCTTGTAGGTTCAACCATTTCTATTACCATATCTTGTCATGTTTGGCCTTGGATAAGGCTGCATAACAATCTGCATGTTATTGCTTCACCTATTAGCATCTTAGTTCATAATTTTCATTGATTGGTTTGTAGGTTTGACAAGCGGATCACAGCATTTGCTGAACAGAAGTTCCAGAGGGAGGGTATTGATGTGAAATTAGGCTATAAGGTTACCAAGGTATCTGATAAAGCTATCACCATGGTTGATAGAGCAAATACCGTTACTGATTTGCCATATGGAATGGTTGTCTGGTCCACGGGTATTGGGACCCGCCCAGTGATAAGGAGTTTCATGGAAGAAATTGGTCAGGTTCATTGCTATAATCCTATACCCGTCTTATTTTGCAGTCTCAGTTGTACAGGATTATTTTGTGATTGTCTATTAGTGAATCTAGAAAGTAATTTTCTGTTTTCATTTAATTCTCTTATTTCATTTAGGCTGATAGGCGTGCTTTGGCAACTGATGAGTGGATGCGTGTACAAGGATTGGAAAATGTGTATGCCCTTGGTGATTGTGCCACAATATACCAACGGAAAGTCATGGTGAGTGAGCTTTTTACATAGGAAAATACTGTGCTGCATTACTCAAACATCACACTGTGTAGGAGCTAAATTCTCAGAAGCATGGTACAATACATTGATTTGAACTGATATTAGATCATGTTATTCGGTGCATCAGTAATTATTTATTGATTATGGTAGTGGGGTCATGACATCAACTCCCATTGAAGATTCATCATAGATTAGTTCTCTGCTCTTTTGATAATACAAAAGCCCTCCATTAAAGAAACTAGCAATTGATATTCAGTAAATTGCTGTGGCATTGTTTTCCAGCATAGGAATCTTCCAATGTGTCGTTACATAACTTTCAACATTAATTCATTTGTACAGTTTTATTGATGAATCACATGGTTTACAGCGTTGGAATTCAAGGGGTAATATATTCATACACATCAATGTTATATACTTATATCTGATTACATCTCTATTGAATTGCAGGAAGATATATCCGCAATCTTCAATGTCGCAGATAAAGATAATTCTGGCACTCTAACTGTCAAAGAAATCCAAGACGTTTTAGGAGATATTTGTGAAAGGTATCCCCAAGTGCAGCTGTATTTGAAGAGCAGAGACATGCGAGGTCTTGTAGATCTCTTGAATGATGCTGAAGGCAATGAGAGAAAAGAAAATAGAGAATTGAGCATTGAAGAATTCAAGAAAGCCCTTGCTCATGTTGATTCACAAGTTAAATTTCTTCCAGCGACGGCGCAGGTCAGTTTCTGTACTTGTATTCATGTGTGTTTTGGTTTGCATGTGCCCACTTATGAGTATACTGATGAGGAGGCAGATACATTGACTGTCATGGTTCTACAATGTTTCAGGAACATGTATATTAGGTGGAATCGTCTGACTTTTTTTTTTCCTTCCAACTTCTTAGGTTGCTGCCCAACAAGGTGAATATCTTGCCAAGTGCTTTAATCGAATGAAGAAATGCGAAGAAAAACCCGAGGGCCCTCTCCGTATCAGAGGAACTGGTCGCCACCGTTTTCGTCCATTTAGGTATAAAACATAATTTTTCCTGTTCATGTATTCCTTTTGCTCTTTAGCTTATGCCTTTTTTGTTTTTTTTTTGATAAAGATTAGATCCTTGAACAGGTGTTTTCCCTAATCGATGCTTTTGTCCTGTGCACTATATGTAGTCAATTGTACTCATTTATGATTGTTTCATTCTTTTTGAAATTCGGTTTTCTCCTGCTACAACGCCACTTTGGTTTTATTTGAATTATTTATTTAGTTACAGTGAAGTTATTGGAGAAATATATCTGAATATTACTTTCTAGAATTGGAGATGAATCTGAAACTATCAAGAATAAAATATCTCTCTTGCTAGTGTCAGGCGCTTGCTTCGCATATTGTAAGTGTAATATAACTTGTCAGTATGTGCTAGAGTATTCACCTCATCCCCCTCGCTATCATTAAATAACATCTATCTTTCCAAAAGTCCTTTGATATTTGGAGTTATTATTCCTAGATCCTCCATCACATGAGAGTGACCCACCTGAATTGGATGCCAAAGAGAGGCCTCGTTTGATTTCCCATGTCCATATCCAACTGACATAAATTTGAAAATGCCTTAGTCTAACTGTTACATTTCCAAATTGTGTCATTTAATTATAAATATTCATGCCAAGCCTTTCTCATTTTCTCATTCGCTTTTCCTTTTCATATTTAAGGTACAAGCATTTGGGATCATTTGCTCCACTTGGAGGGGAGCAGACAGCTGCAGAACTACCAGGAGATTGGATATCCATAGGCCACAGTTCTCAGTGGCTTTGGTATTCTGTCTATGCAAGGTATCATAGCGTCTATTTGATTCCCTCATATTATGTATCAGCATTATTGTTATATATAAATCTCTGTTGAAAGAAATTTGTATGGCATCTCCAATTTCTACCTACATGTTTCTGTGGATTCTAATTCTGTGCAAACGTCGTTTCATCTTTCAGCAAGCAAGTCAGTTGGCGCACACGAGCTCTGGTGATATCTGACTGGATGAGGCGGTTCATATTCGGGAGGGACTCAAGCGGCATTTAAGGTTATGTGCATTTGTCACCATGACCTCTAGCATTGTTTTGTGAGCATTTGCTTCTATTTTTACTCCATATTTTATAGGTCTAATATTGCAGTTTTGGTGTTCATTTTTTGAGGACTATACTATAATATGTTTTCATTCATTTACTCTCTTAAATAACCACACAAGTAGCCGAAATGCATGTGCTACATGTGTGATATCCAATGCCTCTGTGAGAATAAAATGTTGGATATTTGTAAGGATCACAAATTTTGAACATATGTAAATGTGAGCTTCCCTGAAAGGGGGGAGGGGATTTTTGTGTTTCCCCAACATAAATGGCTCTTTATGGTCTTTGTTGTCCCACTTTCATTCATTATATGACATGAAAAATGACTTTTTCTGTGATTTTAAATGATCCTATGCAATTATCAGCCTCTACGGTTTTTTGTACCATTGTTTTGAATTATTGAAATGGATATTAATGTCGAGAATATTCAAAACTAGGTCAAGTCCTAAAAAAATCGGAATGGGTGAGATTGTTCTCAACATTATCTATATCTTAGTTCTCACTACAATATTTCATGTGATTTTTACGTTATATTTTTATCCAAAAAAAAAATGATGTAATGCATATGTTTTACATTTCACCGATGAAGGCGAGAACTGTACCGGTGATTGCAAAAATGATCAAGTTTTTTTTTCAAGTATATATATATTTAGCTAATGAATTATAAAAAAAATTTATAAAAAACAATATATATTTGTTCTTATGAATTGGATGCATAGTGAGATAGTGGCGTATATATGTGTATTAGATGATTTTATACATTATATTAATAATTATAAATGAGATTATAAAATAGACTTTAAATGTACCTGCACTCAGAATAAAATGTTAGGGACACAACATTGAGATGGCAGGGCCTTTGGGCCTAAAAAATTAAGCCTGTTAGAGTGATGATTCAGATAATAGTGCTGTGGGTCGTTGAATCGAGCACTAATACACTCAGTTTGTTTTGTAATCGTATATGCTATGATAATATAGTATATACTGTGTTATAGTAGTGTATGAGGTTCTATCATATATGACATAAGAAATTTATCATTTTTTTAACTTGAAATAAAATATATTAATGTAACTCAGTATATAGTATATATTTCATTTTATATAATAACATGTTATTCATTCGAAGAGTGTATGATTTAAAAAATAAAAAATAAACAGATTTGGATTGCAATTGGGGTTGCATTAGAGTCTGGATGTATCATTTTCCCGTTGAACCATAAGTTCCACATAGGGACCTCAATTAGATGAGTCCAAATTTTGGGCTTGGATGCAATGCAACCTATTATGGGGGATGATGTTCAAATTGATGCAAGCCATGTTTGTTACTGTTTAAATTTACATATTATAGATTATAACTTTTCGTAGTAGATATGTTTGTTGTAACTGTTTAAAAGAAGAAAATAAGCAACAATGAATGGTTATTTAATAAGTTGTAAAACAACTTTTTTGTGTACAACTGTCAAAAACTAAAAAATACCCCTCCACTGTAGAAGTGAAAAATTGATTTATGTTTGATAAAATAAATTGATTTTTAAATATAAAATTAATTTTATAAATATTTAAAAGAAACATCTTAACATATATAATAGTTCAAATTCATTACAATATTTTTCAAATATTATATTTGTAGAATTTTAATAAAATGAGTGACAAATGTAATTATTTTTTAAAAATTGATAATGTATTATTCGTAATAGTAAAATAATTGAGAAGATGGAAGGAGGTTTGCTGATTCTTGGGGTAATAGTAAAAAAACATATATACATTATTATTAAAAGGGGAAAATCCATATAACCCCCTGTAAACTGACTGAAATCCATATAACCCTCTGACTTTTCTTAAAATTCATATAACCCCCTAAAAACACCTAGTAAATCCAAATAGCCCCTTGAAAAAAATTTATGTTTACAGATGATGAATATTTTGTAAATATTATGTTTGGTTAACCTTGGTAGAAAATACAGTATATCAAAAAAACTACAATGTGTTAAAAGTACAAAATATATTATGTAAATAACGATATTACTCATCCGGATTGAGTTTTATAATATATCCAGAATAGGTAAAATCGTCATTTTCATAAGAATTTTCGCATTTTTAACCTATTGTAGTGAATTTTTAGTATATCGTGTTTTCAGTCAGGGTTAAGTAAACAAAATATGCTCAAAATATTCATCATCTATTAACAAAAAATTTATTCAGGGGGTTATTTGGATTTATTAGGTGTTTTAAGGGGGTTATATGGATTTTTAGAAAAGTCAGGGGGTTATGTGGATTTCAGACAGATTTCAGGGTTTTATGGATTTTTCCCTTATTAAAAAAAAATTAAGGGCACAAGTATCTAAAAAAAAAATTTAAAATTTCATAAGCTATAATATCAAAAACATATGTTTCCCAATTTACAGATTATGACATTTTAATGTTGTTTATAGCTTAAATAAGTTTAAATAAACATGCAATGACAGTTTTTTTTAAGCTAAAAGCTAAATCCCCAACTTATAAGCTTTAACAAACATGTACACAGTCATTCATGTGCAGCCATTCTTGCACTCCTTGTGTTTTTCCTAATCTATTATACATTAGGTTTTTGAAAAATATAAAAACATGCATTCAATTCATTCCAATCGTGGAGGAAAAAAAATTGTCTTCACATTAAACAGATCATGGTGCGTTTGGTTGTGCAATTGTGTAGCGTTTGCGATTGCAGGAAGCTGCGTTTGCAATAGTGCAACTAAACAGTTTTCCTATAGCAGCTTCATGCACACAGATTTAAGGCATATAGTGCCCAAAAACTGCGAATTCCAAAAGCTAGGGGATGTGTGCTTTCTACAGAATCAGTTTTGAAACCTAGATTCCTACATAATCAGTTTTGCAATTACGCAACCAAATGCACTTTGAGACAAGACTCTACCCTGAAAAGCTATTGGAAAAGTTGAAGCAAAGTATAAGAGGCTCAAGCTCTGTTTGGGAGTGCCATAGGAGCCGTCATGTCAGGGAAAGTGGGCTGCGACGGAGAAAGCGTTGTTTTAATGCTTTTGAGAAATTGGCGAAAATACACATAAAATGCACAAATTGAATGCAAACGCAGACATTGTTGGGTGTTGTTTGTTTGTGAGTCCGCGTCGATTGGTGTTCGCCAACGCAAAAGCGAGGCAAACACCCTCCCAAACGGGGCCTTAATTAGCAACACAAGTTTGAGAATCTTATAGAGAAGCATAAAGACTTTGTTAGAAAATGGATACAACACTCAAACATGCCCGAGGATAATTCTCAACATAGAAACATAAATTTGTTAAAAAAAAAAAAAATTATTTTTTCTGAAAAAATAATTAAAACAGGTGTGGACTACAAGCAGTTGTATCCAATATTTTCCTTAATATAAAAAGGTTTCCAACCCACTCAATTCCCCCTCCCCCCCCCCCTACTGAATCTCCTATTGATAGAATGATAGAGGTACCTCTCTTTAGTGAGGGAATTTGAATTTGAGTCTTGCCACCTGCTGATAAAAGAAGAAAAAAAAAACTTTCTAATAAAAATAAAAAATTAAATTTCCCCTCACCTACTTAGCTTGACCTATCTTCCATACCTAATATTAATAATATGGCGCATGTGGTGGTGCACATGATACAAATGAGTTAGACAACACATGCATTTGATGGAACATATTGAGAAGCAAAACAAGCAAACTCATGGGGACCTATTGGGGACCAAATGGTTTTGCATTGCAAATGATTAAGTGTGCATTGCAAGGAGTCCGGATCTAGTCAGGACTGATTTTGATTAGTTCAGTCAGTATCGAATTGCACAACTTGTGAATTGAACATATGGATCAAACTGCATAGCTAATTGTTGAATATATATATGTCACTCTCATATTGGATATGGTATTAACCAAACCCATGCTTGACTGGATTCAATAGGAGAGTGACACTTGTACCTAATAATTAGTTATGCAGTTCGATTAAATAGAATTTGATACTGACCAGATTGATTGAAGTCACTCTTGACTAGATCCAGACTCCATTTCAAGGTGGTATGGATGTAAAGAGTTTAGTAAAATCAACTCCACTATTAACTTTATGGTAAAAAACAAAAAGGTTAGTATTATTAACATGAACAAGAATATTATTAACATGGATAAACTTTTCCATTATGATTGAAGGGCACGCCTACCATTTTTTTTTGGTGTACCCTCTAAGCTAGAGGAGAACAAAATACAGTTTAATTACCTAATAGATCCTCTAATTTCATTCACTCTTAATTGGGTTAGAGAATCAATAAGATCCCTTACCAAAGGAGCGCCATCCACCGTTGTGTGATATGATTGATTGACAACGGATGGATGGATGGATGACACGCAGAAATACTCCTCACATACAATTGTTACATGTAGTATGCTCTCCATTCATATAATCACAGGACAAGAGTAAAAATTGTATTCTAAACTAATTGGAAAGAAAAAAAAGGTCGGGAATAAGTTTTCAAAATATGATTTTTAATTCCAAAACAATTATTAGATGAATTAAGATACCATCTTTTTACACAATATATAAAGAATAAATATTTTACATAATTAATTAATAAAAATAGATCATAGTTCACTAAAGATCACTTAATATTTGACAAGCAAATGATAAAAGCGGTTCATATTATAAAAGTGATTAAGTTCATAAATATTATAATATGCTAAATTTTATAATTTTATATCACTCCACTTCCCATGTAAAATCATGTTCCTTCACCGAAACTATTTAAAATTAGGATTCCCCGTTGAAGACAATTAAATAAACCAAAAAGATATATTAATAAAGTAACAAATACATACTTTGATACAAGATATTGTAAACCTAACAAATACCATGGGCGCTTCAAATATATATATATTAATATTAACAAAAACAAAACATATAAAGCCTTCCAAGTTCCAATACAAGGCCATAACTTGTGAGTTGGCGGATGGTTTACTAAAGACCAATTTGTTCACAAAACGACACCCAAACACAAATGCTTTCCTTTCTTCATTATTAAATACAATAAATAATATTAACTTTTTTTATATGTAATTTATTAAGACATATATTTTAATTTTTATAAAAATATGTTTCAATAGATTATATATATATATATAATACGTGCATTGATACATTCAATTTGTTTTGTATGTCATTTTTATAGTTTGAAAAAAACTTCTCAACCACCTTCACCTCCATAGTTTAGCATATAGTCTAAGTGTAGTATTTATTCTGTTAATACAATAAATAAAAATTAAATTTTATATTATATTTAAAAAAAATATAATCATTTATTCATGATATATAATTTTCTTTTTGTAACAAAATGTAATTTAATTAACGAATATATACTTTAATAAAATCATTAAAACGATTAGAGGCTACATCCACAACTAGGTGTATCATTTTCTATGAGATGATATTAAATCTTTAGTGGTAGCTAATAAAAGACTGTAACGTACATAATAAGGGTATTTAATTTTTAGATAAAATATGATCTTGTTTTCTATGTGATGTGCCAGGTACGTGAATGAATGCCATGTCTAACAATTAAAAAAAATAATAATAATGTCATGAACCTAGCAGTACCGAAAGGTGGTCCCATCCTTATCCAAACAGTACCCTCACTGGCTCACATGGGCCTTCCCTTGCATGCCCTTATCCAGACGGTCCACGTGTCATCCATCAACGTGTTCTGACGTGTGCGAGCAGGGTGACCGTCCATTGGGTACTCCCCAACTGTCACGTGCGTGAGGCCCAATTCCCCGGGGAAGAGAAGTGGACCCCACTTGCGAGGCCCACATTTAAAGTGAATTGTGGGCCCCTCAATCGCACGTGCCGCACGTTTCGATCCACATTTCCTGTGCTTGCTTGCCTTTTCACTGTTACACGTTAAAGGCAATTAATAATTCTTGGAG
The DNA here is from genome assembly GCA_030737835.1 of Acorus gramineus. Classification (NCBI taxonomy): domain Eukaryota; kingdom Viridiplantae; phylum Streptophyta; class Magnoliopsida; order Acorales; family Acoraceae; genus Acorus; species Acorus gramineus. The sequence continues at coordinate 1,409,459 of CM060857.1, read as the reverse complement.
CGGCCTTTCTATTTATTTTAAAGTATATATATAGTCTAATAAATACGTATTTTTGTAAAATATAGTATAATTGTAAACGTGTTAAATATACTGTGTCTATTTTTAATCTTTAAGGCTTGTATGCAGAATAGAGTTGATGTTAGATAAGGTAGAACAGGAAAATAGTTTGGTTAGCAAGAATAAACTTGGATAGTTATATTCGAATAGGTGATAGTAAATCCTGATGAATTATGGGAGGTGGGAAGGATATTGAGTAAGCCGGGGGATCGAAGTGTGAAGGCAAATGTGATGTAATCCATTGTCCTTGTAGCTTCATGAGCATTATGGTTACGCCAATGTATTTTAACAATGTTTGGAACATGGTTATGGGTTTCATTAAACAATGGAGAGTTATTTACATAAGATAAATGTGTTATGAACTCTGTCTGGTATACAAAATCAAATCTATAACAAAATATGTTTTTCCATTAGAAGATACATAATTGCATGCAAAATTGTATACCAGACAGAGTCCATAACACATTTATCTTACGCAAATTTGTACTTCATTACCCGAGAACCTAGCATGAACTGGTTTAGTGGACTGTGATTCATAGTTTATTCTTCATCAATCACATAAGAGTGTTGATAGTTTAGAGTGTTGGTAGTTTAAGTTTCATATATTATTGTTGAAATCATGTGCACCACCATGTGGAGAGAAACTTGACTCTCTTATACTCTCACTAAAAAGCTAATGTTTATGGCATAACAAATCACTAAAGTCCATGTCCTCGATTTAAGCATATTCTTTGTAATATTTCTATGAGATAAGATAATTTTTTAGCCTAGATATATGTGAGGGAAGGTATAGTATCCGCACCGCATCATTACTCTATATTATTGTATCAATTTTATTTTAAAGAGATGACATTTAAAATCATAAATCATTAAATAATGTTATGTTGAACCTTGTCTGTAATCTCATTTGCATTTGTACATATTTTTATTTTTTAAATATATATACTGAACTAATAAAATACATTTTTTATAAAAAAAAATAAATTCATATTCATATTAATTGAATACACACACACTTTTTTTTTTTAATAATTAAGATATTAAAGTGCATATTATGACGTTAAATATTGTGACGTTAAGCGATTTCATATACTATGTATACGGTGTATCAGTGCCCTAAATTTTTTGGGGCTATTAAAAAAGTCATTTTTTTAGTGGGTAAAATATCAAAAAAATCCTCTCAGTTCAGCTAGCTTGTCTGAATTGTTGCTCTTGTCCACTGTTTGAGATGCACCCACTCAGTTTTGGACTCATCAGCAACCAAAACAATACCCAAATATTCTTCTTCAGAAACCTCATCCACCCATCATATATATGTATTTCTTCCTTAAAAAAATATTAGACAAAAAATGTCACCACTCATTACTAAGCTTTATCCAATAATTAGCAACCATATTTGGAGACAAAAAAATTAGTGTCACCTAATCAGTCTCTTTCTGAGCAGGGGTTGTGGCATCCACATCACCAAATTTAAATGTACCTTCCTCCTTCAATTATTATTTTTATACATATAAAATGTACATAGTTTTAAATTGAGCTTCTTGTGTGTAGTGAATCAGACTCATCAGACTGGACCCCCTTTCACTATTTGCACAACCAAAGCCACATGTAGATGTATCAAAAAAATAAGAAGCCAAATGTAGATGAAACTGGTCGTGCAACTATATACACATGCCTTCCAAGATCTGTTTGTTTCTTTGGTCCCCCCTCTGAAAGAAAAGCATATGATTTTGTGTGATTTTTTTTTTTTAATGTTTGGATAAATTTAGTATAGTTTGAGTTTTTAATTTATATGACTTCGGTATTTATGGTTGTCAATGTTTTAATTTATCAATGCATATAAAATAAATATGCTCGAATGAATGGCTTTTTCTTGTTTGAATATTGTCTTTATTGTTATTTCTATCATAAAAGATAAGTTTTTTTTAGTTGTTATTTACCTTAAATAAAAATTAAAGAGGAATTGTGAATAAGAGATTGATAATAATTCATAACCTTTTGACTGATATTATTAATTGATTGTGCTTGTGAAAGGGTGTAAAAGATGCGACATGTATCATTGTTTATCTAAGAGATCGCTTTACTCACCTAAGATCAAGGCCGACCATGTAGCATGTCTTATTCACTATGCAATTCTAAATAGACTTTGTACATGTTAGAATAAAGAAAAGAGAATTCTTGTTATTGAATTAGAGGAGCCAAATGCTTTATTTATAAATACATAAAGAAAAATCTAAAATATCAGAAAAAAAAATAAAAAAACTAGAAAACTAATAATATCATTATTATAATAATGACTCTTTAACCATACGCAATCAGTTTCTCTACAAATGTTTCGGACACGTATAAAACATCTATGATCTTTCAGATAACAAACCTTTGTATACATATATAATTAATTTTCCAATAGACTGAAAGAATTCCACCTTATAAATGATTATCAAAACTAGAGATTATAATTTGAAATCCAAAGTGATCCTAGCAAATCAAGACAACAAGAGTACTGCACAAGTATCAATCATAACTCATGGATCTGAAGCTGGTACACAACATAAAAATTGATCAACTATGTAGTTAGTACACAACATAAACTATATATTCAACTGTACATCCCCAAATAAATTATACATCGATTTCCACAATGACCTCCCACTTAAATGAAGGGTCAATGCGCTTTTTAAATCATGTGTTTATTCTCTGACATAATTATAAGCCACTTTAGCTCTTTTTTAGTTATTATTAATTGTCAAACCTCTGTCTTACACTGTCATACTCCAACTCAAATGTTCCTATGAAAGCAATGACTACCATATTAAGAAGTCTGAATCACATGCATGACAATTACAGAGATTCTTATGCATCGATTAATAGAAAACTGTAAAATAGGTGACACAAAATAGTTCTAATAAAAATATATTTCTCATCATAAATTCATCTTAAATAGTTTATTTGAGTGACTCACCTTGGCCGATCAATCATAAGGTTTTATATGAATGCTTATCACAAAGAATCTCATTAGGATGGTTTAGTTTATCCCAGTTCAAAAGTTATAATTCCTTTGTTTGATCTTTTTTTTAAATGATCGGATTCAAATCTGTTTCTTATATCTTGATTTTAAAATTGTTTTTCTATTTTCAAAGCAAGAAATAGTCTTTTTGAAAAAAATTAGTTAAAAATTTTTGCTAAAAAAAACCAAGTTAAAAACAACTTTTAAAAGAGTTACTATTATTTTTCTTTTGAAAGTAATCACAATGAACTTTTTATAAAAAATATCTTTGATTTATAAAGCATAAAAGCTAAAATTTGAAACTAAAAATTAAAATTTAAAAAAATTGATTACGAAAATGCACGTACAATAACTCTAAAATCAGAGGTGACATTTTATCCGACATTATCACTTACAAAATATGTGAAATATTAATTATTATTTTCAATTAATGTCATGTGACAGTGTCCCCCACCCTAAAAGGAGTTTGAATTTTTTTTTAATATATAGTCATATCCTTTTGGGCATCCATCATCATCATTGGAAATGAATTTAGAGTCATGACAATTATTAAATCTGACATATTCTCTATCGTCTTATTTCGGATATGTTAGCCTGACTAATTAAAATCTAGATAAAAAAATATCGGTTCTTTAAAATAGATCTTCTCAAGTTTATGTCAAAAGTGCTTATATATTTAAATCTATTTTACAGTCTCATATATATTGCATTATTATAATTTATGAGATTCATAAATTATTACAATCTCATTTATAAGATTTTTTTATTACATTAAATAAAAAAATATGTTATTATATATCAATATATACTTGTTTCATCTTCAATAGAAAAATGTGTAATGTTTTTTGAAAAATGAGATTGACAGTAAATGGGGTCGCTCGAAGGCTTGCATATGAGTATGGATTTAGTGAGATATCGTATTATTAGTACAAATAATATTTAATTACACAATCTATTAATTGAATTATAAAGATAATAAACTTGTACCTGTCAAATGGCAGTGCAGTAATAACTGGATTAATAGGATGATAAATCCCCTCCAAATATCATTTTCCCTCCGTCAAACTTTGCAGATTACGTCAGCATCTGAGACGTGTTTCTGACATTGAGTGCCATCTTTTCTTATAGTTATTTGTTAACAAATTAATCAGGTATTAATCCGTATTTAAAAAGTAATTAATGAAACCTTGTTTCGTGTTGCGTTAATTATTGAGATTCGTTCGGTTTACGAGGCCCTCCCTCCCACCCTCGCATGGCGCGGATTGTGAGGGGCCAACAAAACCACGTGAATGAATGGTGGGCCCATTGATCGGACGGCTCCGGTTGGTGGAACCACCGAACGACAGAATCAAGTACGTCGATCACGAACGACCGTTTGGGGAGGGGATATTCGCCCTCCTTTTACGATTAATTTCGGAAATGCCATCAAAGCTGGCCCTGACAAAAAAGCTGAGTAGATCACGTGAAGGCTCTTCTTCCCTCGCCGAGCGTTTTTTTTTCTTCTTCTTCTTCTTTTCAACGACCGCAGACGACGCTTTTTTTGTGAGAGATGTCAGGTTTGCCCCCCTGACATGTGATGTCATCATACGTAAGTTGCGTGTAAATTCGTTAATGGTTTGGGGTTGTTTTGGTCAATTTGTCTTGCTTGAAGCCACCTAGGGTCTCGGATCATTAATATCAATATCATACTGTATAACTTATTAATCTAATTACACAGTTAATTATTGAACACGGTGTTACTCTTTGTATAATTTAATTCATAGACAGTGTAAGTCGATCTATAAGACATACAATTCAATATTGATAGTATGTGACCTTAATGGATATAGACTCATATAAATAGTATTTAATTTTCACGGATTGTTCAGTTTCATATAAATACTTTTTTTTTAATTATAATATCATTTAGTTAATTCAAAGTTAAAAATTAAAATTTAATATTCATATTATTTATTTTAAATTATGAGTTGTTTTATTTGATTAATTAACTATATAGTTTAACTCATAAGATATTTAAATATTTTATTTAATTAATGATCTGACTGACTTGAGTTCGCGAGTAATAAATAAGAATAAAAATTTTAGGCACTTGGTGTTGATAAAATCAAAATTACAATAAAATAAGATTAAAAAAATAAAACAATTGAAGTAAAAAAGATAAATATAAATCCAAAAACAAAACAAATTAAAAACTCTATTAAAACAGAAAATAAACAATTTTTTTGATGTGACCATTTTGGTTGTTCATGCCTACGATCCAGCCATGATGAGCTTTGTAGATTATATTTTAATCAAATAATATGATCAGTGGCGACACACAATTTTTTTTATAAAGGGAACTTAAAAAAATATTTAAAGTACAAAGACAACTTCATTAAAATGAATATGCATTCTATCAACAATATAAATTTTAACAATTTATTTAGTTTTATATCAGTAAAATATTTAAATATTTTGCATATTACATTATTATACCAGTCTAGTTAAGCTTTTTTAAAAAAATTTCTAGATATGTTCATTAATACAGTAAAATAATATAGAAAGACCAAATTAATCTTTGTATATTTATCTCACAAAATATAATATTATTTTTATAATCTAAAAAATATATTTGTAGAAGTCTTTCTTAAATTTTCTATACATAAGTCTATACAACTCATTACAACATATACATCATTTATAAAAGACTTATGTTACACACAGTCTAATTTTCTATCTAAATTTCAGTCTCATATACTTCGTTATATACTCACATTAATAAGGTATATGTTTTGTTAGAATTTTTTTTACATTTTTCATATTACATCTATACAATTCATTGGAATATGCGTTTCACTTTTTATAAAAGTACTTCATTAGATGAAATATACTATTTAAAAAAAATTCAAATTATGAGTCGACTGAAAATTGGGTTAGAAATTAAAAAGACTTTACATACTATTTTCCTTTATAAAATTATATTATTTATTAATAAGATATACTATTTTTAAAAAAAATTAAAATAAAAATAGACCAAAAATGGTACTGAAAAGGGAAGTGCACGCGGCGTTTTCCTCTTTTTTCCATTGGGGGGGGCCCTTAAAATTGTTTTTTTTTTTTTTTTTGTCTTATCATCGTTGTATGATGGCTCAGGCCTCGTTTAAAAACCAATCTAGACAATTTTTAAGCAGGTAAGAAGCAGTTTTTTTAAAGCTGTTTTCAAATAAAAAAAATTGTGATCAAAAGCTATAGAAAAATTTTGATAAAAAAAAGTTTAAAACTTGAATTTTTCAAAAAATACGCCGAGAGTAAGTTTTTTGAACTTAGAATAAGTTTTTGAATTATACAATCAAACACATCCTCATGTGATAGTAAAGCTTTCATTTTTTCCACCCATTCACATGGGGCCGGCCCTGAACATGATAGTGAGGTGTTGAATTGTTAATTATAATTATTTACTGAGAATTGATTAACCATCACCATAGAGAATTCAATAAGAAGTACATCAAACTATTTGCTTTAAGGCTTAGTATGATAAAGGGATAAGTTTTTAAGATAAGTTAGTCTAATTTATAGAAATAAAAAAATCACTATTTTTATCTAGATTTGTATTTGATAATGTTTTTTATTATCCTTATTTTTTATTTTTTTATCATCAATCTTGTATTTGAATAAAATATGAGATAATTTTAAATCTTTTTTAAAAATAAAATATACTCTTTCTATTAATGGAACATTAATATTATTTAATGGAGCACATTCTTTTTTTTTTTTTTAATGGTAGTCATAAATGTTATCCTAATTTATAAAATTGGGATAAAAAATTAGAACAAAATTTGTTTCATCTTTTACGCAGAATAAATTATTTCTATTTTTTATTTTAAAATATAAATGATTATCCATGCTTTATTTATTTATTATTTTTAATTATTATGCAGGTAACAAGTGATTTAATTTAATTTTTCTCTTTTATCTTAATCCGTAATCCCCAGGTGGCCTGAGGGTACTTTTGTCATTACATATTCGAGTACAACCTGTACGAATGGATAGGGAGAGGCACATCCGTCATTTCAAAAAGCCGACGGGTCGGTGTGCGGACCCGAACTTTCCGCGGTTTCTATGGGGGTGAACTATTAGCTCAAGAGGAGTGACGATAACAGAGATGTTTTAAATGCAAAATCTTTGAAAATTATTTCTCAATGATTTCAGTCAAATCAGACGCTCCACAAGACAATGATATTTATCTCTTCTTATTAATTTTTTAATTTTAAAAAAATGGAGGTGGTGAATATAAAAAAAAGAGGGGTTGTAAAGTGAAAAAAATGAAAGACTGGGTGTCGTGGAATAATTGGACTGTTTTGCTTTTGTATGTACGGACGTTTTCGATAACGATGGTTAAAAAATGAATAAAAGTAACCGTCGCGTTAAATGTACCGTTGACGGGATAAGATGCGCTGTTTGATTTTTTTAAATCAAATCAAATGATGCTAAATACATCAAATAAAACTGATTCGTTTATTCATATTCTTTTTGTTTAGATAAACAATGGCAAGTACAAACAGATAATTTAAACAGAAGCAGTATTAATGATAATAATAATAACTAAATCACTGAAATTCATTTCATTAGATATAAACTCATTTCATTTCATTATATATATATATATAAACTTCGTTAAATTATTTTTATATGTTTATTAAAATTAGGTTCATTCAATTTGAAATAAAACAAAATATATTTTTTAAATTAAAACATATATTTAATTAGATGATTTTTATTATTTTTTTAAAAAAATAAAAACTTGTGTAATATGAGTGTCTAGACTAGAAAAATGACTATGATCAAGTCTAACATTTTCTTTAATAAATTGTTGGAGCTCGCGCACATACAATTTTGATATAAGCACTAATGTTAAAAGTAAACTGAATATACGAATAGGAAATCATAATTAAAATTTGGGGCGTTGATATCTGCAACCCATCTTACAAAAAACCCACCCTTTTAAAAAAATTAAAATTTTTTTTTATGTACTGTAGTAGTAAACAAAACCCACCTCAAGGTCAGCATTCTCTTTAACGACAGTGGTGAATGATGGTCGCCAAAGGTTCTAACGAGTGCACTGACCCAGGTCGGCAACTACTCGGATGACGGTGTTGAAGTATGGTAGCCTAAATGCCCGGTGAGCTAAAGGCAATTCACGTTTTTTAAAGTTTTAAATCAAATAGACAAATTTCACATTTAAATACATAAAATAGACAATCATGGTAACATTTATAACACATCAAAATACAATGTTAGCATTCCATAACGAATCATTCATATGACTACACTACAAAATACATGTTTAAATTTTAAAAATCATACATGAAGAGAAAAAAAAATACCATAATAATAATAAAGCAGGGACGGGGTGGAGACGAAGCATGCCTTTTCTTATAGTTAAGTAATTGTTTTTATATTTATTTTTACTTTTTGAAAAAAGGAGTAATCGTTTTTATTGAATATGTTATTTGTTTTTATATATGAAAAAATCAATATAGTCACATGTGGAATTTAAACATGTATTTTGTTGTGTAGTTACATGATTGGTTGATTATGGAATGTGAACGTCATATTTTGATATGTTATAAATGTTGCTACGGTTGTCTGTTATATGTGTTTAAATGTGAAATTTGTCTATTTGGTTTGAAACTTGTAAAAATGTGAATTTATTCTATCTTACTTTAGCTCGCCGGGCTTTTGGACGACCATATTTCAACACCGTCGTTCGAGTGATTGCCGACCTAGGTTGATACACTCGCCGGAACCATTAGAGACCATTATTTACCACCATCGTCAGAGAAAATGCTGCCCTCGAGATAGGTTTTCACTTACTGTTACATAACATAAAACTTTTTTTGTTTTTTGGAGGGATAGGTTTTTTTTTTTTTTTTTTTTTAAGATGGGGTATGGATATCGGCCCTTGAAATTTGATGCTACAGTGATATAATAATCTATTAGCTAGAATAAATAACTAATAAAAAGTATGGTTTATAAAGATATTAAAATCTTTTTACAATTCCCGAGTAACCGATAAAATGAATTTCTTAAAAACTTTTTTGGAATCTACCCATTAAAAAATTATTAGTTATTTTGATAATGTATAAAACAATTTGTAGTTGGTTCTCAAGAAATCACAATTTTTTGTTATCTAAACTGACGTCAATCAATGTCAAAAGTGATTTATAGTGATATAAATCTTACCAGCAAAAGTGATGTGATAATCCGGATGACTAAATTAATAAAAAAATTGTTTCGTGATCTATCAAAATTTTTACCCTGTGTATAACGTGGAACATAAAATAAAAATAATGAATAATAGATGAGAATAGTTTATTTTAATAAAATAAATTTTGATAGTTATGTTTGGATAAGTCAGGACAATGCCTGATAATTATTCTAAGAAAATGATAGAATTGCTTATCAAGGCTTATCTATGTCAATGAATCAAAATATCATTCTCTGTAATTTTAAAAAATTTATCTCACCTAACAGACTCACAAAGATTAAAAAAACAGTCACATCTATAAAATCAATCATATATCTCTCACACTATTTCCAGAAGGTATAATTATTATTTAAAAAATCATAAACTCTTATTCATCTCTTGTCAACAATTAATTATCACTTTATCCAAGGTGAACAAAAAAAAAAAAATCATTTTTACGTTTCCCAATGAGAATAACAAAAAAGACAATCAAACAAAAAATTACTTATTCAGTCTGAATTGTTATCTATCCCAGTATAATTATCAAGAACGAATAATCTAATGTCATACCCTATACAGGAGGTTAAATAAAAATAAATTAGAGATAACGCTAAAAAAATGGACTCTTATCCCCCTTTTGATTCAAGGATATGTTTTTCGATATAATCGAAATAAGTTTTTGATACGAGTTTAAGTAGATTTTACTTTTAAAAAATAAAAAATTCTCAAATTTAAATTCAAACGTATTTTTAGCATTTAGATTTTCAAACCAACATCTTTCATTTTTAAGTTAAAAATCTTACTGTTAAAAATCTAATAAAACATAGTTTTTAAAAACTGTTTTTAAAATAAAAGATTTTAAAGACCAATTTGACACTGCACGCTTTTGCGACCTGAAGTCAAATAAGTGAAAACACCCAACCAAACGGCCATTTGCGTTCCAACATCGAATATTCGCGGCTCGCGTTTTACGTGTTAAATACGTAGATCTCGAAACGCCAAAAAAACACGACTTTTGAATTGAACCCGTTAAACGTAGACTGGAAGACGCTTGAAAGTACCAGTATACCCTCCATCTTCTCCTCTATTGACTACCCATGTCCATTGAAACCCTAACATAACCATTTTTGCACCACCCCCCTTTGGAGGTGAACCAGGTATGTGTGTAAAGATTTTTTTTTTTTTTCTGTGTATGTGAGATCAGAGAAGAACCCTTTTATCTTCTCTATGTATATGCATCCCAATCGCCCATTTTACACGTGACATGTTTTTTTTTTTTCCTTTCACAAATGCTCAACATACTCATCAAATATTCAAATGAACATATGCCGGTCTGTTATGGTGTTTGTAATCTTCAGTTCTCTTTTTTGAACCACAAATCTTATCTGTATGCATGAATTTTTTTAAAAATTATTTTGGATTGAGGTTTTGGCTGAACTGAAGCCCCTCTTGCATTTCAGAGTCCACGATGGGGTTTTAAACGAGGTTCACACAAGGGTGTTTTGGTAAACCGCACCTTTTAAAAGTCGAACGCTGGCAATCGAGCCAAACATAACCATTTGCAATTCTCAAATGTGGCAAGTTCAATACTGATCCTCTAAACGCAGCTTATTCAAAATCGGTCTCGTCATGCCAAACGGACTCTTAACGTTTCAATCTCACATCCAAACGCAGTCTTAGATTGGGTGTTTGGATGATTAAAATAAATAAGAATTTGTATGCTGGAATTAACTGATATAAAGTGGTACATAGATTCCAACCAATATCTAGAATTAAGCTATTTCAAATTATTCAACCTAAAAAAACATGTGGGTCCAATGTAAAATCATCTGTCATCACCTTTTATAAATCAACTGTTAATATTTTTACATTTTATAAATTTTATTCAAACAATAAAAAATTTATTATTATGTTTCACAACAAGAATAATTCAAAACACAATTAAATAAAAAATCACCTTATCCTTGTTTACACTTAAACCTTGTTTGGATACAGAATATGACTTATTCTTGGGCATACAGTTATTCCGGCACAAGTGAGTATAAATAAGGATAAATTAATTTTGTGTTTGGTTGTGTTTTGAATTATTCTTGTTGGTAAACGTAAGAATAAATGTTTTGTTGTTTGGGTAAAATGTAAATAAAATATGGATAATGATTTATAAAAGGTAAAAAAGTAATGATAGTTGATTTATAAGAGTTGATGACAGTTGATTTGACAATGGATCCACATATTCTTTGGATGGAATAACCTATGATAACTTTTATTATAGTAGGGGTTGATTGGAATCCATATACCAGTTTATTCTAACATATTTTATCTGGGATTATCCAAAATTTTTAAATATAACAAAATTTCTATCCACAGTTATCCGAGGTTATCTAAAATTTTATTCTAATTCCAAACAAACATGGGTTTAATTTAATTATTTGTTCAAACAAAACAGAAAAATCTGTCCTTATTAAAGTTTATATATCCCCTAAAATATATATGGAAAAAAAAAATGTATATGTTTCATTCAGTGGTACATTTGGACAGAAAGCGGCCGCAAAAAAGAGAGTTTTATTTTTTTACAACCATTCATATTGTTATGAACGGTTCTGATCTGGTTTTAAACGGATCCACTGTGGTGTCCCCTTTTTGATGTGACGGTGGGTGCGGTGACGTGAATATCGGGTTTACACCGACTTTACAATATATCGGTTTCATATCGCTCGTGTTTTCTTCATCTCCATCGTTTTGAGAGACACAGAGTCTCCATTAATTTCCATATTCAAATTTCTTCACACCTGTGGATTATAAAGTGTGTGTGTGAGAGAGAGAGAGAGAGAGAGTCGTCAATGGTGGTAGATCGTGCTGTAAAGCCGTGATCTTTCTTGTTGTTGTTGTTGTTGTTGTTTTCGCCTTTGCATTGGACGGCAATCGAGAGCGACTTCTCTGGCCGATCCATTACTAGGGTTTCCGAGAAGCGTCGTCTCCTTCGAATCTTTCCTTCTGTTGCTAATTGTGTTTGAAATCTCCGGAAAGTAACAAATGCCCCCCCCCCCCCTAAATTTCTGATTTTTTCTTCACCGATGTGACTATATTTCGTTTGATTTTGTTTTTAAGCTTGTTATGTGACCAATCGAAGCTAATTTTTTTTTTTTACGCTAACTTTTGATTTTTTTGGATTGCGCGGTCGATGATTTGAGTTTTTGATACAAAAATGGTTTCAAAACGGGAAAAAAGAGCGAAAAAGATGACGCCTTTCATTGTTGTTTCATCAATGTTGGATTTTTAAACAAACAGAGAAACCCTAACATGGCTTCGAAGAGGATCAGGAAATCAACGGCGGACGGTGAGCCGGAGGAACATCAGAACCCCAACCTCCGCTTCCCCGACGAGGTGCTCGAGAGGGTCCTCGTCTTCGCGGACTCTCACAAGGACCGGAGCTCGGTCTCCCTGGTCTGCAAGGACTGGTACACAGCCGAGCGGTGGAGCCGGACACGTGTCTTCATCGGGAACTGCTACTCCGTCTCGCCGGAGATCGTGGTCCGTCGATTCCCCAACATCCGGTCCGTCACGTTGAAGGGGAAGCCCAGGTTCTCTGACTTCGATCTCGTGCCGCCCAATTGGGGCGCCGACATTTCGCCGTGGCTCGTCGCGTTCGCCTCGGCGTACCCTTTCCTTGAGGAGCTCCGCCTGAAGAGGATGGCCGTTACCGACGAGAGCCTCGATTTCCTCGCGAGGTCCTTCACTGGGTTCCGGGCGTTGTCGCTTCTGAGCTGCGATGGGTTTAGCACGAATGGGCTCGCTTCAGTTGCTTCCCATTGCAGGTAAAGATTTCATCTTTTTGTCATTGGTGTTTGTTCTTGTGAGAAATGCTGATCTGATTCACTTGTTGATTTGGGTTATGAGTCTGTTTTCTTTTTGTTATTTCTTCATTTTTTTGTTTCTTGTTTTGATCAGTGAATGACCCATTCAATGGTTCACCAGATCGGTTGAATTTTCTTCTTGTATATTTGATTGTTGGGATTGCTTTTTGTTCTCTTATTCTCCTACACTGATTTTTTGTTGCAATGACCGTTGTAATATCTTTAAAGCCAGTTTTTGAAAGATCAGATTGTGAATGGCAGATTGATATTTATTTAGTTATGTGAATCCAACAGGATGATCATCTTTGCAGTGTGGATTTCTTTTCTTCTTTTGATTGAAATATATGGCTTTCATTTCTGCATTTAAAAGTTTTAGATTTCATCCAATAAAGTAGCTATTGATTGGTTGACTGGTACATTGATGAGGTTACAGAGCATAATGTTTATTTTATTGATAGCCATGATAGCTCATTATATATGATAATGATAATTCTACACTTCCTTTTTTCTTCTTTTGTTTTTTTCAAGATGGGAACCGGGGATTTGTTGGTGGTGTGACATGGGCATCAATAATGTCTTTTTTTGAGCTAATGATCTCATGGTGACTACAGGAACTTGACGGAGCTGGATATACAGGAAAACCGAATCGAGGATAATGGGGGGAGCTGGCTGAGTTGCTTTCCTGAGAGCTTCACTTCACTGGAAGCATTGAATTTTGCGAATCTGAGAAATGAAGTGAATTTTGATTCGCTGGAAAGGCTTGTTTCCAGGTGCAAGTCACTTAAGGTCCTAAAAGTAAATAAGAGTGTTACTCTGGAACAGTTGCAGAGGCTACTTGTCAAAGCACCTCAACTAATGGAGTTGGGGATAGGCTCGTTCTCACAAGATCTCACAGATCATCAATATGCAGATTTGAATAGCGCATTCAACAATTGTAAGAATTTAAGGATCCTCTCGGGTCTGTGGGAAGTTGCCTCCATATACCTTCCCACATTATATCCTGCCTGTGAAAATCTTATCTTTTTGAATTTGAGCTATGCCGTCCTGCAAAGTTTCGAATTGGCCAAGCTCTTGTCACACTGCCCTCTCCTTCGTCAGCTTTGGGTAAGAAGCTTTCCATGCTTTAATGTTTTGCTGTTGTTTAGGCTTGCCATTTTGACATGCCTGTATTTGTATATGCATATTAATATTGTTGTAATGATCAATCAGATTTGACTAGGGTACTAGTTTGTCTAAATCACACCATTGGGTTGGACCAGAATCTATGCGAAAATTGTCAAGCTAAAGGAAATGAGTTAGATAGGCATAGGTTTCTCATATTCCATGGAATCAAGGACTAGTTAAAGTTCTATCCTTCATTTTCTATCCATAATAACAAGCAAGCCTCATTTTCAATGATTCTTTTCAAACAATTATGAGATGGACTTGTAGGGATCATATTCTTTGAATTTTCTTGTTCTTTTTATTGGCGTGTTTAATGGTTACCTGATGCATGTAAGGCTTAGTTGTGGAACTCCATTCCAACTTTCTTTTTTTGTTGGTTGCCCAATTATGGTGATGGTAAAGATGATTGTCTAATATTTAGGCATTGCATCGAATTAACTATTTAGTGAAAATTTCTTGTGTTCTTGAATGATGCAATGACTATATTGATCCATTGAGGAAATTAACACTTTAGCATGTTCTTCTCAGTCAAAGGTCATCCTGTACAGAAGTCAGGAAAATTGGGAAAATGTCACTGTCACATTTCCCAACTGGACAACTCTAGTCTATAAACACATTGGGCACATGTTTTTTTACTGCTGTGCTCCAGTCTCCATGACTTTCATGGTTCTTTTTCTCTTCATCCTATCTATTAAATTTATTTAAAACTGATTTGAATGATTCTGATATCCAAGGTCATCTTAAAATTTATGAGGAATATATAGGCAATTTACTTTACTAGTAATTGATAAAACCATAAATTTCTCCACTGCTTGGTATTAAAAGGTCTCATAAACACAATCAAATTGTTGCTGACTCAATCGAATTTACCACTATCTCCTTGTTAATTATTATGTAAGTATAATTGAAGCTTTGTTGCTGATGAACAGGTTCAGGACACTGTAGGAGATAAGGGTCTAGAGGCTGTGGGGAAGAGCTGCCCCCTCCTTGAGGAACTCCGTGTCTTTCCTGCATATCCATTTGACCAAGACCTTCTCCCGGAAGCCGGACCAGGCGGTGTCACAGAGTCAGGCTTCGTCGCGGTCTCCCGTGGTTGCCCCCGCCTCCGCTATACCCTCTACTTCTGCCGCCAAATGACCAATGCAGCTGTGGCTGAGGTGGTCCGTAACTGCCCAGGCTTCACCCACTTTCGCCTCTGCATCATGAATCCCTGCCAGCCCGACTATCTGACCGACGAACCCATGGACGAGGCCTTCGGTGCAGTCGTCAAGACCTGTCCAAATCTCCGAAGGCTTTCCATATCTGGCCTCTTGACAGACCGCACCTTTGAATTCATCGGTGCCCACGCCAAAAACCTAGAGACACTTTCTGTGGCATTTGCGGGAAGAAGTGACCAGGGGATGCAGTATGTCCTGCATGGGTGTCCTAAATTGAGGAAGCTAGAGATCAGGGATTCCCCATTCGGGAATGCAGCGCTCTTGTCCGGATTGGAGAGGTACGAATCAATGCGATCCTTGTGGATGTCGGCGTGCAATGTTACGATGAATGGTTGTCGGTTGCTGGCGAGGGAGATGCCAAGGCTGAATGTGGAAGTGATCAGAGAGGATGGGGACGATACACACGCGGAGAAGGTCTACGTATATCGCTCGGTGGCAGGGCCGAGGAGGGACGCCCCACCATTTGTGCTCACCCTGTGAGAATCTGGTGATGATGCTTTTATTGGGTAGTGTTTTTCTTCTCTTCCTTTCTCTTCCCTTCCCTTGTTATCTTCCATCAAAGATCGATTGACTACTACTATATATATCTGGGTGGGCAGGCCGGCTAGAATTGATGTCACATACGAGCAGGATGACGTGGTGATTGTTCTTTCTAACTTCTAGATCTGAATATCATATCATGTAAACTTGGATGGCCTGAGGACTGATTAGTGTAATGCATCTGGGATAAGCCTATTCAAAAGTTATATATATATATTATTGTCTTTAGACTGATAGAAGCTCATCAATTGAAATTTGAAAGTCTTCCCATGGCCTTTTGTTTGTTTGTTTATTACTATTGATTTGGCTGAGACAGACTGAATTGGGCTTTGTATGTCATGAAATGCTGTTCCTTATTATTGGTCGCAGTTGTCCTGATGTCGACAGAGAGAATCCTTTACATGACACTATACAGGAAAAACAAAAGTGAAGATGGATTTGAAGACAGAAAACACTGCTAAAACACAGAGATATGTTGCTCTCAGATACAGTTTGTGCATTCGATCTTTCCTCTTGTTGTTGATCATATGCTTTAGCAGGCTGTGGTTGGAGCAGCAGAGACACGTGGGAACGCCGGTCGCCTGTCATCTTGTCATCTCTGTTCTTTTGCCTGCCACTAGCGATGTGTTAGTCTTGAATATAGGCGGGCTTAATCAAGTTCTATGTAGGATGGATTTTTTTGATGTGGAACAATTATTATCGTTTTTAAAGAAAAACACTTTGACAAGAGATGGGGTTTAAGATATTTGTCAACATATGATTGATGACCGACAAACACTGATTGGATTCAATAATGACCGGATCCAATCATTCTTGAAAAAACAACTCATAGACCTAGTCTACCCAAATGGAGTTATTAATGATCATTCATTTTGACTTCATTTTTTTAGATAATATGACTTTCCCTTGCGATCTGCTAGACATAATAATATTACAATGGAAACACATTACTAATTATCATAACTTCCACAGCTATTAAATTTTATACTAGATGAATCTATGTATTACCTTAAAGGAAGAAAAAAAAGTTCAATTCACCCGCCCACAATTTCACAACTCAATAACTCATGTCCATATAAATTCAAATTTTAAAAGATGTACATCAAAGATATTCATCAAATATATTATCTTCATTGAATTACCTTAAATCATCAAACGGATAAAAAAAAAAATTTCTAAAACAAATTTGTTTAAAATCAAGTTGAGATGAGCAGGGTTAAATGATCTAAGTGATCCATCATTTTTGCTTGATTGAAATTAATGGTAGGATTCAATTTCAAGTAGAGAAAATATTAGGGAGTCCAATGCATTTATTATTATATTTAATGAAAATTTAGTTATTAAACTACAATACTGCGCCATGTAATTTTGGCGCATGCATGAAACTAATACTCCCAAAATTTGAAACAAATTGTATAAAAAAAATTGAGTACAACATGCAATATTTTCTTGGTTTCATTATTGAAAGAAATTCTAAAGTCTTTGAGTTAAAAAAAAAAAAAAATAAATAACAATATGTTTCATTTCTGAATATCTGAGTATAAGCTACAATTGGTTTCAGAATCTGAACTAGATCCTAAAATAAAAAAATTAAAATAAAATATGTACGATCACTTAGGCTGAGTTTGAATGTGAAGTTGAAACGTTTAGATTCTTAGAATCATGAGTTGTTTTTCAAAATCGTTGTTTTATTAGTTTTCAATCGTAATATTTTTTTACGAAAAAAAAGAAAGATTGTTGTTTGAAAAATTAAAAGCTGAATGTTTGCATATGTTTGGATCGAGTTTGAGAATTTTTAATTTTTCAAACGCATAATCTACTCAAACTCATAAATGTTATCATTGATCACATTTGATCCATGAAATTTGGAACCTAATCCATTGTGGCGCCTCAACAAAAAATCCAGCAACATTGATTGAATGTGATGAAATAGTCATTTATGGGTGCGTTTGGTTGCGCGATTGCAAAACTGATTATGTAGGAATCTGGGTTTTAAAACTGATTCAGCAGGAAGCTCACTTTCTCAACCTTTTGAAATCGCAGCTTTTGGATACTATTTGCCTGAAATCTGTGTGCATGAAGCTGCTACAGTAAAACTGTTTGGTTGTACGATTGCAAACGCAGCTTTCTGCAATCGCAAACGCTGTGCAATCGCACAACCAAACGCACCCTAATGATATAAATATGGATAATGTTACATCCAGTCCCATTTCCAGCCTCAATTTTAGTTTGCATGTGTTTTGATTTTTTTAAAAATAGTATACTTCATCTAATAAGGTATATGTTTTTATAAAAAAATGAAGCATATAATTCAATGAATTACATGGATATATTTATAGAAAATATAAAAAAAATTCTTTTAAAACATATGCCTTGTTAGCATGAGCATATGCGTCGATAGATTTAGGGCTGGAATTGGGGATGGAAAGAGATCTGGGTGTAACATCGCCCCTATAAATATACATTTAAATGTGAAGTTAAAAAAATATATCACAACTAAATCATCCAGTTTGTTATTAATTTTTAATTTGAAAAATGTTATAATCAATAAATACCAATACATAATGGAAAGATTGAAATGAAAATATATATTGTATCATCTCATTTAGAATAATATTTTTATTACTTATTAAAGAGAAAGTGACCCAATTTTTTCATTTCTGTTTTTACCATCCCATGTATTTAACAATTACTTATATCCAATTTATTTAAAATTTAAGATTTTAAATCAGATTTAGATAAATCGTAAATATATTTTAAGATTTCAAATCAAAATCATATTCAAGTAAATTAGAAATTTTAATAATTCAAAATTAAAGATATTAATTAAATCTATCTCAATTGTATTTTATAAAAATTAGTCATGTTAATTCTTACTATAATATAAAAATATTACCTGTTATATAAATTTATTACCTTATATATTAAATGGAATAAACTTTATGGATGGTTCAATATTTTATATATAGTTAAACCCTAAAATACACCTTAATAAAATTATTTTAATAATCAATTTTGTGTAATTATCATTATATTGTTATTGATCTGATTTAGTATGTTATATCATGTGCTTTGGCATGTGTATAATAACTAGTATTTATATAAAATGTGAATTAAAACTACATATTTACATAAATATATATATTTTAAATTAAAGACTTTGTGTAAAGATAGATCCAATGAATATTTAATATTATATGACATTGATATTTTTAATTTAAAAATATGTGTTTTTTTCATTCTTACCTCTAATTAAAAATCAAAATTGAATAAAAATATTAGGTCATTGCATAAAAAATAAAGGGTAAATCCAAAAATAAAAAATGTCACAAAGCAACAAAGTTGAATAATACTAGTTTATGCACGTATCAGAATTAAATAATTGAGTTTGTTATTATTTTTTAATTTAAAAAATATATTATAATTAAAAAATACCACTACACAATGGAAAGATTGAAATGAAAATATCATGTTGAGTAATATTTAATATTTATTTATATAAAATAATTAGTTAAAATATGAACTAAAACCATATATTTATATAAATTTAATTTTCTAATTAAAGATAGATTTGATGAATATATAATATTAACCAAATCCAATGTATTGATATTTTCTGATTTAAAAATATGTATTTTCTTCCATTGTTGTCCCTAATCAAAACTAAAATTGCACAAAAATATTTGGTCATCGCATAAAAAAGTATGGGTAAATCCAGAAATAAAATTGTTACAATTCAACAAAGTTGAAAACAATATAATAGATACATAATTATCTAAAATAATGGGGAGCCGAAAATATTAACAATCGAAGTAGTTCCAAATCGGTTTATATAATAACAAATATATCATAACTAATTTTTGCAATCTAAGCTAGCACTGATATTTATTAAACCCTATAATAACTATATAAAAGAATTAGTTAAACTGTCAATTAAAATCACACATTTAGATAAATTCATTTCTTTTAATTAAAAACTTTCTGTAAAGATAGATTCTGTGAATATTTAGATATTTTTTAATTAAAAACATTCTGTAAAGATAAATTCATTTCTTTTAATTAAAAACTTTCTGTAAAGGTAGATAGATAATTATCTAAATAATGGGACGCCAAAAATATTAACAGCCGAAGAAGTTCCAAGTCGGTTAATATAGTAACAAATTTATATGATAACAAATTTTTGCAATCTAACCTAATCTAAGCCTCCAAAATTTGTTGAAGTCCCCCTATATAAGCCCTCAAAATCCCCAACTATTCAACACTTTTTTTTTTCTCTGTTTTTTTTTATTCTTCTTTTATTCAGCAATGGCGGGTCCTGTTCATGTTGCGAGCGGGGTAGTGAAGGATTACCCGGGGAAGATGACCCTCTATGTCTTCATGGCTTGCATGATCGCTGCCACTGGAGGTCTCATCTTCGGTTACGACATTGGAATATCAGGTTTAATTTCTGTCTCTTCTTATTTGAATTCATGTTTGGATGAATTTTATAGTTTAATTAAATTCATCAAACGTAGATCCAAACAATTTTCAATTAAACAACCTTTTAGATGTATTTAATTAATCTAGTGATCTGATTTTTCTCTCTTGACTATTGATCGAATATGCTTTTGTTCATTGAAATATGCATCTACATCTTCAAAATATGGATCATGATACCTTATGGTGTTATTCCGTGATTATATATGAAAGGGGGTTTTAAATAATTATTATTTTATTGTATTCTCAAGAATCCAAGCAGGGGCTTTAGTGGGGTATTCAGGATTTTATGAAGTGGGGGTTAAATATAATTAATAAATGTATTGCTGCTTCATTGTTTTGTTTAATAATATTTTATTGGGATTTTTAGTTTTAAGTCCCCACAAACCATCATATTTAGTAATTGATTCATCCTTCTTCGTATTTAGGTTTTAGTCTCCAGATTTAAATGATAGTTCCTTTTTAGTCCCTGAGAGGGACCTATCCATAAATTATTTAATTTACTTTTTAGTCCCTGTGAGGGACCTATCCATGAATTATCCTTTAAATCGGGGGACTAAAACCTAAATACGAAAAAGGAGGGATCGATCACTAAATATGATGGTTTGTGAAGACTTAAAATTAAATATCCCTTTATTTTATTCTCAAGAATCCAAGCAGGGGCTTCAACTCCCCCTCGTTCAAAACCCCAGCATCCAACATACAAAGTTTTTATAATATTTTTCATAATAATCATAAAAAATATGTACAGAAAGAGATTTTCTTAAATGCATATTTTTTTATAATAGTTATTAATCTTTATTATCTATTTGGGTAGTGTCATAAATTATTTTGTATAAATAAATAATTCATTTTTTTTTATTAATTGTGTTTTTAGTTAACCTAGTAATTTGATTATTTCTCTCATAACTATTGATTGAACATTTATTTGTTCGAAAAATGCATTTAATATCTTCAAAAGCGGGGATATTTAGGTTAGATATTTCAAAGCATGCTTGATAATTTAGAAACCTAATCAAATTAGTGATGTAGTCAGGATTTTATGAACAGCTTACACATCAAATTAGTGGTGTAGTCAGGATTTAATGAATTTGGGCTTAAATATAATTAATAAATGAGTTTGCTACTTCAATATTTTGTTTAATAATATTTTATATTATTCTCAAGAATCCAAACAGCAGCTTCAACTTCCCCCTGTTCCATGGTGGCTCCACCCCAGCACCCAACATATAAGTCTTTATATTATTTTTTCATATTAATGATTAAAACGTGTATATAATTTATGAATGTACAGAGATCATATCATATGGTATCTTTATTTTCTTGGATAGCGCTATAAGTCATTTCGATATAGATAACTATTCTAACGTAGATAAAAAATAAATCATTTTCTATTGGTTGTGTTAGTTATTAAACGTAATATTGAAGTTTTTATTGTTCGGTTTACCATGATTAGGTTATTAAAAAAGAATAAGAGGTGGATAAAATATAATAAAATGTGAAAATTGATTTGATATGTAAATCCTCTTTATAACAGTAGAATAGACAATAAAAAGCATAATTCTAAGAAAGACAATAAAAAACACCAATAACAATTTTTTCTCATAACTAAACATGTTTTTTTGATTTATTCAATCCTAGTTTGCTATCCAAACATTTTAGACTATCTATAACTTTGAAAAGTGAGTTACAACAAGGGAGAATGAAAAACGAAAAGAAAACTTGTGCTTAATTAATTCTGTTACTATGATCTGTAGGGGGTGTTACATCCATGACTCCATTCTTGCACAAGTTCTTCCCATCTGTGGAGCAGAAGTTGCTTGCTGATCACAGTGTCAACCAGTACTGCAAATTCGACAGTGAAACACTTACTCTCTTCACGTCCTCACTATACCTGGCGGCACTGATCGCGTCCTTCGTCGCGGCCACCGTGACAAGGAAGTTCGGGAGGAAGATCACCATGTTGATAGGGGGTTCCGTCTTCTTCGTCGGCGCCGCCATCAATGGTTTCGCCAAGGATGTTGCAATGCTCATCATCGGTCGTGTCCTTCTCGGTATCGGTGTTGGCTTTGCTAATCAGGTTTTTCTTTCTATTCAGAATTTTGATTATGATGGATAAGGCGGTTGCATAGGGATTTTATCAGGTTTTTTTTATCCAACTAAACTAAACTCGTCTAATTTTTAAAATGACAAAACAGTCTGTGCCAGTCTACCTCTCCGAGATGGCCCCACCAAAGCTCCGGGGGAGGCTGAACATCGTCTTCCAGCTCATGATCACTATCGGCATCTTGGCTGCCAACCTCATCAACTACGGCACCGCCAAGATCCGTGGTGGCTATGGATGGCGCATTAGCCTTGGTCTCGCCTGCGTCCCCGCCCTCATCATCACTATCGGCTCCCTCTTCCTCCCTGACACCCCCAACTCCCTCATTGAACGCCGCCACCCCGACAAGGCCAAGGCCATGCTCTGCCGCATCCGGGGCACCTCTGATGTCCATGAGGAGTATCAGGTATTAAGAAATAAAGAGTTTGACTACATCTCTTAATATTATTTTTATTCACTGCGTAAAAAGATTGAGAAAAAAAAGTTAACTCAAATATGAAAAGAAAAAAAAACTTCATAAAATATACATTGTCATTTATATAATAATTTTCAACAAAAATATTCACCAAAATACATTACATCATTCATAATAAGTACTTTTTTAAAAATTATTTTTTATGCATGTTTAAGATAGTTGCATGTCTTCGGCAATTTTTGGTGTTTAAAAGCATTATAATTATTATATCTAAATCAATATAATATTATAAAGTGAGAGAAAAACAACTTATATTAAAATTTTAAACATAGTTATTAGAAAAAAAGTGTTGTCAATTTTTTGAAAAAAAAAAACTTTTAAAAAAATCTCATATATGTATTTTTAAAAATAAATAATAATTAGAAATATCTCAATTTTATTAAAAAATGGATAATTGTGAAACATTAGTTCTAAAGATTAATTTGTTATCCTAATTAATTTTAACAAGTTTCTAATGATGGTATCAGTTAATTGTAAAAATGAACAATAATATTAAAACAAAATGTATTTAACGAGTGATTACACTGCCTACTAATTGTAAAACTCTTTATTTCCTAATATTAGGATCTCGTCGTCGCCTCCCAAGCCTCGCAATCCGTGGAGCACCCGTGGCGAAACATTCTAAAGAGGAAGTACAGAGCTCAGCTCGTGATGGCTTTGATGATCCCATTCTTTCAGCAGCTCACCGGGATTAATGTGATCATGTTCTACGCTCCTGTGCTATTCAAGACCATCGGCTTTGGCGACAATGCATCCCTCTTCTCCGCTGTCATCTCTGGTATCGTTAACGTCATCGCCACTGTCTTATCTATCTTCACTGTCGACCGGTGGGGCCGTCGCTTCCTCTTCCTCGAGGGCGGTTTTCAGATGCTCATATGTCAGGTGATTAATTTAATTAATTCATTTTTTTTTTAATGATTTTATGTTGTTGCAACTCGGATGAGTTGGATCATGTTTGAATTTGACCATGAGGTCAAAAATTCAATCTAACACAACATTCAAACTCAAGATGGTTGAGGGATTTGTTTCAAATTAGAGTTTTTGGATTGATTAAATTCGAGTATAACTTTTAAAATGTGTTGTTCTAAATAATATAAATTTTAACTATTTAAACATGATAGATTAGTTAGGGTAATAATAAATTAGGCAATTCAAATTTCTCTTGATCTGCATTTTGATCCAAGAGCCTCGAAATATATGTATTAGTTTTGTTACACTAAGGTTTTTTGAATCCTGTTTTCAATCCACGTAATTGTTAGCCATCTACACTCATTGTAATGAGATATGTACTACAAATAGATATTTTTTTCTATAAATAAGTCCACCTAATTAATTGAAGTATATATCTTAATAAATGAGATGCTAATTTTTTTTTAAAAAAAAATCAAAATTGGTGCACACAACATTTAGGAAAAAAAAATTGTTATTCTTTGTGTGTGAACATTATTTTACACGTTCTCTTTCCAACTCCTTTTTTAATCTTATGTATCTCATTAACCACCATCAACTCACAGTAACGAGATATATACATTGCTAGTATTTTTTTTTTTATTTTGTTTAACAAATGAGTTCATATAATTTATTAGAACAATCTTGCTAACTCTTCTCCTTGTACTCTTGTAGGTCGCCATTGGGGTGCTAATCGCGATCAAGTTCGGGACGACGGGGGTGGGGACCTTTTCGAAGGGGTACGCCGGCTTGGTGGTGGCCTTGATCTGCATCTACGTCGCCGGCTTTGCTTGGTCCTGGGGACCATTGGGTTGGCTAGTCCCCAGCGAGATCTTCCCATTGGAGATCCGTTCGGCCGGACAGAGCATCAACGTTGGGGTCAACATGATCTTCACATTCATCATTGCCCAGATCTTCCTCAAATTGCTCTGCCACTTCAAGTTCGGACTGTTCTTTTTCTTTGCTGGCTGGGTTGTAGTGATGACAATCTTCATATACTACTTTCTGCCGGAGACGAAGAACGTGCCGATTGAAGAGATGGCGCTCGTTTGGAAGAAGCACTGGTTCTGGAAGAGGTACGTCGGAGATGAGGATGTTGAGGTCGAATTGGAGAATGGCAGCAATGTTTGATTGATTTTATGGACTTGGTATTATGAGTTAGTTTCTATTTGGTGGTTTTTTTGTTATTTGGTTTTCAGTGTTTTGATGTGGAAAAACCAGTAGTTAAGACTTATGGTGAACCTTTTTGTGTGTGATTTTTTAGTTTTTAGTTCAATTGCCATTTTTTTTGTAATTATCAATAACTTGTTGATGCCCATTTATTGTTTTGTCTTTGCCCTTTCATATGTTCTACTTTGGTATCTTATAAAATGAAATGATACACCGGTGATAAAAGAAGGAAAAAATCTTTTTAACTTTCTGAAATCTTTTTAAAATCACAAAAAATTTATCTAAAATTAAAAAATAGTCATAGTTTATCCTAAAGTGTATATGGATAAAAAATTTAATCCACCAGTAAAAAGTATATTGAAATAAATCATCAAAAAGTTATTAAAATTCATTTTTCAACATCCCAGTTATTTTTTTCAAATCAAATTACTAGTAACGAAAAATATAACACTTTGATTATAAAATTATAATTTATTTAGTAAAATTTAGATAAATTAGTATATATTTTTAGATGATCACATGGACTTTTTGTGATTTTAATAATGTTTTTTAAGTGGTTAATACAATTTTTAAATTTTACGAGGACTTTTTTTTATTTTCATATGTTTTTAGGGAATTATATCGATTTATTTAACAAAGAAAATAAATTTTAAAATGGTATAATAGTAATTTACCATGCATGGTTAGGGTTAACCACATATCCTGGGTCGACCCTGAGATAAAAAAAATCTAGGTGGGGCCCTATAGATATATATTGAAATTTTTGAGTGAATGTTTTAACTAAATTAATAATAAAAAAATTATGACTAAACAAAAGAATGATAGTAATAATTAAAAAATAAAATATAGCAAAAAAAACCATATCGATTTCTTCTTTTAAAAAGAAAATCACAAAAATAAGATCATTTCTTTTATAGAAAATAAAATAGGAATATACTAAAAATATATTAAGATACAGATGAGATTTTTGAAGAATCACAAAAAAAAAATACTTTGCATAATGATGTCAACAAAGATTACATTTTCAAAGAAAACTTATAAATTTAAATTTTAAAATAAATAGGAACACATATTCAAGTTATTTTTTTTAAAAAAACTTTAGAGTGTTGTTACACACAATTTTTATTCTAGCTTCAATTCCAGTCCCATATGCGTCAATAAAAAATTATCAGAGCATATACTCACCTTAGCAATGTATATGCTTCGATAAAAAAAAATTACATTTTTTATAAATACATCTACGCAATTCATTAGAGTATATGTTTCATTTTTTTTTAAAAACACATACCTCATCAGATGATGTATAATATTTTTAAAAAATTCAAAACACTTATAGATTGAATTTAGGGCTGAAAAATGGATTAGATGTAAAATTATCTTTAATTTTAATGTCAAAAGCTTAACATAAAAATAAAATTCCTAGATTTGAGGGCCCTCTTTGAATAAGGGGCCCTAGGCAGTCGCCTACTCGACCTATAGTCAGGACCGGTCATGCACACATCTGATTAGTTATAGGGACTAAATAAATATTGTCTAATAAGAAATGAACCTAAGAAAATTTACCAATTTTACATAAATTTTTTCTGATTTTTTACAAGTTTCTAGAGAGTTGCTTCAATTTTTTCTTAAAAAAAAGAAGATAACACAAAATCAAATAATTATATTTTTTTGAATAATGCTTATTCGTTACAAAAAGGCTATATTGATATGTATGACATATTGGGAAAAAAATTATTAGAGGATATTTGATTCTAAATATGACTTATAACATAGTTTTTATGAGAATTTATTATTATTATATTTTATATTTTGATAAATCTGTTTTAATCAGAGTAAACAAGCAAATTTTATTAATGAAAGGTGAATATATGATTTTTAGAATCTTATTTAGGATTTTTAAGAGATTCCGTGGATTCCTTAAAAAAAAAAGAAAAACACTGTGGATTCTCTTAAATTTGTTAACCAAAAAAACTTATAGAGGAGTTGAAAATGGGTGGGGCTTCTTTTTCCTACCAAATTGAATTTATGTCTCTATATTTTCTATTATGCTTTGTTTGGACGTAGGAATATGGAGACAATACAGTGGAATACGAAAGAATAAACTCACAAATAAGTGAGAGTAAGTAAAAATAAATTGATATTGTTATTCTAGGTCATCTGAAATGGTTTTGTTTCATCCAATCTAATCCATTAATGAGAAGGGGATCCACGTGTAAAATTACATCTCATTAAAATTCTTATAAATCAAAAGATTTACATGTCAAATAAACATTTTATCATTTATAAATTATAAATTCTTATTCATATTTTATTCATAACTTAATCATAATTAACCAATCAACACAAACTTCTTTATCACGTTTTGAGACAAAAAAATAAAAAAATAAAAAATGAAAAACTTCATATAATTAGTTAAAATATAAAAAATCATATATTATAAAATTTTATTTAAAAGGATAATATCTCATTTATAAATAATTTTTTACATTTTAACATATTATAATTTTTTTTAACATTTTAATGTATCATAAAATCTTTAAAAAAATAATTTTGATCTGCTAACAAAAATTTACTTTAGATTTTACATATTTAAGATTTTGCATAGGTGTTTCGAGGATCTGATATGAGGAGTAATCAGGGTTATTTAAATTGTTTCCTATTATTTAATGAAAGTCCAATATTACGTGTCACCGACGACTCCGTGTCGGCGCCTACCACTCCCCTCATCCACACATCACGCTACGTGTACGGCCAAAAGACCACCTCGAATGATTGAAAAAAATATATATATAATAATAACAATAAAACAAAACAAAAGATCGTTAATCCGTTCCACTTGCCGATATTATCTCTCCTCCTCTCATATATAATCATAACAATAAAACAAAACCAAATCACAGATCCCCAAAAAAGACCCTAACAAATTCTCTCTCTCTCTCTCTCTCTCTCTCAACGCCGTCGAATTCCACTCATCCGACGGTCGGGATGGGCGGATCGCGTAGGCTCTTCACGTGCTTCGGCGGAGGGAGTCGTCGGACGGCGGCGGCGAGGGATCCCTCGCCGTCCACGGAGACGGACCAGGCGGGGACGACGACGGTGGTGGTGGAGCTGTTCTCGTCGCAGGGGTGTTCGACGTCGCCGGAGGCGGAGCTCCTCCTTTCGAGGCTGGGGAGGGGGGAGCTGGCGGCGGCGTTCGACGGCGAGGGTTTGAACGTGGTGGTGTTGGCGTTCCACGTGGAGTACTGGGACTACCTCGGATGGAAGGACCCGTTCGGATCGAGCATCTGGACCGTCCGTCAGAAGGCGTACGTGGAGTCTCTCCGGCTCGACACGCTGTACACGCCGCAGGTCGTCGTGCAGGGGAAGGCGCAGTGCCTCGGCACGGACGAGGATGGGCTGCTGTCCGCCGTTCGATCGGCCGCCAGGTTCCCGTCTCCGAAGTTGCAGGTTAGGGCACGTGTAATCGAATCGATCTTTACTTTGTTCATGAATAGTTGTTGTTGTGTATGAGAATTATTTATTTTTTTCAATCTTGGTTTGTGATGAATCTTGATGAATTGGTTCAGCATCTAATTTGTCGAGGGATTTAAGGATCAGATTTTGCAAATCCTCTGTTTTATGCCTTGTATGTTGTTCATAAACTCTAAAACAGAGGATTTGCAATATCATTAAAAATAAAATTTGTTAGAGGCCACTCACAAGATGGTTTTTATAAGGTTGTGTTTGGGATGGAGTAAACCGAAGGAAAATGAGAGAAATATAAAAATTTCCCTTTAATAATTCAAGAAACTGAAGTTCATGGCAAACAAAAAGAGGTGTACAATTCCCTTATTTTCATTTGTCGCTTTTGTATTATTAGAAGATTTGTAAAAATTTTCAACCATAGAAAGTGGTGGAATCAATATTTTTTCACTTTTTATCACATGCACAAACCACAGAAACTGATTAATAGGAAAGAGATTTCTTTTTTTTTTTCTCTTCATTTTTCTTTATTTTTCATCTAAGGTTATGCACAAATACATCCTATGTTTCCATCTCTACATTTTCTTGTAATGGAAGCTTTGAACATGAATGTTTTCTCTTGTATGATGTGCATGTTATGTGAGATCATGCGTCCGAGTATGTTAGGATTCGATTGGGTCATACTATTATAACATGCGAGGTTGGTAGGTCTGACTTTTCGTATGGGATCTAATCGGTTAAGTTGGTAGTTCTTTTGGGTGTACTGGTTAGGTTAGTAACATGGCATATGGTTTTAGAATCTCTAAAACATATGCAGTGCATGTGATGGCAATCAAGATTTAGTTTTGACACTTGGTAAGGTACGCCTGATGTGGTTTTATTAATCAATTGAATGCAATTACATGGGAATTATGATTTAGCTTCATCAATCATTGTGTACTTCGCTCTTGATAATCGATTAATTCACAAATGGTTGATAGTTAACCTCTAATATCGAGTACAACATGTTCATTTTAGTTTATGATCGATAATATTTAGATTCAACAATCAACTCCTGTGCGTGTCCAAGGTGCATTTGAAAATTAATTTCTAATCATTTTTAGACATGGTAGATTTGTAGGTTGAGGGAAAAAAAAAAACAATTTGGGTAGGATCTTACTTGATCATGGAAACTGACATATTGTGAATTCCACTCAAATATGAATATAATGCGTAGTTTTACACAACCATAAAATATGCCCAAGTTTCCAAAAACCATTAAATATGCAAGTAAGAATAGCTAGATGTTCTGTTTTTTACAACTAGAATAATGCATGTAGCATATCATTGTTAAATCAGAACATGTTGGATATCATTATTATGATATTGATATATTGGATGGCTAAGTAAAGTCCACCATGTGATCTGTGTAGATCTTAGTTGGCTTCTCATTTTTCTGGTTGGCTATTGGCTGACTAAGTAAAGTCCACCATGTGATCTATATTGGTTGGCTAAGTTGGTACTTGAAAGAGAATCGGGTGCTGACCACGTGCATCTCATTTTTCTTTATTTTTTGTGTACTGTTACATGCTATCTATAACAAGCAGAGTATCTGAGACCTGGGTGATAGTTTTTTATCTTTCTTTTTAGATATAAGCTTCCATGTGATAAGATCTTGCAAAAAATAGGAATGCATTAGATCTTCAAAATTTTCTCATTCATATTTTCTGATAGATTAAACCAGTTGACTCTACAGCACACATTTTTAAATGCATACAGTTGTTGTGACCCTGATGTGACATGATCACATGACATGAAATGAGTGTTGGTTAGCTAACTATCAAATACACAAGATGAGCAAATCATTTGGGTTCACATAGCGATCATTTAAAAGAGTGTTAACCAACACTGTTTTTAGTACATAATGGAATGCAATAGTATGAACTAGATACATGACTAACTGGAAAATATTGATCTCTACATGCAATGTTAGATGAGACTTTGATCTTTTTGATTTTATGTTGGTCATCAATTTTTAGCATGTTAGTTTGTATACATGAACAGCTTCGTGTTCATATCTGTTGCCTTATATGACCACTAATACAAGATTATTCCATCCAAATGCAGGTGACATACCAAAGGCCTTCACCCAACTCACTTCAGGTCTCCCTCAAGGGACCTATTGGGACGAAAGTGGACGTGGGTGGCGCTGACTTGATGGTGGCGCTGTACGAGAATGGCCTCCTGACTGACTGCCTCAGGGGAGAGAACAGAGGCAAAGTCCTAAGCAATGATTTTGTTGTCCGAAAGCTCGAGAAGCTCTGCACTCTGAAGGACATATCAGCTAAGAAAACCGTCTCAGGAACAGTGACTTTCTCTTTATGGGAAGGCTTCAACAGCACCAAGTGTGGTATGGTTGTTTTTGTCCAGAACAAGTCACACCACATCTTCGGATCGCAGCATTTCCATTTGCCAGAGTCCCTCTGACTGTTGTTTCTGTGATTGCTTTCTTATTCAGGAGATTGTTTTGTGTACAGTGGCATTCATTATTGGCTTTGTAGGGATTGACTGGGGTTCTTTTTTTTTTATTGTTTGATATTTGTTATTTGTCTTTGGAAGAGTGGATTGAGAGATGGGGTCCTTTTGAGGCTTGGAATGATGTTATATGTATTTATCTCTAGCTTTCATATTTGTTTGAGATTTCAATTTGAGTGCATTAATTTCATTATCTGTAGTAGATGTTTGCATTTATCTTTGTTATTAATATATTGAAAATGTGTTCTTGTTAATCATTTTTTTGTTGAATGTTGGATTCTGGGGCTGGATGGGTTCAATTAGGTTCCAGCAGGAGTGGTTAATTCCAAGCAGAGGATGTACATTATACGTGTAGAAAACTCAATGGGTGATTCAATTCCATTCATATATTATTCAGTTTAACTTAAAACTTGCATAGACTGAGTTCAGATTGTGAAACATTCTGTTTGCATGGACAACTATAGCTGTGCAAAAGTTTCTCCTCCTTTAAAAGAATATATCACATGCCTAGCATGGGAGATGTCCGATGTCCACATGTCAGTTCTCCTCTAACTAGTCGAATCCAACACTGATAGGAAAAGAGACTTGGCATTTGTGTTTAATTGATCATTTTTTGTACTCAGGAAAATTTATTATCCAAGGTTGGAAAGATTGCAAACCAGGATTATAATGTGTAGTCAAATAACAAAAATCAAATGTTGAGTTATAATCTATGCTCTATTTCCCTCTTTATTAAGATCCAACCAACAGCTAACTTAGGAATAATATTACAGAACACATTGAAAAATTTGTATGTAAAATTTCCTCCCATTTAGCTGATTATCATAACTGTGCCTATAGATAATTATAAATCGTTGATTTGATTTCTTTTGTGAATGCAATCAAAGGATTCAATAAATTGTATCTCATTAGATTCCTTGAGGATTAGAAATATATAATTTTATATGGAAAATGATGTCTTTATGGTCTCGTTTGTAGGCCAACACATGTTTATAATTTTTTTTTTGAAGTATATACTTAATGAGTGAAGTAATTTTTTTTAAAAATGATATACTCTATGTAGGAGACCGAATTCGTTTTACCTGAATAAGGGACAAGGATACAAAAATTAATCAAAATAAAACAAGAATGTTGTAAGAGACGGGCCTTCCAGTGTCAAGACCCATCTAAGTTAAAGGCCCAGCTCAACCAAAAGGCCCATGCCAAACACAAGTTCACTGCAGCCCAATACACCGTTTCAGGGACAAGCCTTCATTTTAGGTCGGGCGAATGAACATCCAGATCGGATCCCCAACTTGCCCCGAATGCTCGAAGATAGGACCCCGACGTGCGCTGATTTAAAGTAGTCAGACCACAAGACCCGACTTGATACGAAGACATCTCACATGTATAATATGAACACCAGTGCAATTACAAAAAGAGAATATTCTCTGACACAGTGGCTGCAACCAACTGTTAAAAAACGATTATGATGAGTTGATCCCGAGATCACACGTGTCAACTAATCTAAGAGCCACGTGAAAGATTATCTCTCATGATATCTTCACACCTCAATAGCATAACAGGCACGCCACCTCCGCCTATAAATAAAATAATATCCCCTTCAACATAAGATACACACTTCTTCTTCCTCAAAACCCTAGACGCAAACTTAAATTTTCACTTTAATGGCACTACAAGAAATTTGGGATATGGTGGCAGTTTTTTTGGCTGCTTTATAAACTGCAGGTATATATATGCTGTAACTGCGGTTTAATGAAAACTGTAGCATTATTTTGAGAGCTTTCAAAATATTTTTTTATGTGAGAGAACCATTGCTACAGAAAATATTTAGTTGAGAGCGAAATCTATGGGATTTTGGTGATATGCATGCCTGTGGTTTTTTAGAAACCGCAATAATGTGATTTATTTAGTGCTGCCTTTTTTGAAAACCACAACAATTAATTTAATTAATGCTGATGAATTTTTTGAAACAGTAGCAATAAAGATCATTTATAGCCATGACTCATCCTTCTCCATTGTAATTTTTTCACATTCCTCGATTTCTGCAAAAATGGCTTCTCATCCGAAAAATTACTCATCTCCACAAAGCTTTGCAAGCCTTATTTGAACTCCTCCATTGATCACGCTGTTCCCCATCTTCTCCACATGCCTTCGTGAAGAATAATCAAGCCCGCTCAAATCACATTCATTTTGAATTCACAGAACTAGTAAGGATTCTTCTATTTTTTTCCTTTGTGCATTTTTTTTTATAGTCTACGGTTTGGATTGCCCTTTTTTTTTTTGAGATTCTAGATTATGGAATAGCAATTATATTTTTGATCATATCACTTGGAATTTTTTTTTTTTTTTGCACTTTTTCAGAATACATGAGGACAAAGAATCAAAACCCAAGCTTCGATCAAATCAGTTTTATGAAAGGATACATTGCGTGGAGTAGTAAAATACACAGTAGATGAATGCAAGAAATGCAAGATTTTCTATCGGACAAAAGGAGGAGAAAATGCACGAAAAGATGCAAGAGATACAAGAACAAAAAACAATTTTTTTTTAGAATTTATCAAAATTTTAAGTTTTAGATAGTGATCTTTAACTTTTGTTTTGTAATTTTTTTTTTTTGTAAATTCAGATGTATTTTAGTTTTAGACTTTTATGTTTATATATAATATATATAAAGTTCAATTTTCTTGTACCACATCACCATTGAACAATAAAAATTTATATTGTGTTTTATGATTTTAAATAAAAACCACATAAACATATTTTAAAAAAACAATTTGTGCACCTTTTCGTTACTGCATGTTTTTTTTAATTGAAAAAAATAAAAAAGCAAATATTTAGTAGCAATTATGGGTATACATTTAGTTATGATTTCAAAAATATAGCTATACCCCTCTGAATCTTCGGAAGAATGAGAGCAAGAGAAAGTCTAGGAAACTTTTTAGCGGCGGTTGTTTAACCCGTTGCTAAATTAACAGCAGCAGATAGTTAACAACCGTCGCTAAAACATAGTACGACTGTATTTACGAAGTTGGGTTGTCAACCGTCGGAATATTTATAGCCACGGTTTTATGTTTTTAGCGACGGTTTAGAACCGTAGTTGTAGGTCAATTTTCTTGTAGTGTGGAGATCTGATTTGTGCGTCGGAGGGGTGTTAATCAGTACTATACTGGTGTGAGTTGCAGGTGACTGAAGCGAAAGATCAAAAAGAAAAATCCGACCAACAGGGATTGACTATCGACACAGAGATTCAACTAATGCTTCTTCTCAGATCTACATTGAAAGCCCGTATCATCTTTGGATCCGGCCCAGCGGAGGAAGATCTAATTCCACCTCTTACACTCTTTATACTTTCATATTTTCTGTACGAGTGTTGTTACACCCATGTTTTTTTCCAACAACCTTGATTCCAGTTCTATATTCATCGATAAAAAAATTAATTAAATATATACTCACATTAAAGATGTATTGTATTTCAATATAAATTTTTCACATTATTTTTAAATTCATCCATGCAAACCTGGTTCATGCTATTCAGGTTCCTGAGGGTGGAATCCCATATGGTGAGTGCATTTTGTTGGATTTGGTCTCATGCACCCATAAAAAGTTGGGTTATCTGATACGTGTACCAAACCCACGTGATTAAGGATGGCGGCCCACGTGAATTGCTTTGGGCGGTCCATTATTCAAAAATTAATTTTATTAAAAAAAATATTAAATAATTTTTTTTTAAGAATAAAATTTATCTAATAAAATATATGTTTTAATAAAAAAATAAGTATCGATTTATTTTAAATTGAATAAATGTATTATTAATAAAATTAAAAAAATTTAATAAAATATATATACATTGTTTAATAAGATATATGTTTTACTAAATCTATAATGAGATATATAAAACTGTAATTTAAATAGTTAAAAAACAGAATGTAACTGTTAGATTATATGTGTTATCTTATAATATGTGTAGTGTATTACACGTGTAACTCCTAGATATTTGTATATATAAAGGGATTAACCCCTAAGTGGAATATAGGGATTTCATTATTTTATTCTCTGTTTGTAACATGGTATCAGAGCTAGAAATTAAAAAACCCTAGTTTTTTAATTTTTTTTGGAATCCTTCACCCTTTGCCGTCGCTGTCGCCGTCGTGCCTTTGCCGTCATCGTCGCCGTCGTGCCCTTGCCGTCGCCGTCGCCGTCGTCGTCGTGCCCTCGCCGTCGCCGTCGTGCCCTCGCCGTCGTCGTCGTGCCTTTGCCGTCGCCGTCGTCGTCGTACCCTTGCCGTCGCCGTCGTGCCCTTGCCGTCGCCGTCGTCGTCGTGCCTTTGTCGTCGCCGTCGTCGTCGTACCTTTGCCATCGCCGTCGTGCCCTTGTCGTCGCCGTCGCCGTCGTGCCGCTGCCGTCGCCGCCCCTGCCGCTGCCGGCGCCGCCCTGCCGCGCCCAGCCCTGCCCTGCCCGGTGCCCAGCCCAGCCGCGCGCGCCCTGCTGCGCCCTGCCCGGATCGCCCGGATCTGCCCGGATCGTCCGCGCGCTGATCCTGCCCGGATTTCCCGGGATTTACTGGTGCCAGTCTGTCCGGATCATCTCGCGCGTCCGACCCGGCTCCGACCCGAGCGCTCCCAACATCCGACCCGGGGCGCTCCGAGCATCCGACCCGGATCCACGAACCCGACCAGGATCCGAACCCGGCCCAGCATCCGACCCGGATCCGGGAACCCGGCCCGGGACGCGACCCGAATACGCCGCCGGCCGCCCTCTGCCGCCGCCGTCGCCATCCGCCGCCTCCGGCCGCCCTCCGCCGCCTCCGGTTACCTCCGGTCGCCGTCGTGCTCCTCCGGCCCCCCTCTGCCGCCTCCGGCCGCCCGGCCGCCGCCTCGGCCGCCCTCCGCCGCCTCCGGCGCCGCTTGAGACTTCAAAATCACTAAATCGGTCATAACTTCCTCTCCGGAAGTCCGATTAAGGTGATCCAGGAGTCCATTTTGCTCGATTTTTCGTGCTCTACGTCCTCGTCTGCTTCTGATCCTCATCCGAGTGGTTCTGCACAATGTCAGAAATCAACGACGACCCTACTCTTCCGTTACCAACTTCGAAGGTTTCTGATCTCTCTCAGGCTGCTACTCTCTCTCAAATGGCATGTTTTGAGAATTTTCGGGACAATCTTCCGAACTCGACCGATTTTCCTCTTAGTTCTGCCGAAGATTGGTCACCCTGGCACATTACGGTACGGAGCGCTCTCGATCGTTGTCATCTTGTCGGTTATATTGATGGTTCTATTGTGCAACCGTCTGATCAAGACCCGACATATATCACCTGGCGCACACGGGACAGACGCGTATTCTCCTATTTGATCAACTCTGTTGATCGTTCGATCCGTGCAGATCTCACTGGTTTTCCGTCGTCTGCCGCACTATGGACTCATCTTTGTGACCGCTTTGTAGAGAAAAGCGGTGCTCGTGAATATCAACTTCTGATCGACACTCAGACTGCTACTCAAGGTGATCTATCTGCCCAGACTCTATATGGCCGCATGAGGGCGAACTTCAGGGAGCTTCGTGCGCTTGAGCCTGGACCGATGGCCACTCCCGCTGAGCGAGAAGCTTTTCGTGATCGTCGTGAGTTGTATCAGTATCTGATGGCTCTTCGTCCAGAGTTCTCCGCATTGGCCGGTCAACTCATACATCGGGATCCACTTCCTCGACTGGAATCCGCCGTCACTGAGGTTGTTGCTGAGGAGACTCGTCTTCGCACCATTGCATTGCGCCAGTCCACTCCATCTTCCACTTATGAGGGTGTCTTGGCAGCTACTCCTCCTACGACACTCACCGGCTCCTCTCGAAAGAATACATTGTGTACTCACTGCAAGAGGACTGGACATCCGGTCGCCGACTGTTGGAAGCTTCATCCTGAAAAGCGCTTTGCACCAAAAGGACAAGGACAGCGTCGCCCCACTGCTCCCTATACTTCTGTTGCTGTTGCCACTGACGCTCCGTCTTCATACACAGATCAGCTTGGGCGTATCCGAGAGAGCCTCGATCAACTGATCATACAGCAACCTCCTCCTGGTTCTTCTACTCCCTCTGCTTTCTCTACTACTTTGGGTACTCCTGTTCATTGGATTTTTGATTCAGGTGCTTCACATCACATGACACCGGACAGTTCTGTCCTCACTGCATGCTCACCGGCACCTTCACACCTGCCCACGATTCATACTGCAGATGGCTCCCCTTTAGTCATCACGCAGTGTGGATCGATCACTACCACCTCTGACCCTACAGGACGCATTTCATTACCATTTGTTTTGCATGCCCCTGACCTTTGCATGAATCTTATATCTATTAGCCGATTGTGTGATTCTGGTCTCACTGTTACCTTTACCACCTCTGGTTGTCTTGTGCAGGATCCACGATCAGGGCAGAGGATTGGCGTTGGACGTAGGATTGGCGGACTTTATTACGTGGAGTATCTTCGTCTTCCCGTTCCTGATCCATCTGTCTTCTGTGGTAGCGTCACTTCTGATGTCGATTTGTGGCATCGAAGGTTAGGTCATGTGTCTGAGTCTCGTCTCAAAGAACTATTTCAATCTGGTGTCTTAGGTCGTATTTCTTTTTCTCCACTTTCTGTTTGCGAGGGCTGTAAATTAGCCAAACCTGTGGCTACTCCTTTTAGTCCTAGTAATAATCAGTCCTCTAGTCCATTTGAGCTTGTTCATTCTGACATTTGGGGCCCATCTCATGTAACCTCAAAGAGTGGTTTTTCTTATTATATTAGTTTTATTGATGATTACTCTCGTTTTACTTGGATTTATTTATTGCGTCAACGTTCTGAGGTTCCCAAAATTTATGAGATTTTTACCAATATGATTTATACCCAATTTCAAGCTCGTATCAAAACTTTTAGGTCTGATTGTGCTCGAGAATACATCTCTTCTACGATGCGTTCTCTTCTTCATTCTCATGGCACCCTTTTTCAGCAATCATGCCCCTACACTCATGAGCAAAATGGGGTTGCTGAACGTAAACATCGTCATATTCTTGAGACGACTCGTGCTCTCTTACTTTCCTCTTCAGTCCCCAGTATGTTCTGGGCTGAAGCTGCTCTTCTCTGTGTCCATCTTATCAATATCACCCCCTCCTCTGTCCTCTCCGGTATGACTCCTCATGAGCGTCTTTATTCTTCTCACCCTGATTATAGCAGACTTCGCACATTTGGATGTACGTGTTTTGTGCTTCTCCCTCCTCATCAACGCACCAAGTTGGCCGCTCGGTCAGTAAAGTGTGTATTCTTGGGGATTAGCTTCGAACACAAGGGTTATCGCTGCTATGATCCTGTTGGAGATCGATTTTGGATCGCTCGTCATGTGTCCTTTGTCGAGGATGTTCCCTATTTTTTCTCTTCACCCACTCCGTCCTCTCCTCCTATTCAGGTCTCTCCTATTACGTCTCTTCCTTTTCCTGGCCTACCTGTTGCACTAGAGTCTGTTCCTACCCCTGCGTCTCAACCTGACAATCCTGCAGATAACCCACCCTCTCCTCCCAGTGTGTCACCTATTGTCCCTACTGAAGATACTTCCACTGGTCCTCCGACTCCCACGCCTGACGCGCCTCCTCCTGCCGTGGATCCTCATTCTTTGCCTCGTTATCCTCACCGTGCGCGTCACCCTCCTTCCCGCTTCAGTTACGACTCGGGGCCACCAGACCAGTTTGGTTTTGCATCTGTCAGTACCTACTCTCCACAATTTCAGGCCTATCTCACAGCTATACATGTCCACCGTGAGCCCCGATCTTATCACGAGGCAGTCGAGTACCCTGAGTGGCAGCAGGCCATGGCTGAGGAGTTTGAGGCGTTTGAGCAGACACAGACCTGGGATGTTGTTCCCCTTCCGGATGGTGTTACCCCTATCAGCTGCAAGTGGATTTTCAAGATCAAGCATCGCCCTGATGGTTCCATTGAACGCCATAAGGCTCGTCTTGTTGCTAGAGGTTTCACTCAGGAGTATGGCATTGACTATGAGGAGACCTTTGCTCCTGTTGCTCAGATGACTACTGTTCGCACCCTTCTCGCCGTTGCTGCTGTTCGTCGCTGGTCTCTCTTTCAGATGGACGTGAAGAATGCTTTTCTTCATGGTGATTTATCTGAGGTTGTTTATATGCAACCACCTCCAGGTCTCAGCACTCCTCCTCAGCATGTTTGTCGTCTTCGGCGGGCTATATACGGACTGAAACAAGCTCCTCGTGCCTGGTTTGAGCGTTTTCGCAGTGTTATTCTGACAGCTGGTTTTGTTGAGAGCCACCAGGACCACTCTATGTTTGTGCGATCCTCATCGCAGGGGCGGGTAATCCTTCTTCTGTATGTTGACGACATGATTATAACTGGCGATGACTCCGCTGGTATTACTCGGGTCAAGAATCACCTCAGTCGACAGTTTCAGATGAAAGATCTTGGTACTCTTCGCTACTTCCTTGGTCTCGAAATTGCACAGAGTGATCGTGGGATTCTGCTTTCTCAACAGAAGTATACAGCTGACATTTTAGAGCGTGCTGCCCTCTCCGATACCCGCAGTGCGGATACTCCTCTTGAGCTTAATGTGAAGCTTCGTCCTACGATGGTGAGCTCCTCTCAGATCCCACTCGATACAGACAGATCGTGGGTCAGCTTGTGTATCTCTGCATCACTAGACCTGACATTGCTCATGCCGTCAGTATTGTTAGTCAGTTTGTCTCGGCTCCTCGATCAGTGCATTATGGTGCTCTTATGCGAATTCTTAGATATTTGCGTGGTACTATCACTAGATCGATCTATCTGTCATCCTCTTCGACTCTGGTTCTCAGGGCTTACACTGATGCTGATTGGGCTGGAGACCCGACGACTAGACGCTCCACCACTGGTTTCTGCATATTTCTCGGAGATTCTATCATCTCTTGGCGCAGCAAGAAACAGGAGGTTGTTTCTCTTTCCAGCACTGAGGCTGAATATCGAGCCATGGCTATCACCACCAAGGAGATTGTTCATCTCAGACGTCTCTTGGTGGATCTAGGAGTTACTATGACTGGTCCTACTCCTCTTCACTGTGATAACCGGTCTGCTATTCAGATTGCTAGCAATCCGGTCTTTCATGAGAGGACCAAACACATTGAGATCGATTGTCACTTCGTTCGTCAGCACTTTCTTGCAGAGACATTATCGCTTCCGCATATCTCCTCTGCTGAGCAGCTTGCTGATTTCTTTACGAAGTCACATCCAGTTCCTCGATTTCAGTTTCTTCTTCGCAAACTCACTTTGTATGATCCACCGTGAGTTTGAGGAGGGCTGTTAGATTATATGTGTTATCTTATAATGTGTAGTGTATTACACGTGTAACTCCTAGACATTTGTATATATAAAGGGATTAACCCCTAAGTGGAATATAGGATTTCATTATTTTATTCTCTGTTTGTAACAGTAACAACACTCAATTTTATTGAAATATGCGAAAAGAAACATCGAAGAAGCTTTCAAGACGAGCCACGTATAAACTTAGAAAAAAGGACTTTATTATGATCGCGAATCAGGAACTGCCACGTAGATATACATATCCCATGGATTCAGTGCCAGTGAATTTTTTATATTATTTATTTATTTATTAAATAATATTGCATATGGTTCTTTTTTCAATCCAAATATAATTTATACATATTTTAAATTTTAAAAAAATAGTATACATGTTTTTATAAAAAATAAAATATATACTTTATTTAAATGCATTGATGCATTTATAAAAAATACAAAATTTTTATCAAAGTATATATTTCGTTAATATGAGTCTATACTCATATTATTTTCAATCGATACATATGGGACTTGAATTAGGGTCAGATAAGAATTATGTAAGTAACAACACTTATTTATTTAGTCAAGGGTGTTGTTATATTCAATTTTTTTTACCGTTTAAAATACAGTTATATATATTTTATTAGAAATCTAATAAAACATAATCTTATTAAAATTTTTATATTTATCAAAATATATTCATTTAATTTAAAATATATAAAATATAAATTTTTTTATTAAAATATATATTTAATGAATAATCTGAATT
This sequence comes from Acorus gramineus, assembly GCA_030737835.1. Taxonomy (NCBI): domain Eukaryota; kingdom Viridiplantae; phylum Streptophyta; class Magnoliopsida; order Acorales; family Acoraceae; genus Acorus; species Acorus gramineus. Next base: position 1,368,167 of record CM060857.1, on the reverse strand, counting down.
TTAAATGGATATGAATCTTAGACAATAAAAAAATGACACGTCTCTATTCATATATTGTTCCAGAAAATACCACACAGTCCAAGTATACTCTGGGAGTCTCTGACAGTCAAACTGCTATGAAGGACACTTAGACAGTATAAAGGCTCACAACCAGGAATCAGAGTTCACTAATAAAATTGATCAAACACACATGATTTGAAACTGGAAGGACCAAGAACAATGTTTTTTCACCACTTATTAACATTAATAATGTTATTGTATTTTATGTTTTCTTTGTTTTCTCTCGTCACCTTGTACTAATTTTTTTTTTTTTTTTAAAATAATGCTCCCAGAATTTAATCCCGTGGTGAGAGATGCATGTTAACTTAATTAAAACTCGGATTATCGTCTCGTGTTCTATTTTAAATGAGTGTTGTTACACTCAATTTTTTTTCAACTCCAATTCTAGTTTTATATGCATTGATAAAAAAATGAACAAATCATACATATTAACATTAACCAGTTATATGTACAAAAAGAGATTTTTTAACATTTTTTTATAAATGCATCTATGCAATTAATTGGAGCATATATTTTATTTGATATAAAAGTATGTACCTCATCTATTGAGATATACTATGTTTAAAAAATTTAAAACATGTGAAGATTGAAATCGGGATACATAACAATCCATATTAAATAATCTAATTTTTGTTTTGTTACTTTTTTTAAAAGTGACATTTTTATTGTTTGATTCATCTTGGAAGGATAAAGTGAGAATAAAAAATGGATAAGAGTTTATGACTTTTTAAATGACAATTATACATCTACATAATTGTTTGTGTTTGAAAATAAGTGTAAGAAATGTGTTTGTGATATGATAGATACAATAATTTTTGGAATACATGTGAGAGTGGTGAGTGAAATAAAAAATTTAAAATGATAGAAAATAATATTTTTATCAATTAACATAGATAAGTTCTAATAAGCAACTTTAACATTTTTTAGAATAATTATCATGTCTTATTCTAGCTTATCCAGATATAGTTATTAATGTTTATTTTAATAAAACAAACAGTTACTTTTTGCTATTCTCTTACATTTCTCCGTATTTCTATATTTGGAAAAAATTTAAATAACCCCTTGTAAGCTTTCTGAAATCCATATAACTCTTTCATTTTTTCTAAAATCTATATAACCCTCTAAAAAAACTTATATAAATCCAAATAACCCCGAAGTTAAACATACTTTGATAGATGAAAAATATTATACGAATATTCTTTTTAGTTAATTCTGACTGAAAACACAGTATATCAAAACTCTCATACAACTATAAAACTTTATCTGAAAAAATAAGTGAAGATAATCTTGGGTTTTATGGGAGGTCCTTGTTTTTGAACAAAACAGAAAAGTAAGTGAAGATAATCTTGGGTTTTATGCAACGAGGTGTACCAAACCCACGTGAATGAGAGGACGGTGGCCCATTTAAAGGGCGTTGGGGTGGTCCATTATTCAATGTTTCCCATCAAAAGATGAACCACGTGTAACCTTTTCAAAAATTGGGGGACCTTAATGTAATGATCTCCAATCAGGAACTGCCACGTATAAATACAATGATTTATTTATTTATTTGGGCATTGGTTATTCCAAAAGTATGACACACAGTACAAATATACACACTGACAGTCACACTGCTATTGTTATACTCGGATCAATAAATGTTCACTACAACTGTGTGGGCAGAGAATTAATCTGTTTCGAGAGGGGATTAAGTTATTTTAGTATAAATAAAAATCAAATAATTTTCTTTTGTGTGTAATTGTGATTTAAATTATTTTAGTTAAAAAAAAAATTATTGTGAATCAACAAAAAAAAATTTAAAAAAAATAAAAAAATGATTGATAATTAATTTAATAGTAAACTCACTATTTCTTTTAATTAAATAACATGTAATAATTCAATTTTAAGGGTCAACTGAAATTAATTAGAATCCTGCTATCACCAATCCATTATTTTTATATTTATGAAATTTTTTAAGTTATTTTTGTTAGGTACTTAAAATTTTAATTTTTAAATTTTTTCAATAAGATGTTATTCAAAACAATAATGATTCCTAGACCCCAACTTTTCAGGCCCCATGATGTGACAATAGGACATTACCTATTATACCCTCTAATTGATAACCACCTTTAAACAAGGAAAACGGTTTGATTTATTCCTAGTATTGTGGAGATTTCATTAATTACTGTATTTCTTCTTCCTTGTATTGTGTAAAATCATTAATCCCTATAATTTACGATGAACATATTCGTAGCAGTCCCGAAATTTTAATCTGAAGAAGTTTGAAAAACTGATTTGTTCTTTATCGAGTTGGATCTCTCTTCTGCATCAGGTTTGCCATTTTTTTTTTTTTTTAATCTTATTAAATGAAAGTCACATCGAATTTGAAATTAAATTTTTGATGATCAAATATTCAATCTATGTTACATGTTTCAATTCAAAAAATGAATTTTTTTTTGTTTTGATCACTATTTCACACTTTTTTTAATATTTGTTTCGTTATAATTTCATAAATGTAATTTTGATATTGTTACATTTAATTGTTACTGGTTCGTGTGATATTTATATTAGACTCCCGAACTCAGATATTTATTTACACAATTTTGTTACATTCATAAATATAACACTCTGAAATGTAACATTATCTCATGTTGTGCATTTCTTTTAACAATGCAAATAGAAATGACGTATAAATGCAATAGTGAAGTACATACTTTTACAGAGGATTCTGATACATTTTCTTTGGAAGGCAATGCACTAGAAATTGAAATAGATAATTTTAGATAATAAATGTAACTGTTTAACATTTAAGTAAATATAATTGTTTGTTCCATCTATATAAATGTAACAGTTTTTATATAAATGTAACAAATCGTTGTGAGAGATGTAAACGTTTAAGAAATGTATTTGTAATTACCAATATAAAATGTAACTGTTTCATATGTTAACTATATGTGTTTTTTATTTAAATTTGAATACAATAACTACCTAGAGAAAATGAGTCGTTTGAAGGATTTTAATGAAAACAATTTCAGTAATTTTTGGTGTAATTTAGGTTCAATTATAATTTAGGTAACGATTTCAAAATTTAAAATTTAAAATAGATAAATGGATTTTAAGATTTACATGAAACAGTTATAACCAAATAGAGAAAATAGAGGGATTTGGGTTAATAAGATAAATTTTTAATGAAAAACAAATTTGTATTTTATCATTTTTAAAAAAAATCAACAAACTAAAAAATCGATCAATGAAATGATAATATTTGTGAGTGGGACTTATATTACGGGACTCGATATCATGACTCTATTCAAAAATATCTTCGATCAGCAGTGTTAGCAGTGAATTGAAAAGTATCACAAGAGATACGTTAATAACTGAGAATTAGATATGTCCCAAATATCTCAGTCATTTCAATGCACAGAGTCACAGACAAACCACTTTCATTCACATATTATAATGTTCGTTTTACATAAAAAAAAAAAAAAAAAAAAACCCTATTTACAATCCCTCTAATTACACTTCACCCCTCCCAACCCTCCATCCCATCAATCAAATCCATCGCATCCTCGATCGACGGTCAAGAAATCACCCAAAACCCAACACCCCCCCCCCATCACCGCGTGTCATTCATTCCTCCAGAGCGTCGATCCCCACCGTCCGATCCGCCTCAACAAAAACACACGCCGGATCCGACGCCGGAAACGCTTCTCTACCCCTGACTCCAGCAGCTGAGGTACATGACCTTCCGGAGAGACTCGTCCACCTGATCGATCCGCCTCTCGCCGCCGATGCTCGGACGGTGGTCCCGGCCTGAGCGGAGGTTGCCGGAGGTGCGATTGACTGGCCGATGGTCTGATTGGTCGCCGGAAACCAACGCCGTTGCGACCGTCCAAACGGTGCTTAAGTAACTCATCTTTCTCTCGTTTTTGTTTTTGATGGAATCGAATGTTCGTAGAGATAGATGAAAGGGGTATTTATAGAGGGAGGTGGGGGGAGGCCGGTATTGAAAAACCGCTCATGGTTTCTGGTTTTTCTAGTGGCGGTGGAGTTTTTTTATTTTTTTATATTTTGCTTTACAATGACGTGGTGGGACCCACGTGTTTAATTTGGAGATTATCCTGACACAAAAATAATTACTCTGGGTAGCGGAATAAAGGAGGAACACAGAGAAAATATTGGAGAATAAGCATGTACAGGTGTTTTGTTTGTTAGAAATACACGAGTATGCTATGGTAGAATAAGTAAAAATAAAATGTGGATTTTAAGTTTATTTTAAAATTGTGTTATTTTATCAAATTCATTCTGCTGGTATAAATGAGTTTCACTGTTGAATTAACTATCATCGTTTTTTATAAATCAGGGGCTCACATATCAAATTATTTTTTTATTTTTTATAAATCCATGATCAATTAAATAACAAAAATTTAATTATTACGTTATTTGATAAGAATAACTAAAAATACAACCAAACAAAAAAATCATTCATCTCCTGACATAATATCTATTTCTAAAATAGTGATAAACCTCATAATAATTTATCTTTATTCAAACAACACATGTCATATACTTTTTTTATTTTGTAAAATTGTTATCATTATGTAATTTATGTAATTAATGCATCTCAATGTGTTTATAAAATATATTAAATTTATGATTACTTGATAAATTTTTTTCAATTTATTGGAAGATAAAATTATATTTTTTTGGGAGTTTAATTTAATTAATGGTTGTCAGCAATACGTGGAATATGGATCCATTTTTAGTAAATAATTAAAATATTTCATTTAATTAGAAGAAATAAAATCTGATAACTATGCTCAAATAAATTAACAAAAGTCTTAAGGTGCATTTGAATGTGAGGTTAAAAATATGAGATTCTTAAAATTTTATGTTTTAAACTCAGCTTTTGAAAAACTACGTTTTATTAAATTTTCAATCGCAAGATTTTTTAACCTAAAAAGAAAGATTATGGTTTGATAAGCTAAACGTTGAAAATGTGTTTGAATATGAGTTTTAAAATTTTTAGCTTTTCAAACGCAGAATCTATCTAAACTCATATCCAAACAGACCAATAAAATTTGAAAATTAACTAGTTTACACAACTCGGTTATACTTTTTTATATATATATATATATGGAAACATGGTTATACCTTGTACAACCCAAAGACATTCAAATAGAATTGTATCTATAGCTATATCCAATAATACTAATCTATCACATAGGTTCGTAATGATGTTCATGCAACTTGATGTGATTTCAATTCATATCCAAATCTAAAATTTATGTAATCTTGACAAAGTGATAGGACCTTCGGTGCAAAATAGATACCTTTATTAATATAAAATGAATTGGAACACATTGATATTAAATAAAATGAATTATGTATATGAAACCATCTCTTGGCAAATTAACTGAGATTTTTCTTTTCGTTAAGGGTCCTGAATTCAAGTTTTGCTACTATGATAAAATGGACTTTATTCAAAAAATAAAACAAAACACTTACTTGCTAAAACAAATTACGCAGATCAAACAAACTCATTGAAGGTCAATTATAGTAAGGCTTAGTTAAGCAACTTCATTGATCATTAAGAAACAGCAATTCCCATAGACAATGGTCCTTCCAGAAAGTTAAATATCTGATCCAGTCCTTACTGTGAGCTTGTAAGTGTAGTTGGGTTGTGACCTAGAACATTACTATGATGGAAGAATTAAGAATGAGAAAGATTTTAATTATATCTTAAAAAGATAGTCCATGCTCTTTTTGATACATGAGGATCAAAGTTTTGTGTGATATAATGTGCTAAATGAACCATTTTCTTAATTGCTTCCCAAAAAAAAAAAAAAAAAAAAAATCCATGCAAGTTTTTTTTTTGGTTGCTTGGTAAATCCATGCCAGATTCAAGAAATCAAAATTTTCAAGAAATCAAAATTTTCAAATCTTGGAATTTCAAAATTTTATTATTTTCCAAACCGAATTGGAGTATCCAGAATTCACATCCAGGGTTTCTCAATTGGAACATAAGAAAGTGAAACACAATCTAAAAACTAAATTTGGCAATCTCAAACAATGGTCATATGCCTAAACATATACCTAAACAAATAAACAATGCAAAAAATTGGAATGTCAAAGATCCAGTTTTAGATTTCATATTTTAATATTTTTAAACACACACCTTACTCTTCTAAATTAAAATTGGATAATGATACTAATTCTAATAACAAACATCAATAAGAAAATATTTCTTCCACCATAAACCAAAGTTTTTTGCACTGTACATGACATTTTATATACATCTTTGTGCCTCAAAAAAAAAAAAAACTACTACACATCTCAATCTCTTTGCACAGTCGTTTCCTTTGATCGTTGTTTTAAAACTCGAGTTCATGAGCTTGAGTTGATGGATCCAGTCAGTGCTGGATTATATCAGTTCACATCAGCCTTCAACCATAATTTTAGACACATGTCAATTCTTTATTGAGAACTGACGACTTTAGAAGAAAAAAAAAGCTTTCTCAATTGGGTCCCCAGCAACTCAAGTAGACCACCATCCTGAGTGAATCTTCTGCTGCCTTGGGCTTTGCTTTATCTCTGGCAATCACCACCGTACAATCCTTCATCGATCCATCGATCGCGCTTGAAAAGAATCGGACTGAAGATGATCCAATCGCGCCGAACCTCTGCTTGATGGACTGGGAGTTGGGCTTGATCACTTGGCCTTTCAGTCCAAGTGCAGCAGCCAAAGTAACAGCCATGCAAACCTTCTCAATTGACCTCATTTTGTATAAAGAAATAATATATGGGGATTGAAATTGAATATTTTTTTTTAGTGATTTGGGGAGGGGGGGGGGAGCCAATATTATGTATGGGACAAAAGCATTAGAAAAGTTTGGGTTGAGTGATGAAGAGCATGGGTTGGGTGAGCTTTTTGTAGGTGGTTTGTTGGAGCAGAAACCATTGGCAAAGAGACAATGGATTTCCTTGAAACAAGGACTGGATATATGGTTTTCCTGATCAACTTGAGATTGACATGTTGGATCTGTAAGAAAAACAAAAAAATTCAGTGGATGTACCATATATAAGGTGGATCCTACCATATAAGCTTTTTATTTTTAGAAACCTATCCACTTATTAGTTCATTTTATGACTGCAGTTTTATACATTATGATAGCACATTATATACTACGCTATTACAATATATAGAGTTCTATCATAATGTATGACATATTTTTTATATTTTTTAAAAATAAAAAAATGTATTATTATATCTCAGTATATACTTCATTTCATATAACCATATGTAGTTCAATGGAAGAGCATATAATTTTTTTTAGAAAAAAAAAAGTGTGGATTATAAATGAAGCCGCATAAGGAGCTGTACATATCATTTTTCTGGTTTTTAATTTCACGGTGTACTCTCATTTCACTGACAATGTACATGTTTCACATAAAAATGTAATTGTTTTATTTTTATTTTTAGTGTGTATATGATTCATCGGAGAGTGTACTCCATTTTAATGAAAAAATGATTCAACACATGGAAATTTATATTTTAGAAAAAAAAATAAAAATATGTGGATTGAGCGCGTTATTCATTAAATTGTCCTATTTCTTTTAATTTCTATTTTACCTTAAAAAGTGCATAGTCTACTCTACTATGTAGAGGACACCATAATTTAGCTAGTGTTACATACATGAAACCCGCATGAAAGGATATGTTCTTAAAGCTCATAGAAAGATGGAACATTAGCTACAAATGATCAACTTGGATAATGAACCAAATTTACCAATAGTTTTGACATAATCAAGCTCATGGATATAAATCGTCATAATTTATAGTAGTGTATAAACATTAGAGAATCTAATTAATTAAAAGCAGGCATTTCCTATACCATGGTGACCAACAACAATTCCATGGGAAATTAGAGAATCAATGGGATCATGGATTTGTTGGGTGGATTCACATAATTCCCATGGCTACTATGGCCAATTGTTTGTATAATGTTTGTTACATCAAAAACCATGGTTTCCAAATTCAAAGATCCCTACAAAGAATCATTTATCAACAGAGTTCATCTTTCCTTCAATCTTTAGCTTACAGAGGTTGTATTTTGCCATATAAAGAGAGGATTGCCCATATCTCTGATGCTAGGAACAAATAAATAAATCAATGTGTGCAGATGTGCCTTCCCACTGATTTCATGTATGAATTTAGGGTGCCATTACTCATGGTTTATATATAGCTCAACGTGCAGTTGCATTTCACTAATGAAGCAAAGCACAAATGTGCTTTTCACTAATTTCATGTATGAATTTAGGACACCATTTGACCTTTTATTTCTTGCGTAATGGGTATATGCAATTGATTGACGTGTGTACTTTACATGTTTTATTATATTAAGTATAAAAATTTTAAAAAATCAATACATGTGATGACCCCATGTAAACTATATGCAGAACTGTGCCTAACATTATTCAAGAATAAATACATAATCCATGAATTCATATCATCATATCTGTGATGGCTTTGTTCAATTTATTGGACTAGATGCCAAAAAGAATGCTTGGATAAGAGGATAAGGGAGACATTCCTGTCTTTTTTATTTTTTGGTTCTTTTCAGCTTAAAATGAGATGCAGACAAGTGAGACAACCATTTCATAGAATTTCACCAATTTGATTGGTTAACTTGAGCATACTGTTAAAGACCAGTCAGCTCCACTGGTAAACAGGTGTCAAAAAATTATATATAAAGTAGGAAAAAATTTAAATGACACTCCGCAATTGTTTGAATCCATATAACCCATTGAGTTTACCTAAAACTCAAAAACTCATGTAACGCATGAAAATATCTATGTAAATCCAAATAACCCTATAAATTAAACTTCTTTTGATAGATGAAGAATTATATTCTGCGAATATTTCGTTTGGTTAACCTTGACTGAAAACATAGTATACCAAAAAAAAACTCCTACAATATGTTAATAATGCGAAAAAATCGATTTTATCCCCCCCCCCCCGAATAGATTATAAAATCTTATCCGGAGGGGTAAAATAGTAATTTAATAAAGATTTTTTTATATTTTTAACACATTATAGGAGATTTTAGTATACTGTGTTTTCTGTCAAGGTTAACCAAACATAAAATTTAAACGAAAATTTAATTCAGAAGGTTATTTGGATTTATATAGGTGTTTTCAGTGAGTTATATAGAATTCAGAAAGAGTAGAGGGTAATATGGATTTCTGTAGTTTACAGGGGGTTATATGAATTTTTCCCTATAAAACATGAGCACAAGTCAGTAAGGGATATGTAGACGTAGTTCAATAAAACTTCAAGCATACCAAAAAGGGACAAAGTAATCATACATTTATTGGGTAAGATTTATACTTGCTCAATATAAAGTATATGCTTGCAGGGATGAAAGGGACATCATTCATCTCTACAATGTTAAAGAGAGAAAAAGGGAGGACAAAAGTGATAAACCAACAATGGAGAAAGCCTAGAAAAGCCTCCCCCGCTTGCATCTCTGATGTGATGTGTCTTTCCCTTTTATAAGGACTTTTAATATGCTCGAAGGTTCTTAATGATTAACAAGAAGAAAATATCCCCAGATCATCCTCCCAGTATGAGATATTACATTAATTTAAACAAAAGCAAGTTGTAAGGATAGTGTTCTAAAATTAGGTATAAAAATTGTCACATATCCGTACCTCTACAACAGAGACAGATTGATGATTAATAATAGTGGTGGTATTATAAAACCTCTATTCAGGTTTATCCACTCTGCTTCTTTGCCTCTATCTAGACCACTTCAGAAAGTTATAAAATAGTATATCATACAATTTACCTATACATCAGTTTGTTATGTAACTGATTTGACATGAATCAACTTACATATATATATATCTTGTATACAGGTAGGTATTAGAGCCTTTTAAATAGGTAGAATTAGGTAGGCCACATGAAACACAGTTACAGAATTCAAACAAATGTATAATTTTCATCATCATAAAAAATGAAATGATAACACACCCTTCATACTTATGAGTTCCAGACAGATGGGACTGTTTGCATATGGTAATTCTTCAGGTATCATTCCTGTATAACACTTTTGAGTACAAGCACTTTCAAAAAAATCACAGAACAGAAATTTAGACTACTGAAATTTTTGTGACGTTCTGATTTACAGCAAGGTATACATATCAAGTTGGCCTACAACATGTGTGGGTGGGAGATTGCCATCTTTACAAGAATCTATACATGTAATGCAGGAATAGCTTCAATGCATCCACAATTGAAAGCAATCAAAGTACAAATTCCTGCACAGCTTACAAGAACCACAAATTCCAAAGATGCAAGTTACACCATGAGCAACACTGGAAGAAAGATTGTATTTTAATCACAGTGTAAGCAAGCCGTCTGACATTTTCCAATATAACCTAATGTTGGGCATGTACACATATAAATGAATTTTTTTTTTTAATACAATTACTGGAGAAGGAAACACTCTGGTAGATTCAAACCACAAACCAGTGTAAAAAAAATGGGGCAGTTCAAACAGGCATAGCTGAAAAACATCTCTTAAAATTGCACCTATGAATCACACTATATATGTTTGAGTAAATGCATTCAAATTTTTGTAACTACATGCACATAGTTACAAAACCATATGCCTTTACAGAATGAAGTGGTACTTTCTTCTATACTTGCAATCTGCTGTTGGATCATGAATCAGTGTCATCCCAAGATAACATATTTGCTCTCGTACAAGGCTCAATCCCCTGCTCATATTTGAAGCATTATATATTCTTTCTGATTGGAAAAGGAAAGCTTGACATACCTGATTTCAAATCACCTCAGATGTCACATGCTATCATAAATCATCACTATAAGAACTACAAAACAACATTCTTCCATATCACATAATCCATGGGGACTCAGTTTCATTACATCTCTTTTCCTCTGTTCACACTCCATCAATTACTTCAAAGCATCAAGGTTCCTTTTTAGTTTATCGTATTCATTTCAACATCAAACATTTGCATATCAAAATGGATCAGCCTTATACAACTTGTACCTTTTTTGGTCTATCCTCATATGAGTCCGCTAGGAAATTATCCAACCACATTAAATCTACCTATGTGCATGAACAATCGGATTTGAACCCCAAACCATTAAACATCTTTTTAAAGGCGATTTTTTTATCATGGCTTTGTGCATCAGGAATGCATGTTACAGGCTTGTTGAATCTCACTGCTAGTTTGTCAAATTCACCAACTCTTTAAATAATAACAGATATATCAGAGAATATTAGCACTCAGTTTCAAAATAGTGTCCCCCATCAAGAAATCTAAGCAAGAACAGAGTAAATTTAAATGCCCCTTGCCTTAATATTATCAAATTATAATTATAAATTATTTCAAATATTTTATTTTTTTCCCAAATTTGAACATATCAAAGCTATGTTTGGTGAAAATAATCAGTTGGTCATGTCAAAATTAATAAAATCACATATATAATAACCTTCTAAAAAAACAGTAGCATGTTTAATGGGGCATACCCGTGGATTGAACAAGGCACCACTTGATGATGAGATTGAATACCAACTTCTCCAATAGTTACAAAGGCGGGGAGGGAACCATTTTATTTTACTTTTCATAAGCAAAATCCCATTATCTACATATAGGCATAGCCTGAGAAATTGCCACACCCAAAAAGATCACACAACATTAAATGACATCAAAGCATGTTACTGTTACTCCAACCTTCTAAACAAACTCCCTATAAATTGCAACATAAAAAGTGGGAGAGAAATAATACATCCTTCCTTCACAAAGCATAACTAAAAAAATTATCTCATTTGGCAAATGAAAGGCTTACAACAACGGGAAACCACAATTTACACTGAATCAACTCCTTCACCCTGTTGACGAGCAAGATATCTTTCCCTTCGTTCTTTCTAGGAAACAAAACAACAAAATGCAAAAGAGAGTTGTCAGCATACATTCAATAAGAGGACATGTACGTGCTAAAAATAAACTCACCCATTCATCAATTACAAGGCCTTCACCAACAAGCCGTGGACCAGCATCTTCTGGAGGTTTCTTACGAGCCTCAAGAGCTGCTTCAGCCTCTGCTAGTTGGCATTTGAGTTTCTCCATTTGCTACAATGGCAAATATTGCAATATTCTTTTCTTGTTATAGATCTTCAATATTCCCTAAATCTAAAAGACAAAAGAATGGAAGAAAATTTCTAATAATTAAACTGGTCACTTACAGGAGAAGGACGATCCACATCCAAGAAGACAACCCGCAGAATTTGCTCAACCGCAACCTGATCTTTCTGCTCATCAAACTGCAACAAAAAGGCGATGGTTTTTCCTTCAGCATGAATGCTCAAAACAATATCATTTCTATACAGTCAGATGCATATTAAATGGAGGAGGTTGAAAATAATAGCTGCAGTCCTAAGGAAGCTAAGAAAAGTTATTGGCAATTCATTTTCAGAGCACCAAGTGCAGTCTCTTTAAGAAATCTTGCCTCATATGTTTTTCCACAAATGTCATTATATTATAGGCAATGTAAAAAATACTTTAAGTAAAACAATTGGTGTTAATTAACACATGCCTTATTTTCAAACACATGGAAATATTCTTATACCCATGACACCTTCCTTCTTAAGGACATACTAACCATCTCAGGTACATACTCCATTGGTTCTTTCACCTTCAAACTCACTATCTTAAACTTAACCTTGCTCTTTTGGTCCGTTTGCTTCTCATTGTTCTCTGGATGCTCCACAAATTTGAACACTGGTAGTCAAGAATTAAAAATAAATAAAATACGGTATAAGGATATGTAACATAAAAGAATAAATTACATAAACATCAATTCACAAATGAAGATGATGTTCAAATTTGATTTTCAGATAAGCTTAGGACTTGCAGATCATTAGTTATCATTGTTTCTATAAAATGCATACATGAGGAATGGTAAACCAAAATTTGTGATAAACATAGTTTAAAAACATGTGTGGACCCCATGTGTGGTGGGGTCCGCATACAATACATGCAGCCGCACATTGTACATATAATTTTTTAAATAAAAAAATTAGTACATGGGTGTTTGAACCTGTTCGAAAGGCATTCGAACGCCTAAATGGCTATTTGAATCCTGTTCAAACTAGATTCGAACTCCTAAGGACCGTTTGATTCCCGTTTGAACTAGGTTCGAACGTCTGGCCGCACATGGCCAGCACATGCACCGCACTAGGATGGAGATGTGTGCTGAGGGGAATACATCCACATGTGCGCCTGCACGTACCAGTACGTGCAGCCACACTTTGAACTATGGTGATAAAAGAATTGAAAAAAAAATATGATAAACAAAATACTGGATACAGCACAACATAATGTACCTGTTGCGATTAGACTTTCACCGGGAGAAAGTATAGCCCCAGGAGGACGCATAAAGCAGCTCTTTGGAGCAGTAGTTTGAAACTGAAGCAACACAAATGTGTTATCTATCAGTAATACCAAATGGATAACGTAAGACCAACAATAGGACATGCAACAAAAGAAGCTCAATAACACCTAGTCATATGTAGACAAATTAATCACGCAGAGTTTAAAATTTTCAATGATAATAGCACCTGCTCTAACACTTAAACCTTGCATAAAGTCTGGGTTTTAGACAAGCCAAAAATGGCAAGCAATTTGTGATTTTTAAACTATTAGTTATGGTAAAATAAAAATAAAAAATATCCAGATGAATTGTAAAATTCTCAAGATCTCATGCCGTGATTGGGGACCATACTTCAACTCATGCCCCAGATAGATGAATGGGTTCACCAATTGGTTAGACCATTGGATAGTGTTGGTTGCATTCGTGAGCTATGGAACTGTTATAGAGGTGATATTTGGTTTGCAAAACTCCTGCTTTGAATCCATATGTTGTACAAAACTAACTCATATATTTAGTGGATTCCATAAGAATGCCTCCAATAACCCAAACAGCATTGCCTCCTTGAAATAACATTAAAAAAAAAAACAGGTGTTATCCTTACTTTGAAGGCTACAAAAGACTTGCTGGTGTTCTTAATCCTGATGGCACTTCTAACTTGCTTGCCAGGTTCATCTGCATCCATTAATAGACAACAATAAGAGAAGGCGAAGAGAGATTCTAAAGACATTTTTAAAGAAATCAACACAATCATATACCAAGACATCAATACATTCAGACCATGATCCAATATAAGGGAAAAAAAAAGTTAAAATCTTTCAATAAAAAACCAAGAACCATGCGAAAAAGATCTAAAGCAAATCGTAAATTCCGTTAAAAGCCACCTTCGACTAGATCAATTAATCTGACCCAAAACAAGACCAATGAGCAGCGAGCAGTGAAACAAAACCAAGTTCATCAAATCATCAATAACTTTAAAAAAGAAAAAAAAAAAATTTCTTTTCATAAAAAAATAAATCAAAACCTACATCTCAAATTAAGCTAGAAAACCTAACACAAGACAAATCACGCAAAACCCAAATCCCCAAATCACCCAAACAATCAAACAAACGCTCCCCATAACAAGTCAAACCTCTCATCGCTAAAAAAACCAACATTTCAACAATCAAAACACAAATTCAAATGAAAAAGAGAAACCCACAAGGAAAGTAAAGCTTTTTAGCCGGATCGAGCCGGAGCCGGCGGCGCGTCAGCAACAGAGACTTCGCCATGGACGAGACCGAGCCCGAGTTCCCGCCGAGTTGGCTCGATCCCTCAACATGCAGACCCTGCTGATGCAGATGCTGCTGATGATGGTGAAGGTACTGGTGATGGTGATGCTGTCCACTTCCGCTCATCGGAAGATTCGAAGACGAGTTGTTCGAAGACGAAGAAGAAGAAGCGTTGTTGTTGTGGTTGTGGTGGTTGTTCTGACCGGCGGTTCCGCCGCCGGCGCCGGTGCTGTTGCCGGACTGCCAGAACGGCATCCGACAGAGACTCCAGACCTTGCCGTCGGTGGCCCCTGACTTGCCCCCCTCGGCGAGCGTCATGAGAGTCGGTTATTCGGAGGCGGCGCCGCCGTTTGAGAGGGGTTTGTGTGATCTTCTTCACGGATTCGAATCTTTGATCGATTGAAACAAATCGATCGATTTGGATCTGAAAAAGATTGGCTTTGCTTTTGATGCTCTGAACAGTGTGAGAGAGATTAGGATTTGGTGAGGGACAGACAGGTCGGATTTTAAGAGGGGTCGATTAATTGTATTTAAGGAGTGCGGTTCGAGTCCGTGGGTCTTGCTGGCCCGTGTTTCCTCCTTGATGTCTTTTAGTTGCAGGCCCTTATATTCTTTTTATTTTATAACAAGTCCTCTTGGTTCTTTTTAAATGTACATTGGCTGTGTTGGTTGCACGATTGTGAAATTGATTTTATATAAAAAAAAAAAAAAATTGAGTTTAAAGCTGATTTTACATGAAGTTATTTATCCACATCTTCTGAAAAACTCATGTTTTGAGCATTTTTCACATAAATCTGTTTGCATCTTTTTGTCATTTTCCAATCGGGCCTCTTTATAAAAAAAAAAATGTCTGTGTAATTCATTGTAATATATAATTAGCTCCAGTTTTGGATGGAAGAGTAAGAGATGAATAGAAAAGAGTAAGACAAAAAAGTTGATTGTTTGGAAAGAATACAGAGATATAATTATGTCAGAACATGTAAAAACAAGTTAATATTGATATTCTAGGTCTTTTTTTAAATTATGTTATTTTACTTAATCTATTCTATTTGTATAAAATGATTTACATGTTAAATTATTTATCATCGTATCTTTAATAAATTAAATGACTCAAATGTTAAATCAATTTATACCTTGTATAGATCCTTATTGAGTGACGGGCCTCACGGCGTTCACCAACTTGTGAAACTGCGAAACTGACAAAACATCTAGGTGGAATTCTAGTTATGAATTATACCTATTTCTGGAACTATAATGGTGGTTCCGCAGGTCTAATAGCATGAATGATCTCCATGACATGCTCAATGGGTTCATATATCAATTGTTCATATGTGGAAAAGAGGTCTTGTAGTGACTTTGAATCAGTCCATTGGGAGACTACATTTCTTTAGAGTCTGACATTTGTGTTAAGTGTCACCCTGATATAAATAAATTTAGATAGGTCTAGGCAAATATATAAAAAGAACCCCAATTCTGTTATACTAAAAAAAAATTTGAATGCAAAAAAATAACTTTCTTTTATTGTACATGAAAATCAAAGTTAAAACAAAAATGTCAAATAAAATTTGAAGAATAATAAATTTTAAAAAATAGAAACAAAACAACAAAAAAAATATAACATAAATTGAAAAACTAAAATGTATTCAAAGATAAAAACTCATTTAAAAAATAAAATATAAAGAAATCCTTAAATCAAGAGAGTTGTTAAATAAGATAAAAAATAACAAGGAAATAAATAGATCTCAAAATTAGCAAAAATAAAATGAAGTGAATAAGTGGATATGTTTAATTTTTTTTAATAAAAAATCTTTATATATATATATATATACATATATATATATATATATATAGCACACGGTGCACCCCATCGTGCGTCCCTAACGTGGGCCGTGCGATCGCTTATATATATATATAGGTCGACCGTGCACACGGTGCACCCCATCGTGCGTCCCTAACGTGGGTCGTGCGATCGCACGGTCGACGTTTTTTTTTTAAAAAAAATAAAAATAAAAACACCTCGCAGGGGGGTGGCCGAAGCAGGTGGTGGTGAGCGAGGTTGGACGGTGGCCGAAGCAGTCGGTGGTGGCCGCAGGGAGGAGCCGCAACGGGGGCCGGAGGGGGGGCCGCAGCAGAGGACGTGCCGCAGCAGGGGACGTCGAGGGGTGGTCCGTGCAGTCGTCGACGGGGGTCGCGGTCGTGGACGACGGGGAGCGAGAGCGAGATTGAGAGAGAGAGAGAGAGAGAGAGAGACAGCGAGAGAGAGAGAGAGAGAGATTTCGATTTTTTTTTTTTTTTTCGTTTTGTTTTTTTTTTTAAAAAAAAAACGTGGACCGTGCGATCGCACGGCCCACGTTAGGGGCGCACGATGGGGTGCACCGTGCGCACGGTCGCACCCCATCGCGACCCTATATATATATATATATATATATCAGATTTTGGGGCCCTCCTTCAGGAGGGGGTCCTAGGTGGGGGTGCCTATGCAATCTATACCGAGTTCTTCAAAGTTTGTTCCAGAGTCAAAGTCACTATATTCATTTCTTATTCCAACTACACAATTAAGGGTATATATACATTATTAAATGAGATATACTATTTAAAAAAAAAATCAAAATGGATGAAAAATACTATATCATAACATTTTTCTTTTAACAAATCCTTTTAATCTACTCAAATTATTTTAAAACCATGTAAACTCCTTAAAATAAAAAATAAATATATTGGTGTAAAGATGATGCCAAAATATTGGTGACATCAAATTTCTTTTCATAAATTCAATAGTTTAAAACTTGCAAAAAAAAGACAAAGCTCTCATGATAAATTCAGTAAAGATTCAAATAATATTTTGATATTTATGTTTTGTGTATCTCTTTCTTGATTCTCAGATTTGGAAATCACTGTTGATTGAATCTCATGTGATTGTTTTCACATGTCAACAAATGTTATGGGTTAACGTTTATACTGTTAATCCTCTGATCTTAAAAATTGTAACAATGAGGCGTACAGGGGAGGGCTTAAAAATAATAAAAAATTGAAAGGCTACTTTTCCATAATAAAGTTCCGAGGCACCCAAGGCTAAAAAACCATCTTTGTGAACGTTACGGTGCTCCGCTGGTGCAGGTTTAGGTTCCCCGTGTTGCATGACGTGGAGGGACGATAACGCTTGTGTGTTTGTGACGGCTTTTTGTTTATGCTGAATTTTATTAGATTTTTATGGTGATTGAGAGAAGACTTTTGGAGGGGATCGACGGGGATGATTTGTTATGTAGCGTTTGGAAACACAGTTTGAAAAACAGTTTTTAACTTTTGCAGCTTTATGCACACCTTTTGAGGGTGTAATGATGATGATTTGAGGGTGTAATGATGATGGTTGCTTTATAAAACATAGATTTCGAAGTATAGTTTAGAGATAAAATCTAGTAATGATGATGTAATGAAGTTGACCTGTTTAGTAACAGCTTTTAACTTTTAGCTTTTAAATAATGATATATTTGAATTGATGTGACTCCAAAAACTAAAAACTGCTTTTGAAAAATGTTACCAAACATGCACAAATATAGAGTTTACAACCGTAGTTGTTGTTGTAAACTTTTTAGGGACGGTGATCCTCGAAGGGAAAGTCTATCTCCACAACCCTTGGTATTTTCTCATGAAAAAAAATTAGGGTGGTGGGATATGGACAAAAACAAAAAATGATTGAGGAAAAGAGGGAGGTGGCTGGGGATGGGGGGATAGACCTCCCATCCGCCCCGGCCATTGCCACTCTCTTATCTCTTTTGTTTTTTTTCCCACCCGAATTTTTATTTGGGCGGGGGGTTTAGTGGTGGAGGTGGTGGGGACTAGAAATAGACCCTCCTTATATTCTAATCTCATTGTATACTGTCTATCCCATTAAATCAAACTAATCATTTTTTATAAAATAATAAAGAGCTTGATATAAGCTGTTTGTTTTGCTGGCATTTGGCAATGCCCAACCGCCTATATACTGTGTTATGGCAGCATGCATAAAATTCAATTTTTGTTTTATTTTTTTAAAGAAAAATACACACTAAAACATGTATCTCAGTATATATATTTTTTATAACAATATATATTTAAATGAGCCAGTGTATATTTAAAAAAATCAATGAGAGCTGCGTACTAGAATGCACACAATCCATGTATCATTTTACAAAAATAAAATCATTCCAATAAATATAACTCTTGTTTCAAGCTTAAAAATCATCCTAACTTCAATTCTTTATCTCTCTCTCTCTCTCTTCTCATGCTCTTTTCCATAGTCGTTGTTATTAAGAATAAAGAGTTTGACTCAGTTGTAATAAATAAGATTAAATCTCAACAGAAAGATTTAGTTAATAAACTCTGTTGAGATTTGTATCTATCTAAATTAGTTATTTCAGTCTATAAATAGATCGTATGTAATCTTTTTATTAAAAAAATAAAAAGCAGAGATGTAGTCCTCCGTATATTTGTGTTCCCCTTTCTCTTTCTCTCTTTTTTCTCTGTATTATCTTTTATTTTTTATCTTAGATTTAGATTTTTTACAGAGTTACCCTCCTAGTTGGGGGGTCAGTTTGGATCCGAGGTAGAAGGGTAAACCAACATATCACATATGGGAATGTCACTGATTCATTCCAACATATTTTGGTGGCTGCTTGGTGACCTTTCTTGCGTTTCCTACACAAACAACACCTTTTACCATAACACCCCTCATTGATAAATCCCCCACCCATTCATCTTGAGGAATAAAACATGGGTAAACTTGTCAATTCCCTGCCTATTCGAGAACACACTGTGTGTTGTCAGAAACATTGTTTTGGGGCGATGGGGGAGCTTTTTTTTTTTTTTGCCTGTCAACGCCAACACGGGCATGTGATGTTCTCGACATGAAAGTCCGTTTGGATGGGCATCCGGGCAATTAAATGCGTGCAGGTAAAGTGTCCATCCAAACGGAGGAATTGAGTTTGTTTGGACTGGATGGATTTTAAAATAATTATGTGTTTGGGGTTGGTTTAATGATTTACAAAACAAAATTGCAAGTTGAAACACTACTCTGTCAAAATTAATTTTTTGGGTGGGTTCAATATATTCTGGGGTTGACAATAACTGCCCCATTGTTGTAAAGGATGAATGGATGCTCAGATCTATCTTGAAATATTGATTTTTAACAAATTAATATAAACATGTATTATTCATCATAGAAATCTCATTTCTCATCATTGTTATTTTTTTGAGGAAGGATTTTGATTATTTTATGTACGCATATTATCCATTTATACATGTGTTGAAAGAAAATTTTCATCAATTCATGCTAACATGAAAAGTTCTATCCAAAAATCAAATATCATATGATGTATCATAAAAAAATATTAATTAAAATATTGATTAATAGAGTACTATTATATAAACATTTTTAATTGAATAAAACTTTTTAACCACTGTCTATGTAACAAAACTGTCTTTGGAATCTCTCTTCGCCGGTCAATGAATGTTGGACTAATAAATATCTCATATTCAGATGACTGTTTTATATGAAAATTATGCAAAAGTGGTGGACATGTTAAACATGTTGCCTTTTTAGTGCATGAGGTTTTTAAGTCATTTGTTTTCCATTTTAAATCTCTTTTAGGATTTATTAAGAAATCACGTGATACATGTTCTAGGGTTGCATATAAGATTGAGAACTTTTTATCATCACTTTTAGTGACAGGATGATGCATATTACAGGGTAATTGCGTGCAGTCGTTCCCTCCTTCGTTAGATGTCTCTTCTAATTGAGAGGAGGCCGATGTGAGTCGCCCCTTTTTCTTCTTCTTTTTTTATTTTTGCATTCTAATATCTCATTTCGGGGTTTTTAATTCAAATTCAATAATAGAATTGGATAGCAAACATCTATCTTGTTTTCTAAAAAATCTCATATAATTTAATATTGTTTAATGAAAAATGTTATACTTGATATTTCTACCGTCACTTAATGCCACATGGTCCGATCTTTTTAAAACATAAGTATTTATCAAATGAAACGTATATTTTATAAAAATAAAATATATATACTAAATACATATATTTTTTTGTTACAGAATATATGTAAGATTTTATAGAATATATAAAATACTGTGTAAGGTGATGTGACACATGTTTGATTACTTAAAAGCTTTTGAGTGTAACAATTGGCTTAATTCATTGCCAAAGAATTGAAAAGGCAGTTCCCAAATGGGCCCTCTTAAAACCGCGTTTGGCCAGCGCTGCCAGAGACACACCAAACCTTGGATTCCTTTTTCATATATTATTTATATATTATTATATAATAAGTTTACAATTTGGAATTATTCGAACAACAATGGTTGTTGAGTGTCCACCTCATTCTTTCAGTTGAAGCTACTTTTGATTCATTCATTGTTGTATTTTTTTTTTTCTATTCTCTTTTTTTTTCTTTTTATATGAAAAGGTAGGTATGGGCCTTAATTATATTAATTAAGGGGAGCATATCCAAAGCAAAAAAAATAAGTAAATGAGATGCCTATTTGTTAAAAGGATACTGAAAAATTACTACCCCTCAATTACAATGATTCCCTCCCGAATGAAAACCCTACTTGCTCCTGTACAGGCAAGACCCTTGTCCATAATGAAATGTAAGACCATATCCCACACATTTTCAGGATACACTCTTTCATTACGAAAAATACAATGATTTTGAGTCAACCAAAGAGTCCAAATAACCGCCAACACAAATGATTGGGATACCTTGGCCTTGACGCTCCTGTCACCCCTCACCCTCAAACGCCTACCGGCTTCCCAAAGTTCTTGCAGGTTGAAAAAAGTCACAACCATACCCGTTGCCATGCTAAGTCGAGCCTAGATCAGTTTCGCAATCGAGCAATCCACCATCAGATGAGTGACTGATTCCTCCCCCTCGCCACACATAACACAAGTCCTGTCCGCTAGTGGATCCCAATGAGACCTATATACCTTCGTTAATAAACGTTCTTGGTACATCAACCATGCGAAGCACCGAACTTTGAGAGGGGTCGGTGCTCACTAGATCTCCACTACCTTGAGAGCCGTAGAGTTATACGATGGGCACCCCCTCCTCCACCAATCGTAACATCGCCTAATAGAGAAGGACCCCCTCGGTTGAGGGCACCTGATCACCCTATCTAACACACCAATAGAGAGATGCACCTCGTTTAGTAGACTAAGGAGCTCTGTGAATTGGAGCACATCTTCATCGCCAAAGGGCCCTCGAAAGTGCACATCCCAGTTCCCCCCCACCCTCCATCGTAGACCAAAACCTGTTCACCACACCATCTTTATCGCAGGCTTTATTGAACAAACCAGGGAAGCGGAGCTTAAGAGTGGTGTCCCCAACCCAAGTGTCATTCCAAAAATTGGTTTGCCCTCCATTGCCCACCTGCCATCGGACCGCATCCAGAAAACCTTCCGACATTCCCAAGATATTCCTCCACATACTAGACATGCGTGGAGATGGAGTAGGGAAATGTTTTGACGATCCCCCACATCGGTATTGAGCCTCCAGCAGATGACACCAAGGCCGGTACCGATTAGCAAGCCATCTCCATCTCCATTTGCTAAGAAGGGCTCTGTTCATATCCTCCAGGTTCATCATCCCAACCCCACCCTTGTTTTTTCTGCTACATACGCGCTCCTGATGAACCAGGTGGACCTTCCTCCCTGAACCTTCCGCCCCCTGCCATAGAAAACGTCGACGAATGCTGTCAAGAAAGGTAGAAGATGGGCAGGTTGGAGAGGACAACTTGGATTAGAGTTAATCTTCCACCCATGCTAAGGAGCTTTCCTTTCCAACCATTCAACCTCTTTTCAAACCGAGTGACCAACGGACTCCAATCCGCCTTTCAGAGGGACCCAAAATGAAGAGGAAGACCGAGTAGTCTGGATGGAAACTGCTGGACTTGACATCCAAAGATGCTAGCAAAATTTTGTAGCTCCCCCTCCTCAAGATGAATACCCAACATAGCACATTTTTGAAAATTAATCTTCAGACCTGAGAGTGCTTCAAAGCAAGTGCAAACAAATTTGACACCTCGAATGGAAAGGGACTCAGCCGCACATAAGACCACCGTATCATCCGCATACTACACATGTGAGGTGGATGGCCTTCGGTTGCATATTGACAAGCCTTTCACCCACCCTTCCTATTCTCCTTTTAAAATTCCTATTTAGGGTCAAGATTTGTTCACTCTGGTAGAATCAATTTTAATATAATCAAAGACTATTGAATTGGTTCGACAATTCCAGTGATTCTCCTTCCTTTGGTCCATAAGAAGAGATCATGAATATAGACTTATTAGTGACAAAAGATTCAAAAGTCAAAACTAGTCCTGGTCCCTATTGGTACACCAAGTTGGATCATTTGAAAAAAAAAATAATGTAAACTTGTAGGAGATTGTGATAATTGAAGAATCAAAACATATAGAAACTATCAATGGAATACAAAGAAAATCTACTGAAGAACAGTAAATCCCAATTCCTTCTCTCTCTTGAGCTGGTCTTTCAGAAAGGACTTGCAATTCCATTTAGTACTACTTTAATTGGTTGTACAAAAGCTGCTATATATATTTTATTCCAAATCATTGTTCTGCTATCATCATAAAATAATTTATCAAATTCTGGAGAAGATATGAAACTCTCAAGGTTATTTAACTTGGTATAAAAAAGGCCTATCGTTTACTAAAATCAATATGAATCTCTTTAAGTTTCAGGTTGTTGTACTCAACAGAATTTCAAAGGATATCCTTTGTCGGTGTCCAAGTGGTTGCTTTTTCATGATGATGACATCCCATTGTAAACCAAGATCACCTACCATAATTAAATGAGCAAAAAATTTCAATTTGTCCGTCTTAAGCAAAAAAAATCAAGAAATTCCACATACAGAGAAGTTTGTGCTGGTCTTCAATGACTTGGAAGATTTAATACTATATTTATAGCTTGGAAGTGATTATTGAATTGGTTGGTTGAAACCGCAGTGTTTCTTTTGTGGGGGCAGAAGAGAAGGAGATATGAGGGAAAAAGAGGGGAAATTAGTGGATGGTGTTGGTCCATATTCAATAACACAACATGACAACGATAACACATCTCTCACCAAGATATATATAGTATTTGATCTAGTTTTGTATCTTGTAAACAGAAAGTTATAATGCATTTGATCTAATGTTACACTTGCACTACATGCAATTAGTTACAGAATTTATTATCGCTAAACGAAAATCTCCATGGATTCTAAATAATTCAATCCATTCAAAACATGATTATGAGCAAGCACATATGTGTACTACAAGAAAATTTAGTGGATGTGGGCAGTAAAAAATGTTAAAAACTTTATCAAGATTATGGCAATGCAAAGAACCTAGTAAGGTCACAGATTTAAACCAATATGAAAATACAGCAAAATATTCTGCAAATAAAGAACAGAGGATTAGAAAAACATATCAGTTTTGGTGGAAGCGAGCAGAGACGCTCTGTCCTTGGTGAATAAGGCCCCCTCACGCACAGGGATGAACGGCTCCTATCACTGAGAGATACGACCACCAGGATTATGCCTCCTCGTGGTGCGAGCTACGAGGATACCACAGTGAACAGCCGTGATCCTTTCAGATGCTCAGATCAGAGAATAAAGAAAGTGGAAAGAATAGACTCATCTGTAAAGGAAAAAACCAAAACAGAAGAACAATTGATTGTAGGTGGGCTCTGGACTTGTGATTTCGTTGATGTTGAGAGAGACCAATTTGACACCTTTATATAGGCAGTCCAACAACGTTCACAAAAAAGGAAAACCGACCACTTAATTGCGCACATTAACAGACAATTACACGCATCCATTGAGAGATCTCAGCGCAGACGGTTTTGGAAATAATCATGTTGGCGGTTTTAGAAACAATTCAAATTCAAAGAATAAAAGGCGCATACGAGCCAAGCCCGCGAAAAGGACACAGAGTGGCCTGAGGAGAGGGATTTGCACCCCCCTGCACGCATGCCCAAGTGTGGCCCGCAACCCAGCCCGACCTGGCCCGCCTCGTGTGCAGGCGCGCACCCCCGGTTAACTAGTTTTTCCACCAGAAATCCAAACCCACGGGTTGATGGGTTGGGCCTTGTGTGCGCGCGCGTAGGAGTTTGGTCCAACAAGTCTCAACAATGGAATGGTTGGACTTTATGTATAAGGTGAAACAATGAAGTGGTTTTAACCTATGGGGGACTAAAGTGTTGGGAAGGGAAAAAGGAATACTCAATTTTTAGTCAACCAAAGAATGGGTCATTCAAAATAGACCCAACACTAAAAAAAAATAGACCATGAAATCTTCCATCTGAAATTTTACTTTAGAGTGAATTGCAAGAAGAATTTCTTCTTGTGTTATTAAATGATACGTAGCGCTGTATGTTCAGAATGTGATTGTTGGCCTTGTCACGAGAATGTAATTGATAGAGGGAATATATCTCCTAAGTCTCTCTAGTTCATTATTGTTTGACTTCTAAAGACAGAATCTCTTCCAAATTTATTATTGAGATTGGGATGTAAAATTCAACAAAATAAAGAAAGAAAATAAAATAACAACAGTGAGACAGACACGCATGTTAGTGGTCTAAATTCAGTGAAGAGGCTACTGGTCATATGCATTTGATAAGGTCCTGTTTGGACAGTTTTCTCTCACATCCACTGCTTCAATCAAAAATCATTTACACACTAAAAGAATTCAAATTCTTCTCTTCATACAATAACAGACCGTTCAATAAAACAGTCACTTATATATGGCATCTGCATAAGTATATGATACACATTCACATAATTTAGAAAACTTTGCATACAATCATCAATTGGGTCCCCAGCAGATCAATAGCACAACATTCTCTGCCTTCTCCTCTCGGCGCCTCCGCCTCTCCTCCTCGCCGCCGCCTTTGTTCTTCGAAAGATTCAAGCTCACATAGCTGGAGAATTCCTTCGCTTGATCTTTCGATGATACGTTCGCTTGCATCGCTTTGAATGTCGATTCCCATTTGCAATCACGCATGCAGAGTCTCCGGTCACGCCCCTTGCACATCTTTTTTTTGAATTCTCTATATGATTTTTTTTTTTTTTTGAATTAAATGTTCAAGTGAATATTAGATGTGTATATATATGGTGAATGCAGAGATATAGCTTTGGAGAAGGAGGTGGTTTTGTGGAACCAATGACAGTGAAATGTGTAGCTTGTTTTTTTGGTTTCTGGGCAACCACCCATGGTGTTCAATAAAACAAATAGCATACTTGGCTTTTGTATTGTGGTTCTGGAGGCTTGATATGGACAACATAACCATTGTCGACTGAAATACTATACATCACATGATTATTATTACGTGTGACATGTGACATAATGTTATCAAAATCTGGGTCTTCATCGCATGATGTAGCTGATAATAATTGTGGGCATCTTGTGGGTTAATTTTGTTAAAGCTGTGGGCCATCTAAAAACCCGTTTAAAAAATATGATTCTTTTATAGATCATTGTTTTACTTAGTCTTTTTTATAATTCCAAATATAGTCTCATTGTAATAAGATATATAACTAGTTAAAAAAATTTACATTTGTTTTATAAAGGATATTCTATAATTGATTAGTCAAACTTATACTACAATAGCATAAAATCAATAAGATTATGTAGGAGAGATGGCCGAGTGGTTGAAGGCGTAGCATTGGAACTGCTATGTAGGCTTTTGTTTACCGAGGGTTCGAATCCCTCTCTTTCCGTACTTTCACCTAATTTAATATAATTCAATACAATATATATATATTTTACATTTATAAAAACATATAACTCATTAAATAATGTATATAATTTAAAAAAAAATAAAAATATGAGGATATCTGGGGTTGTAAAAGGGGCTCATGGTAACATTTTTCTTTCGGGAAAAATACAAACAACCCCCAGTAAACTACTCGAAAGTCATATAACTCCATGACTTTTTGTGGAATCCATATAATTCCTTAAAAACACATATGTAAATCTAAATAGCCCCATTGGTTAAATTTTTGTTGACAGATTAAGAATATGCTACGAATATTCTGACTGGTTAACTCTAGTTAAAAACACAATATACCAAAAATCTCCTATAATTTGTTAAAAACTTTTATATATGACGATTTTTTTCCCCTATATAAATTATAAACCCGATCCAGATGGGTAAATTTGTCATTTACAGAGAATTTTTTACATTTTTAGCACATTGTAGGAAGTTATTATTATACTATATTTTTAACTAGGGTTAACAAATCAGGATATTCATAGAATAATATAAATTTGTCAATGAAAATTTAACTCAGGTGGTTATTTGGATTTACATAGGTGTTTTCACAGGGTTATATGAACTTTAAAAAAAACGAGAGAGTTATATGGATTTCCGGTAATTTATAAGAGGTTATTTGGATTTTTCTCTCTTTTCTTTTTATAAAATAACTTAATTTGGGACCGTAAAAACATGGCATCACTTTCATAAGGTCCTTTTTTTAAGAAAATGTACGAAATCAATGCGTTTTTGTGTTATTAGTTCATCACATATATTCACTAGTTGATTCTCTGTTTTATTCCACCTAATTCTACTTTTCGCGGGGACAGATATTCCCATTCTGGAATATCAAA
This sequence comes from Acorus gramineus, assembly GCA_030737835.1. Taxonomy (NCBI): domain Eukaryota; kingdom Viridiplantae; phylum Streptophyta; class Magnoliopsida; order Acorales; family Acoraceae; genus Acorus; species Acorus gramineus. The sequence continues at coordinate 1,340,748 of CM060857.1, read as the reverse complement.
TTGAGAGCTAAAGCCATGGATTTTGATGGGGAAATTAAAAATAGCCTTGTCTTTGATATATATATATATAGGGGGGTGATGGGGTGCGACCATGCGCACGGTGCACCTCATCGTGCGCCCGGGCTCGGGACTGTGCGATCGTTGATTTCACGATCGCACGGTCCTTTTTTTTTTTTTTTTAAAAAAAAAGGGGGACACTTCGGTGTGACCCTCTCTCACTCACTCTCTCTCTCTCTCTCTCTCTCTCTCTCTCCACACACACACACACACATATTTTCAGATTTGAAAATTGGTCTCCGTCGACGACCCCCTGTCGTCCCCCTTGCGACCCCCCATCAACGACCACCTTGCAACCCCATCGACGACCCCCAACGTCCCCCGATTTTCTCTCCCTATTTCTCTCATCTTTTCTCATCTCCAAAAAACACATACAAACCCCTGTGACCGACCACCCGTCGAGCGCTTGCGACCGACCATCTGCGACCACCGCCGTTTGCCCGCGACGGTCCCCGACCACCTGCAACCACCTCCCATCGACTACCCGCAAGCAACCCCGATTCCAGGTTCCCCTCTCCCTCTGTGTTTTCATTTTTTATGATGATTAGGTTTTTTCATCTAGGTTAATGACGATTAAGGGTTTTTCATTTAGGTTTCTAGTGATTAGGGGTTTTGAAGATAGGGTTTGTAATGGGTTTTGAATATGATTTTTTGAGGAGTTTTTTCAGATGATTTTTCCATGATTGAGTTTTTTAAAAATTTTAGGGTTTATATAAATCTATAGTTTGTGTGTTTTTATCAATTGGGAGTTGGTCTAGATGGAATTATGAACAGTTATGATTCTACAAGCTCTCAACCTGACATCAATACTCTATTGGTTGGTGTTGAATTATTTGTAATCCAACTAATCAGGAGAAGAGAGTCATAGTTAAAATTATTTGGTTAATCAGGAAGCCTAACTCTATTGGGTATGTGACTACACCAGTGGTTTTGAATGTTATTAATTTTTTGTGTTGACAAAGGGGATTGAGTGGAAAACATAGTAATTTTTATGACAGAGAGGATTGAGTAGAAAACAGTGTAATATTGTCTTAAAGTTTTGATTTTTTTTCAATATTCATGAAATTGGATGATCTTAGGATTTGATTTGGGGAGAGATGGGGTTGTCAATCGATTCTGAGATTTGAGTTTTGGGAATTTTGTGTGATTTGTGAAATTTAGAATTTATGGTATATGAATGTTTTATTAGAATCATAACTCTTTCTGCTTAAGATTGAAAGAGTTATGATTCTTTGATGAGGGTGTATGTTTAAATCCCAATTGCAACATTCCTCAAAAAAAAAAAAAAGACTGATGAAACTTCGTATAATGGGTGTAGATTTTAGGGTTTATAAGTGTTTTTTTAAGGTTTGTATAATTTTTTTTAACACAGTCCTGATGAAACTTTGCTTTAAACTTAGCTACGGATGTTTGATAGAAATGGTTTATGTATTGCTTTAAACTTAGCTACGGTCCGAGCCCCGGGCGCCCGATGGGGTTGAAAATATGAGGATATTTGGGGTTGTAAAAGGGGATCATCAGCTCATGGTAACATTTTTCTTTTGGGAAAAATACAAACAACCCCCAGTAAACTACCTGAAAGTCATATAACCCCATGACTTTTCATGGAGTTCATATAATTCCCTAAAAACACATATGTAAATATAAATAGCCCCATTGGTTAAATTTTTGTTGACAGATTAAGAATATGCTACGAATATTCTGACTGGTTAACTCTAGTTAAAAACACAATATACCAAAAATCTCATATAATTTATTAAAAATGCAAAAAAACTTTTATATATGACGATTTTTTTCCCCTATATAAATTATAAACCCGACCCAGAGAGGTAAATTTGTCATTTACAGAGCATTTTTTACATTTTTAGCACATTGTAGGAAGTTATTATTATACTATATTTTTAACTAGGGTTAACAAATCAGAATATTCATAGAATAATCTAAATTTGTCAATGAAAATTTAACTCAGGTGGTTCTTTGGATTTACATAGGTGTTTTCACAAGGTTATATGAACTTAAAAAAAAAACGATAGAGTTATATGGATTTCAGGTAGTTTACAAGAGGTTATTTGGATTTTTCTCTCTTTTTTATTTATCAAATAACTTAGGGTGCGTTTGGTTGCGCGATTGCGATTGCAGAAAGCTGAGTTTGCAATCGCGCAACCAAACAGTTTTATTGTAGCAGCTTCCTGCACACAGATTTCAGGTAAATAGTGCCCAAAAGCCGCGATTTCAAAAAGCTGAGAAAGTGAGCTTCCTGCAGAATCAGTTTTAAAATCCAGATTCTTGCAGAATCAGTTTTGTAATCGCGCAACCAAGCGCACCCTTAATTTGGGACTGTAAAAACATGGCATCACTTTCATGAGGTCCCTTTTTTAAGAAAATGTACGAAATCAATGCGTTTTTGTGTTATTGGTTCATCACATATATTCACTGGTTGATTTTCTGTTTTATTCCACCTAATTCTACTTTCCACGGGGACAGATATTCTCATTCTGGAATATCAAATTGAGAGCTAAAGCCATGGATTTTGTTGGGGAAATTAAAAATAGCCTTTGTCAATGATATATATATATATATATATATATATATATATATAAAGAAACTTTATCTATACTCTTCTATAAAGCGCGAGTGGATGGCCGTATTGGGGGTATTTTTGTAATTTCATCTGGAGCATTTTTTAGATAGGCCCCCCAGTTTTATATTTTTATAAAACAACCCTTATGTGTGTTATAAACAAGTTTCTGATATTTATAACCAGGTCCCTGGTGGAAAAGGGTTACTTTTGTCTTTTTCGTGGGGTTTCTGCAAATCAACCCCCGGGTTCTACCAGTTTCACAACTAAACCCTACATGTGTTACAAACAGGTCCTTAATTGAGATTTCAATATTTATAAACAGATCCCTAATCTCAAAACATGACTCCCTGGACTTCAAATTTTATCCGATGATTTTTCAGACCATTAAGATATCTGTAAAATTATAAAATATAAATATTTTAGTCACATTAATAAATAAAAAAATTATAGATGGATTCGAGCTCATTTGATCCCATAAAATTATTGATAGATGTTTTTCTTTTGAATTTAAAATTTGTTCTATCTTTTTTTTTTATTATTGATTTTGGATCAATATGTATCACTTTTTTCCTGTATATGTGAAAATAGGTATATTTTTAATTTTTTTCAAGACAGTTTTTTTATTGATTAGATTGTTTTTAGGGGGTTTGGTAATCGATTTTTTGAATGAGTGGTGGTCGAAAATTGGATTATGTGGTTGAGCACTGCTACACAGGCCCTATTGTATAAGCCTCACTCATAGGCCCCATGAGGTGTCAAATTTTTATTGACTATCTAGTTAACTTTTAAAAAGGCAAAAAAACAAAGTATAGAATTACCCCTATTTAAATCATACGTTCACATGCTGGTTTTCCCTCCGTTAAAACCTCCTAAAAATTTCTATAACTGTTTTTTAAAAATATTCAGCAACTTAAAAAAATCATTTCGACCGATCTGCTTATCTTCAATGAAAAGCGTCACCACCCCTGGATTCCTTTATCGCTCTCTATTATATAAAAGGTGGTTCGATTACCTTTTCAGTCCTCCTCCGGATTCCACATTTTTTTACTTTCATATCGACTTTTTGATGAGTGTAACTGACTTTTAACAAAACATTAAGATTAGATAAAAAAAAGTCAGTTACATTTTGTTAATGTAACTTAGTTTCAAAATATATTGCACAAATAGTTTAGTTAATTAAATTTTATTATTTAAGACATGTAAACATCAGTTATATATTTCAAAAGTATAACTGACTTATAAAATATAATACGTAAAGGTTCATATTAGTTTGAAAATATAACACAACCATATGTCAATATAACATCAAAACCCTATAAAATCCTCCAAAAAATATATTTAACATCAAACACCATATTCAAACAAAAAATTGAAAACAAAAGGCAGATCAAAGGCTGTTATATTTAATATCAAACAACAAATTTAAGAAAAAAAATTGTAATAAATGCAAAAATAAACAATAACAAAGGTCATACCTGAATCGACAGACATTGAAAACGATAGCCAAATCAATCAATTGCGCAAAAGGTTTGTTATATTTGTGAATGTAACTAACTTTTACAACATATTCATATAACAAATCAGTTACATTCATAAATGTAATTAACTTACAAAATATTGTATAAATATACATATTAGTTTGGAATGTAACTATCTTTTGAAAAATAATGCATATAAGTCTAATAAAAATAAGAATATGTAACTGACATTTAAATATTAAACAAAAACATTCCAGATTCAAACTTCAACATCAACTGTTAAACAACTTATATGCCGTATAGAAACCACATTTGACATAAAAAAACAACCAGAATTAACATAAAATGAAACAATTGAAAAAACATACAATAAATAAAAACTACACCTGAATTGACAGGCATTCCAATGATAGCCAAATTAATCATTTCTTTTTTTAATACTAAAAAAACGTCCAAAATATCAAATCCGATATTCAACAGACTCTACATAAAAAATTCTGAAATTTTACCACGACAATGAAATAGATTATTCAATTATGAAAGCATGATTTAATTGTGATGGGTCAAAAAAGGAAAGAAAAAAAACACAATTAAATGCCCCCTCAAGCACGATTTCATTGTGATGAGTTAAAAAAGGAAAAAAAAATACAATTGAATGCCCCCTCAACCGTTTACCATTAATTAAGTTGGGAAGTTACCAAAACTCACTTAGGGGTATAATCGGTAATTCAATCTATGCCACCTCATGGGGCTCACCTCGCCTATGAAATGGGGCTTGTGAATCATTTTCCTATGTGGTTTACTGTGCATACTCATCAAAGAAAATGGTGGATTTTTTTTTGTGGTCTTAGTTTTAGCTGCTAAAAATGATTAAGTCTAAAACTTTTCAAAAATTAATATCCCTAAAAGAGAATGAATAAATATTTTTTTTGTTTTATTTTCAACATAACTTTGAGTGGATCTTCAATTAATGTTAGGTACAGTTCCAAATACAACCCCAAATGCAGTTATCACATGTTTTAATTTTTTAAAATAGTAAATATTGCACCATTTCAAATTGGGAATTTTTCATTTATACCCCTGTTAAATATGGTATTTTGCGTTATACCCCCTTAAAAAGCTAATTGCATCTATACCCCTGAAAAACTCTTTCGTGTCGCAACTGTGCCCCTCTATTTGTCTCCGTTACCAAGGCTGAACCAACCATGGTTACGAACCTAACTCTACCCCACGAAATGTCTCTTTTACCCCATGGAATTTTGCATTTATACCCCTGTTAAATATGGTATTTTGCGTTATAACCCCCATTGAAAAGCTAATTGCCTCTATACCCCTGGAAACTTCTTTCGTGTTACAACTGTGCCCCTCCGTCCATCTCCGTTACCAAGGCTGAACATATAATTTATGTTGTTTTGTATTGCAGGTAGAATAAGACACTCATGTTGATCTAATTTTTAGGTATTGAGGGTTTTAGAAGATTGATAAAGGCTCAGGAAAAGGAACATATAAGAACATATAAGAGAACATATGTCTTGTTGTATTTTTCAATGCTTATACATTTCACATATCATTGTGATCTTGTTTATTAAACAGCAAAAATAAGTAGCTGAATAGACAAGTATACATAGATCCATTTTTTTTTCTTGAAATATTTGTAATATCAACTTTAAAATCAAGACAATTGTTTAAACAGTTTATCTAAAAAGTATCAAATTTCTACTTGGTTCTTCTATGCTTGGAGTGGATCATTGTTGAGTTCCATATGGTTCTCATTATGCTAATAGAGATTCTATTGTCTTTTGATTTTTGTTCGTGAAATCTCAACATTGAAATAAAATTTGTGATTTTTTACTTTTGTTCATCCTACAATCAATCGGTGTTTTTTTGTCTCTATGTGGTGTATTATGCTAATTGGTGCTTATTCTACATGTTGAGGATCATCTGACATGAAAATTTTGTCAATCAATATTTTTATATTTTTTTCACTGTGATAGTCAGGATGATTATGCCTTACTTTCTGGTATGGTTATATGATTGAAATAGTGTTTGTTGATATTTTCTATTATGGAAAATAATATCTATCAATGAAATCCAAATAAACACTATTTATCTTAGTCTTTTGAATAATTGTAAGGTTTTCAACATGAAGAATTTAGCTAGATCCTGGTATATTTTGTTTTTATGTTGAAGAAGGTGAGAAAAAAGAGTTTCCATAGGTCTAGAGATTGCAAAACTCACTCTTGATATGATGTTCACATACAATTAAAGATATAATTTGATATTAAAAGTCTTTAAACACGTTATGTTTTTTTTTGTAACATGTAATTTTGATTATTTCATTTAGTTCCTATTTAATACTATTGTGTCATTTATACAGAAGATCAAATAAATAAATAGAAATCCTAATAGTTAAAGTTTTGTATTATGTTATTTTTTGTAATAATTTTTTAATTTAAATGAACAACCATAACAAAAAAAAAATTATTTTAGTAATTTTTTTCATTTTGTTTTTCACTTTAAAATGAAATACCTAACTTCTGGTTTCAAAAAGAATGAAAGGAACTGGAGTTATCACTTCATAATTTTTTAAGGGCAATCAGTCATTGCCTTTTTATTTCAAAATGAATTTTGTGATTATTTTCTGGTATGGTTATATGATTGAAATAGTGTTTGTTGATAGATTTTCTATTATGGAAAATAAAATCTGTCAGTGAAACCCAAATAAACACTATCTATTTTAGTCTTTTGAATAATTATAAGGTTTTCAATCAATCATTGAAGAAGATGAGAAAAAAAAGGTTTCAGCAGGTTTGGAGGTTGAAGAAAAGAGGTTTTATAAGCATCAGGCAAACACAGGGGCATAGATGAAATTTCAGACAGACACAGGGGTATAAATGCAATTTTTCAAGCCCCTACGGTCCAAATGGTAGTTTGGTCAATTCATTTTGCATTTAACGCCATTAATGGAATATTCCCGGTATATTCTACTCTTATCTGACGGAACTTAACTTCAGGGGCACAGTTGCAACACGAAAGATTTTTTCAGGGGTATAGATGCAATTAGCTTTTTAATGGGGGTATAACGCAAAATACCATATTTAATAGGGGTATACATGCAAAATTCCCTTTCAAATTTAACGTGCTCATTTTTAGTAAATATTAAAAAAAATTAACAAAATATATATCTCACATACGGAAGTATATATACATCGTTAGATAACTATTAAATGATTAAAAAGGTATATGAGAGTGTATTTTGAGTTGTAAAAGGAACTGTTATATAAAAAAATAAGTATATGTTGAAATACAATAATACATTTTTTTTTCAAAAATATAAAATATACGTAATAGAACCCCACTTATCAAACATTGTTTTTGTTTTAAAAGAATTACTTATAATAATATGAACTCTTGTTTATTTTTCAGTTATAATATAAAGTAGTTTATATAATTCAATTCATATTGAATATAGAATACGTGCGGATACGCGTACCATCCAACTAGTCTCATTAAAATGGTATAAGAAACTTTATCTCATTAAACTGAGTTGGTGATGGAGCAATTTAAATAAAAGAAAAATACAAAGGTATGTACGGAAATTATCTGATTTAGGGGTGCAACTTGGGCTGGTTAAACCCGACTCAACCTGGTTCATGGGCGGGTTTGGGTTGAGATTTTTCTCTACCGGGTTCAACCCGACTCGAACTAACCTGAATCCAATTCGGGTCGGGTTCGGATTGGGGGGGTCGGGTTATGTGCTCTCAATCCGAACCCGAATTGGTGAAGGTTTTTTTTATATTTTTATTGAAAAGCGATGAAGTTATGTTTAGCTTAATTAAAATTTAGAATATGTTTTCATAAACTATTTGAATTTTGTAAGTTTTTTTTGTGGTGAATATACATTTAATTAATTAGAGTTTATTGTGTTGTTTATTAAATAATTTTTATGATCTTTTAAGTATTAAACCCGAGCCTGAATTCAACCCGAACTCGCGGGTTGAGGTCGGGTTCGGGTTAGATTCGGGCTCGGGTTAGACTTCGTGCAATGTTGGTTAAAGTCGAACCCGTTCGAGTTGTACCATTAATCTGATTTGCTGTCATTCTTGACATCAAATATACAGATGATGTTGAAGTACAACAAAGTGCAATTTTTTTTTTTTTTTTTTGGATAGGACGATTACATACTACAAGCCCCGTAAGACAATTATAGACTTAGGTGGGCAGAGCCCACCCACGAGTACACTCAATCTAGTGGGCTGTTTTCACTTTTGTTTTTTAATCTCTTGCTGAAAGTAAGATTCGAACCCATCCCCTCCATCAGTCTTCACCACTGCCGCCAAGCGCGAGGGGGACAAAAATCATATTGGTTTATGCATCCAAAAAATATTTTTAGATTCATTAAGACCTCTGATAGTGCCCCATCGTCCCTAATCTCTGGAGTATATATAGAGAGTAGATGAGCATATACTCTCTTAGGAAAAAAACGTTTAAATGTATAATAGACATTTTGTAATCATAGTATGTATTTTAATAAAAAAATTATATATTATATATCTTTTGAAAAAAATAAATTCATAACACATTGCAATTGCAAAATGAATGTAAAAATGGCTGATTGTAACATTTTACATAAATTAATCAAAGAATAGTTTGTATGCTAGCTTTTATTGTGTTATGATTTTTTTTTTTTCTTCTGTGAGATATCTTGCATATTAATAATGAATGACATTTTCTTAGAGTCGAGTCGATCCGTTTATTTGATATAATAATGAATTGTTTCTTGTTTTTTATTAGACAAATTTTTTCGAATCACATGAATACATAGATTATTTACTTTTTAGTCCCTGTGAGGGACCTATCCATGAATTATCCTTTAAATCGGGGGACTAAAACCTAAATATGAAAAAGGAAGGGATCGATCACTAAATATGATGGTTCGTGGAGACTTAAAACTAAAAATCCTTCTGTGAGATATCTTGCATATTAATAATGAATGACATTTTCTTAGAGTCGAGTCGATCCGTTTATTTGATATAATAATGAATTGTTTCTTGTTTTTTATTAGACAAATTTTTTCGAATCACATGAATACATAGATTGTCTTAAGTGATTTTATTATCTTTATTATTTTGAAGGTGTTAAAATATCTGTACATAATTATAAGTATGTCCACAAAATTAATAAATTACATAACCAATCATGGGACCCATGTACCATCCTTATCCAGACTCAGATTTTTTTTGATGTAACCAATATATATATGGCCATGCAAAGATATTTTGATTCAAGATTGAGATATTTTGATTCAAGATTGATACACAGTCACATCACTCATATATTATCTAATTTATATATTCTTCAAAACCACTGGCGCCCCTGGTTTTTACCTTTAATTATATCTATATAGGTCTCCATCCCTGCTCTTTCTCCAATTAGTGTGTCTCTCTTCCTTTGATTTCTCTATTTTAAAGTTTAGAAACAGAGCTTTTGTTCAGATGGATTGGGTTAATAAAGCTATGGTGGCTGCAGCAGGCTTTGGAGCTGTTCAGGCATTGCGTGATCAAGGCTTCTGTAGAGAAACTTATGCCACATCAACCACCAACGTTGATATAGGAAAAGCATCTTCTTCTTCTTCTTCTTCAAAAGTGATGATCAGTATGAGACAAGTAGAGAAGTTGAGGCAAAGCAAGAAAATTTGTCTGTAAATGTCAAGTTTTGTATGGAAGTCCTACACCATGGATTCCATGTGCAATTTCAGCTTCACCACTTCATTTTCAATGATTATATTGTACATTTTTTTTTTTTGTTTGGTAAGAGACTATTTTGTACATTTAAATGAATCTCATATGAGGAAGTAGTTAAAGCTGTAGAATTTGGGGTGTTTTTTTTTTTTTTTTTTGTTGAACATTGAGAGATGTGATTCTCAATGTCTTATGTACTAATGAATGATGAAAATTTTGTTGGTCTTTGTTATAATAAAATTTAGTAGCAGTTATGTTTCAGTAGAGCAGAGTCCAAAATTAAGAGTTTATTTTTTTATTTTTTTTGGGTTTAAGCAGGATCAGATCATATTTTTCTCTTTTGAGGCTTGACCCTTCGTATCTGTAAATAGAAAATCTGCCCCCTAACACATAGATCCACTGTAAATAGTTTTTATTTTTTAGTGCATATTGAGATGTTATAATCCTCTAACAAGCTCTATAAAAATAATTCAATTCAGATACACAAAATCCGTCTTTAGAAGTCGCCCACAAATATTCAAGAAACCAGATTCATTTCACCTAAACAATTCAATCACTTTCAGGGGGTTATCATTCTCAACCTGTCTTTGTTGAGTCCCCAAAATATGGTTTCTATATCAGCCACAAAATAGAGGATAAAATCTACATTGATTGAATAATGAGTAAGTAAGCTGGATAACCCTCGGCGTTCACAGGCCACCTAGGATCAAGTCTCCAGCCGACTACTACAAATGTCTGAGGTGTCTGACAACACCTGAGGAATTGAGTATGTCTGGTGAAAGAGGCTCACTGCCACGTCTACTAAAAAAGTTTCGAAACTCTTATGAAAAAGTCCATTGAGGTGCACTGAATCCATCCACAACCACATACCAGCAGAAACCAAATCATGCCCGTTGGAGCTAGATTACCTGACTGACTCGGTCAAAGGAGAGTAAAATGCATGCGAGTCACTTTCCTTGAATCTTATACTGACTTGAGTGTTAGAGGTTCAAGTTCTTTGACTGACACTATACCGGTATGAGATCAGGAAGTGAAGTTGAAGATCACCGATCGAGAGTTATTTCCCCCCTTCAAACCATGGCCAGATCAAGTTTGAATTCGACCCATTCAAGAAGAGGACCGTTCACCCCCTTAACACTCACCTCTTCAACATCCCAACACGCACACTAATCTCAATCACATAAGACACACCTCTTCAACATCCCAACTCACACACTAATCCCAATCACATATTGTCTTACCAAAAATGAGTGTGCATCGAATGGGAGCATATAATAAACAAAAAAACCATGCCCATGAGGAGCCCAAAAAGGAAAAAGTTCCACTCAATCCATTTTACACAATCCATCAATATTTTTTTTTCTTTTAAAAAAAAATCATATACCAATGAGTATGCACTTTATGAAAGGTAGAGCATATATTCCAATGTGTTGAATTGTATCATTTATTGAAAATATAAAAAACATTTACCTCATTATGTAGTGAATAAATGGCTAACAAAGTATACAAAACTGTATGTTGGAGATACCAAACAAGCTCACTCAACTCCCATAAGTCTTCTTCTAAGGCTCCTCCGTTTGAGAGTGCATTGGAGTCGGCGGTGGAGCCGACAGGCGTCCGAGATGCGAATGCTAAGACAAACGACGTTTTTCTTTGATGCGTCAATAATCCATAGTTACCTTGTGTATTTGTTTTCGGTTCGTTTTTCACATTTTCCTGACTCTATCAAAACAACGATTCCTGATAACACAGATCTCTCCCCATGCCCCTGGTGTCCAGCCGACACGAACGCTTGTAGACGTGCTCCCAAACGGAACCTAAGTGTTGTTGGGATTGGAAGAGATGAAAAGGTCAGCCAATAGGAAGAGTCACTGAGGAAGGTCATGTACTTGAACTCTTGGGGTCCTAACTGAGAAGTTTTTTTTTTAAGTGCTTGTGAGAGGGGGAGGAACTGAGTCTCATACATGTATGAAATGATGTGTACATATGATCACACATTAAATTAGTGAAAACATTAAAGTAGTCTCCTTTTTATGAGGATATTTTTTTAAGCGGCACAGATCTTGCTTCTTTGAATTCATTAACTGAAAAACGTAATTCGAGGTTTGAATTAGAGGTAAGAGAGAATAAAGAGAAGCTAAATCAAATGCAAGGACTAACAAAATAAAATATAACACACCGAGCCAAGTTACCCAGACCAAATAATGGACAATAGATCTGGGTAAAAAACCACTGAAAAACCTAACAGCATCAAGAATAACTTGTCCCAGCTCATGCACTAGAGAAGGATGACTAATTTACTTTCAGGAACCAAACCATACACAGTTAATTATATTCTGCGAATAAGTTTTTTTTTTTATTCAGGCATAACAAACTCTAGTTTCCATCAAGACCAAATCACGACACACCGACTCGAATAAAGAGTATAATGGACACTAAGATTGCACACACATTTTCATCAAATGTATTAATATGGGAAAGCTTCACTTTGGATTAGTGAAGAAGTTGTTGATGGATGGCATGATCTCAGGGGACTTGTTGCGCACTAACTTCCTGAGGCTGTGTTCAGCATATTTCTGACCCTCTGCAAAGTTCTCCAACACTCCAGCAGTCCTTGTTTCCTTGCTCACCCTATCACAAATATATTGTATGATAAGCATAGTCCATAGAATTAAATAGCAATTATGAGAAATAATACACAACACAAAACAATCCTGGAACTGTTCCCGTAAATATATATCATCATTGAGAAACCCCAATGAGGATGAAGCATTCAGTGAAGTAGAAAGAGATGAAAAATTTGGTCTCAACCAAAGCACCATGCACAGAGAGCAAAGAGCACGGGTTCACTAACTGAACAACTAATGGAAAATGATTTATGACCATAAAATTAATTAAGAAGCAAAAGAGGACGAGATGTTAAAAAATAACAATAAGGACATTTAAGTTAAATAGTGACTTGCTCAAGAAGACATAAATCTGTATGCAACACCTAAACATGACAACTGATTGCTATGAGCCACATTGAATTCAGGTAGAAAGAGATCCCTCAAGGTGTGGAAGGCAGAAGATTCAAGGTAGATGAAAGAAATGGGTGGCTGAGCTCTGGTTATGCAGAGAAAAAAGTCTCGATGATCAAGGGCATTAAGTGAGCCAAAAAGAAGGTCAGGGGTCAACCCTAAGGGGACACCAATCTTCAAATAAAAAAAAAGAAAAAAAAAGAGAGAAAATGTTATAATAAGAACTAGGGATGCAATTCAGTTGGGTTGGTTCGGTTTTTTGCAAACCCATATTGAACCAAACTATATTCATATATAACCCAAAAACCGAACTGAACCGTATTTTGTTTGGTTAACCCGAACTAAACCGAATCAAACTGTTAAAGATTGATGAGTTGGTTAGAGTTTTTTTTGGGAGTTGGTTTATAACATTACATAAATATCAATATGCTAGGATTGATTGTATAAATTAATATATTTATTTTTTAAAGAAAATTAATGGTATAACAACAATATAGTTTTTAATAAAAAAAAGAATGATCTAAATGAATATAAATTAGGAATAATTATGTATTTAAATTTAATTCAATTTTTTTTAAAAAAATCAAACCCAAACCAACATAGATCGGGTTATTAATTTTTCAATCCATACCCGAATCAAACCATAAAACTATTGACCCAAACCCGAAAAAATTTGGTTGGATTGGTTCGGATTCTGTATAACCGACCAAAGTTGCACCCCTAATAAGAACCTTCTCAGATAATGCAGCTGGTGGGCTCTTTATGAGAGGGTTGAAATAAGATGGTGAGCTCACCCATTTTGGGAATTTGGGGCTTTCATACATCACCAAATTAAAGTGGTGAGCTCCGTATGTTTAGCATTTTTGTTGATGTTGGGATGTGTCACAAAAGAGTGCATAAAAGAAGAATGTCAGTATTCCCCAGAACAGTTAGACATCCCTGGAAGTTTTCTGTCCTTTACCATCTAACATATGTATATAGCTTAAAAAATGTTATTATCATCAGTAATCCCATGTTGTTGATGTCGTTGACAATTAAAATTTTATGAAATTTGAAACCAGAGCTAGCATTTGTGGACAACCGGACATTCCACCCTTTAAAAAAAAAGTTACCACAAGCATACACCTATCAATTTGTTATTCTCGTAACTGGTTAAACTAATGAATTTCCATATGCTCAAACTTTAATATATCTAAAAAGTAACCATACTATAAAACCTAAGGACGGAAAAAAAAGTCATGACAATTATAGCATAGCTAAAAATACATGACACTACAAATCCAAATAGCTATTCTCTGAGATTCTGAGATAAAAGGATATAAAACTTAGAAATGAAACTCGCATTACATACACTGTCAATTGATTCAAATTTATATTCTAACCTGATAAATTGGGAACTATCATAAGAAGCAATTAATCATAAAAATTAACCAAAAAAAAATCCAACTAGGGCACCTTCAATAATCCATTTATCACAGATCAGAAGTTGAAATCCTCTTCTCCATTCAAATCAGATGGTGATGAAATAGAATGTGTGTAATAAAATATAAGTGAGAATCATTTGAAAACAAGGTCACACAATAAATCATTTCATATATGATTACCCATTCTCAATCAATACAATACTATAACACCCCTCCAACATCGAAACCCTAAAACCTTCACCATACATTGATTTGGGGTTACATATATGGAAAACGAAACCACAAAACACACGGATCCTTCATTCTTTCCATCAATGAATGTCAAAATAATAACAAAAACAAAGATCCATTCAAACAGATACAGATCATCGATTAAAAGCCGAATCGAGTCAATCAATGAAAGAGGGGTTTCAGATGGAGATGGAAAGACAGACCTCACTTCGGGATTGATGCAGATGTTACGGACGAGCGAAAATCCGCAGATCCCCACAGCAACTCCGACCGCCGCGAACAAAGGATAAACCTAGAAAATCAAAAAACACATTAAAAACTTGAAATCGAAATCAGATCAGATCCAAAATGAACCCTAGATGAAACAATAATAAGAAGAAAAACAAACCTCCGGCCTTATCCAGCGATTGACGGTGGAAGAAGCCATTGAAGATCTTGAGAAGGGAAAACAAAGATTGGATGAAACGGAGATCGTCAACACTGTAAAGTAAGTGATAAAGCGAAGGAAAAAAAAAAAACAAAAAAAGTTTTTTTTGTCTATACACCCCTAAAAAAATCTCATTTTTCCAATATGCCCTTACCCTTGTTTGGGGGTGTGATATAGGGTTATTTGCCCTCGATATATAACAATTCATGTGGGTCCATTTAGATACGAGTTTAAATAGATTTTGTGTTTAAAAAGCTAAAAATTTTGAAACTCACGTCCAAACACATTTTCAGCGTTTAGCTTTTTAAATCATGATCTTCCTTTTTCGATCAAAAAAATCTTGCTGTTGAAAATCCAATAAAACATAGCTTTCAAAAGCTAAATTTAAAACATAAGATTTTAAAAATCTCAGAGTTTCAACCTTACATTTAAACGCACCCTAGAATAAATAAATTTTTGTTTGATTGCATTTTCTATTGTTTTTATTGAGAAACAAAAAAAGTAATTTTTTTTTGTTGTTTAGTTCATCTTGAATACAAATCTATTGCACTGTATAAATTGTTTGTGTTTGAGAATAAGTGTGAAGATGTGTGTAATATGATAAATGTGACATATTTTGAGATGTGTGTGATAATGTTAGATGATATAACTTTTATTAAATGACAAAAAAAAGTATGTCAGATTTTTATACATTGAGATCACTTTTTGGGGTTTAATGAAGTATTACTTTAAGTAATATCTTTCAAAAGAGTTTAAAATACCCCTCAAAAAAATATTAAAACACAATTTAACTAAGGAGGATATTTGAATAATATAGGTTTCTTGACGGGTATATATACAAAAAGAAAAAAAACAATAACAGGCTGGACTCTCCTGTATTTTCTCTCTTCTTACTATTGGTCCGTTGGACGTGTCCATACTGCCCTTCGACTTTGTTAATATTATCTGATCGACTTCGCTTTTTTGGTGGCAAGAGAAGAGGGTAATTTCGGAATTGTGTGGGTCGTACTCGGGTTGGCGTGCGGTTGGTGAAGACTGGAAGTCTGATTTGAGTTGACAAATAAAGCGATCTCGACCGTTGTTTCTGCTTTCCACGCATATAAACCGTGGACTCCTTTTGTACTCGTAAAACATGAGTCGCAATTCGCGACAAAGGTAAATCTAAACCCACGGTGGTTTGGTCAAATCTGTATCTAAAATTACATAAATATATGCATAAAAATATGTGGCATTAATTTTAAAAAAATAAAGATTGATTTGTTATATCTAATAAATGGAAAAAAAATTGTTTCTCAATTTTTTTTTTAAAAAACTGTTTCATAAATAAGTTAAGAGTGGCAGTCAATGCATAGTTTGAAAATGATTTTAATAAATTTTTAGATATGCATAAACTAAAATAGTGTTTGAAAACACTTTTTAAAAATAAGATTTTAAATAAAATTATTTAAATAAATTTGATTCTTGTGCTTTTTAAAAAATATTTTTTTTTACACAAATATAGAAGAAACTTTTTAATTACGTCTGTTTTTTTGAACTGTGTTTAACAACACATTTACGTTTTTTACTTAATTAAAATCAAAATCGTCTTATTATTAAATTTTTAGTTTTAAGTCCACACAAACCATCATATTTAATAATCGATCCATCCCTTCTTCGTATTTAGGTTTTAATCCCTCGATTTAAAGAATAATTCATGGATAGGTCCCTCACAGGGACTAAAAAGTAAATTAAATAATTTATGGATAGGTCCCTCTCAGGGACTAAAAAAGAACTATCATTTAAATTTGGAGACTAAAACCTAAATACGAAAAATGAATGAATCGATCACTAAATATGATGATCGTGGGGATTTAAAACTTATTATTAAAGTGTTGTCCAATGCATCCAAAAGTTATCGAAACTTGTTTTCAAATAGATAGAGAAATGATTTTTTATAAACTGAATTTTAAACTCGTTTTCAAATAGATACGGAAACTTCTAGAAGAAAAAAAAAACTAGAGTATTGTTTGAATCAGTGATTGGACAGATTCCACAATAGAAATTTGGTGTAACGCCATTGCGATCTAAACATGTTTAGAGTATTCCCATTTAAACGGTCAATACCATTATTTTTCACATTTGAGAAATTAAAAAAACAACATTTTTTAATCGACGCCTTATTTTTTCCAATGCAAATATCCCCAATTCAATCTCAAGCGAACCCTATCACTCAAACTCATATTTAATCTAAGGCTCCGTTTGGAACCACGTTGGGCGAGCGGTGGCGTTGCCAAACAACAGGGAACGCGAACTCACTCCCAAACAGGTTTTTGCGGTCTACGTTGGAAGCAAAGAAATCCCTTGTCGTATATGAGTTTCCATCCATTTTTTTCACATTCGCTGACTCCGCGAAAACATAGATTTGGGCAACGCGGTCTGTCCCCCGTGTTTTGGCAATGTGAACGCCCACCGACAAGTGTTCAATCAGAGCCTAAGCCTAAAATGAACCATCTCTTGACAAATAAATAGAGACACCCCTTCCTCATCTAAGGCCTCGTTTGGTTGTACGTTTGGGGGAGTTTTTTATTTTTAAAAAGCTAAAATCGTGCAGTCAAACGGGATAGCTTGTTGAAGAATCGGAAGTTGGATTCTTTTTAATTTTTCTCTCGAAATCTGTGTTTTGAAAAGCTAAAAAACAACGTTTTTTTTCTATGAATCGATTTTTGAATTGAAAAACAGTTTTTTTTATCAAACATAAACTGTTTTCAAATATTGATTATTGAATTAAAAAAAAGTATCCCAATAAAAATTAAAGTCTAAAATTATCTTAAAAAATTTTATTCCAAAATCTACTTTTTAATATGTGTTTTCAAACGGAATTTAAGAGTCTTGTGTTCGAGTCTTAGCTGCGTGCGGTAGGTCAAGATTTGACGACAACTAAAAAAAAAAAAAAAACTAGACCTAAAGCTACCTGGAGTGGGCCCAAAAACCATGGGCACAAAAAGACAGAGCATCTGTGAGAGACAAAAACCAACAACAAACCCTAAAGAAACCATTATTAAAAAAAGCCACCTGTTTTGTCGGAGATCGACAGCCAAAAAAAATTACTCCCACGGTTTCTCCCAATACCACGCGACCCTCTGTTTTTTTAATCTTCAACTTTTCCTATATATACCAACACCCCCCAATCATCCACACCATAAAAAAACACACAATCACAAACACAAAAACAAAGAACCAACAAAACAAAACCGACAAAGAGAATGAGTTCAACGAGCAGGGTATGGGTGAGGGCGACGAGTCTGGGAACGGTGGAGGCATTGAAGGACCAGCTTGGGTTCTGTCGATGGAACCACGCCTTCCGATCGATTCAACAGGAGGCCAAGAAGAGCATCAGATCGCACTATCAAGCGAAACCCAATACTTCTTCTTCTTCTTCGGAGGTTTCATCGGTGGCTGTTGTTGGAAGGAGGAGAAGAGACGGGGATGAGAAGGCGAGGGGTTCGGAGGAGGCGTTGAGGAAGGTCATGTATTTGAGTTGTTGGGGTCCTAATTGATCTTCCCTTCTAAAGAGGGAAGGGGGGATATTGTAAATTCAGGGCGAAATTTATATAGAATGTGAGAGTGGTATTTTTTTTTTAAGAATGTTTTGTGAGTAATTGATGAGTATGTTTCGGATTGAGTATCATGTTGAGATAAATTGTAGGTATAGCACAGTATCTGAATGAGATAAATTGTAGGTATATCACATTACATTATCTGAACGGGGGATGAGAGAAACAAAGATAAAATGAAGCAAAATACAAGATAAAGAACCGCATGGACTGGACTCAGTAGATTGAGAGAAAAATCACATAAACACAAAACAAGACACATAATTAGAGTATCCCCATCTGGTTATGCAAAACGCTAACAATATTCTATGCATAACAGTGTCACCTAAAATTATATATTATTTTTTAAAATATTTTAGTTGTTTTTAATACATGATTTTTTAGTTGTGAATTCTGAAATAGGATCTACCCGGTGTTAGATTTTATTAATGCATTTTTAATTAAAAGATAGTGTGTCTCATCACATGATGAGATTCTTTTAAAATGATTTAAAATACATATCAATAGATTGGAAAGAAGTACTAAATTAAACTCAATCTTAACCTGTGAATTCTATTGTCACACTGAATTATACGTCCAAACTCCAATCGTGTGTGCCTAAGCATTAGCATTGATGCATTCAGTTGGTTTTATTGTCTCATATATACTTTAATTTAACACGTCATTGTATATTTAAGAAAAACAATGATATATAATTTTTCTTTCAAACCAATATGAGATAAAGTAGCCCGCGGTTTAAAGTTTATTTAAGAATTCTCTCAATAAAAGCTCCAATAACTCAATACAATCACAATCATCAGGGGACCAAAATTCATGAATCCCTCCCCAGAGAGAGGCCCACCAAATAATTTCACAAAAAAAAAAAAAAAATTGTGTGGAAAAATAAAAAATGGGTCTAGTTCATCTGAGACCCCCAACAAATCAACTGGACAAGATTCTCCACCTTCTCTTCCTCCCTCCTCATCTTCCCATCATCGCTGATGCTCTTCGCAATGAACGGCTTGGATGCGCCGGAAGGCCCTCTCATCATCGGGTCCGGCTCTCCGGAATGTTTGATCCGCATGTTCTTCTGCATTATTGAACCCAACGTCGACTCCCATTTGCAAGCGCGTGAGTTGCACATTCTGAAATACAGAGAGAGTGAGAGAGAGAGATTAAGAGCTATTGATGTTTGTTTATGTGCAATGAAAGAGGGAGTATATAAAGAGGGGAATCTTTGACAGGGGAGGTGGGTTTTTGTTGGAAATCTGGTGGTGGAGTGTGTTTAATAAGTGCCAATGGTTTTGGACATTGTTTGTTTGGTGGGTTTTAAAAAAAAAAAAAAAGGTGGCGGAGTTGGGGGTGGGGTCCAATCAAACTGTACTGCTGAGGGAAGTTTCTTTTAACATTCGTCGCGTCAGAGTAGTCTCGATCTCCTCATTGTTTAATTTTACCATCATTCATTTTTATAATTTAAAACACATACATCATACATCACGTGCTTTTATCTTTTAAAAATAATAAACATGTAAAATTGCTATGTGAACCTATTTTTAATAATTAAAAAAAAAATTCAAGGATGTATATAATTTAATTAAAGAAGTATATATTTTTCTAAATAACTATCTAGTCTAGATATATAAAATTGTATTTGAGACTATAAAAAAAATTGTATAAAAACATTCATTTTCTTCACGTTTGATCAAATACAGGTGTGTTGATTGGTACAAAAAATCAGGGTTTTAGTGATTTCTTAGTAAAAATTCTAGACCCTTACTAGGGTAGAAGAATATATATGAAATTTAAAATAGATGGGGATAATTATATCAGGATGTGAGAATAAACTAATATTGGTATTCTAAATTTTTAATTATTTAATCTAATTTATTTAATTGGTATAAAAGATCTACATATCAAATTATATATTATCACATGGGATCTATATGTCAATTTATTTTTTATAAATTTTTATTTTTATTTTTATTTTTATTTTATTCATAAGTTATCTATGTTAACTAAACAACAAAAAAAAACGTTATTATTTTGTTTTCAACAAGAGTAATATATACAACCAAACATAAAATGATTATTCTACTAGCGCTGCAATCTTCATACTCTCATTTGGGTAGAAGAATGGATCCGGAATAGGGATAAATAAACCCAAAAGTTTTGTTTATTTACAAGAAATGAAAGAATATAACTATGCTAAAATATATGAGATAAATTATTATTGGTATTTCAATTTTCTTTAAAATTGTGTTATTTTTAATCCCCGTGTCTCGTCATCTCTTCAATAAAGATGACTAAAATATCAAATCATTTTCATCATTATAAATTTTTATCAATATATTATTATTCCTTTATTCACCGTTTATTTTTAATCACTCAGTCAAATAATAATTCTGGCCAAATTCTAGAATAAGATATCCATATAAAAGAAACCGACATACAATCGTGTAGGTTAATTAAAAATAATTAACCCTCCGGACATTTTTTTTATTTAAAATAATGTTTTATACTGACCATCCGGACATTTGAAGTAATTAAAAACATCTTTACATCTCGAATTAACCATCCATATATTTTAATTTATGTAAACCATCAATACATTTCAAGCAATGATATTTTTTGTGTTATTATTTTTCTCATATATATTTTTTTTTTAGGGAATAGTAGACATCTGTTCATAAATATATTAAGAGAGTGCTCAAAACAAAAAACAAATAAAATGATGAAACCAGGAAGAAGAGAATTCTACTGGGGTCTCATCTAGTACACCTCATCCTATTCTTGATTACAAACCGCACCCTGTATATTGCCCCGATACAATACACCCCCCACTCCTTGATGATTTATTAATACGGGGGGTGTAAGTGCATATTTTTAAAGAAAAAATCCAAATAACTTCTTATAAACTGCTTGAAATATATATAACTCTCTGATTTTTTCTAATGTCTATATAACCCTCTGAGAACACATATGTAAATCCAATTAACCTCCGAGTTAAATTTTCATCAACAAATAAGGAATATTATGCTAATATTCTATTTTATTAACCTGACTGAAAACAAAATATACCAAAAGCCCCATATAATTTGTTAAAAATATAAAAACCCTTCTATAGATGACGATTTTATTCATTTGAATAAATTATAAAACCCTATACAAATGGGTAAATCATCGTTTACATATAATTTTTTTATATTTTTAATACATTGTAGTGATTTTGGTATACTATATTCAAAACCAGGATTAATCAAACAGAATACTCATATAATAATCTTAATCTGTCAGCGAAAAATTAACTCATAGATTATTTGAATTTACATAGATATTTTAGAATGTTACATAGACTTAGGGTGCGTTTGGTTGCGCGATTGCAAAACTGATTCTGCAGGAATCTGCGATTGCAAACTGATTCCGCAGGAAGCTCACTTTCTCAGCTTTTTGAAATCGCAGCTTTTGGGCACTATTTGTCTGAAATCTGTGTGCAGGAAGCTGCTACAGTAAAACTGTTTGGTTGCACGATTGTAAACGCAGCTTCCTGCAATCGCAATCGCAGCGCAATCGCGCAACCAAACGCACCCTTAAAAAGGTTGTATGAATTTTAAGCAGTTTACCGGGAGGGGGGTGTATTGGATTTTTTTAAAATACAGAGGGTGTATTTGTAGGTTATGCAAACTTGAAAGAGACGAAGGCATTTTACCCATTAAAAAAACCATGGGGGGGGGGGGGGGGGGATACAGAGTGTATCTGTAACTTGAAAGAGACGAAGGCATTTTACCCATTAAAAAAACCATGGAACAGCTGCCGCAGCCTCTGTTTCCTCCCCACCTCCCCAAAAAAACCACTCGCTCCGTCCGCGCAAACAGATTCTCCAAACCTCCAATAAAAATTCCAATCAACACCCGCTATAAAAATCCCAATCTCTGCTTCTCCACTTCAAACGCCAAAAGCCCTTGAAAACCCAAACCCCCAAACATCGTGATTTCCAATCGGTGAAGAGAGAGCAATAGAGAGAGAGAGAGAGAGAGATGAGTCTGAGGTGCGCGAGCAGGTTCTGTGTAAAGGCGGTGCAGTTGCTGAGGGAGAGAGGCTCGAAATCCATGGCCGGTTTCAAGGCCTCTTCTTCTTCGCAGGCGAACCAAACGAGGCGGTTCTCTGCAGCAGCGATGGAACCGGCGAAGAAGGCGGGAGTTGCTGATGAGAGGATGCGAAGGTTGCGGGAGGTGGAAAAGGCCGAGAATGTTGTCAATCTCATCTGCTGGGGTCCTTCTTGATTTTTTTTTTTTTTGGTGGTTTGAATGTAAAGAGTCATTTAATTTGAGTTTGTTTATTTATTAGTGTCCTAAACTGAGTCCAATGTAACTGTGGAATATACTACATATATATTTCAATAAATTAAAGTGTTTTATTACATGCACTCCTATTTATAACTCTAGAGCATTGTTTAGAATGGAAATATGATTTATTATTGAGTATTTATTTATTTTAGTATAAGTGAGTATAAATAAAGATAAAATGATTTTGTGTTGAATTGTGTTTTAAATTATTTTCGTTGATAAACGTAAGACTAAATGTTTTGTTGTTTGAGTAAAATGTGAATAATGTAGGATAATGATTTATAAAAGGTGAAAAAATAATGATAGTTAATTTGACACGTAATTTATAAGAGGTGATGACAGTTGATTTGACAGTGGGTCCACATATTCTTTGGGTGGAATAACCTAGGATAACTTTAATTCCAGGGGTTGGTTGGAATCCATATACAACTTTATACCAGTTTATTCTATCATACTTTATCCCTAGTTATTCTATGTTTTCAAACACTCAAAATCCCTTATTCCCATTTATCCTAGGTTATCCATGATTTTATTCCCGTTCCAAACGGGGGCTAAATGAAATCTAAGAATGAGATCTCTTTAAGTGAATTATATGTTTCAGTTTTTTATATTTATTAAAAATAAATTTATTCAATTTAAAATGAAACGGTAAAAGCTGACATTTTCTTAAATAAAATTATGAGAATCAATGCGACATCACTCGTGTTTTAAATGATTATGTTATGTCCATGTTTTGATTAAATTTATTTTATTTGATACAATATATATTTTTACAAAAAAAACATATATATTTAAATGAATTATATGAATTTATTTGAAAAACTTGTAACGAGATATATACGTATATTAAAATAATTGGGATTATTTAAATTTTGATGATTATATATGGATTTTGAATTCAAGATATTTGCATTAAGATGTCACATGCTTTTTATTATATGTTCAAAAGAGATTGAAAAAAAACCCCAAGACTATTGCATTCTCAATATATTTTGTTCATGTTTCTTAATTGGGCAATGATATTTTCACCCATGTAGGTATTCACCCCACCCCTCTTAAAAAATCACAATGTGGTTTTTTTAAAGAGTGACCCTACCCTGATCCATTCAACTTTGTGAAGTCATCAATTACATGACAATACCCTGATCCATTCAACTTTGTGAAGTCATCAATTACATGGCAGGCCGACATCTTAGAGTCGAACTAGTCACAGAGATCTAAGACCCTCTTTGTAGCCCATTCGACTTCGTGAAGTCATTCATTATTTCATAGGTCGACATCACATGGTTGAACTGATTACAGAGACCTAAGGTTCTTTCTACGGCCTATTCGACTTTGTGTTTTGAACAATGCGTTCGCGTGTTATAGGATTCTCAATGAAATGATATATTCAAACGATGGTGTGTTGTTCAGTATCATGAAAGACAAATCACATGATGTAGTGTTTGGATATCTCTTTGTGATGTCGTCCATTATGTCATAAGTCGAATGGGCTGTAGAGAAGGCCTTAAGTCTCTGGGATCAGTTCGATTATGTGATATCAACATTTGACATAATGACAATGTTTTAAAAATTGAACTATTCAATGAACAAAAAAAAAAATTAATGAGTCAAGGGTCATTGGTTCAACTGTTGAGTCAACCAGATTTGAACTATGACATAATTATAATATAAATTTTTTTTAATTATTATTACTAAATAAAAATATAAAATATGTTAAAAAATCTTTGCATAAATGTTTTACTTAACATCATAACATGATTTTAGTATATAAAATCTAAACTTTTTATTAGATTTCATATTTTAATAAGTGATTAATCATAATTTCTATGAATAAAGAATCATTCGATATAATCAACCTCCAGCCGATTCACAAAAACTGTTGATTCAATCGGTGGGTTGATTGAGTTTTACTGATTTTTTATATCATCGGGTCATATAGTTAAACAGAACCGGAATTCAATACGGGTGAATGTTTAACTGGTTCAACCAAACAGGTCGGGTTGGGTTTTAAAACACTGCATAATTGACGATTTCACAAAGTCGAATGGGTCACATGAGAGCCTTAGGTTTTTATGACTTGCTCGACTCTGCGATGTTGAACGGAGTATATAACTAACAACTACACAGAGTCGAATAGGTCGCAGAAAGAACTTAAGTCTCTATGACCAGTTCGACTATGTAATGTTGACTTATAACATAATGAATGACTTTACAAAGTTAAAAGGGTCGGGTGGGTTCACCTTTTAAAAAAACCATATTTTTATTTTTTTGAGAAGGGTGGGTTGAAGAATTCTGTGGATGGAAATATTGGCGCCCTTCTTAATTTCACTGCCCCAACCTATCAGACCCCAGTAAACAGATTGGGAGTGATCTATACACAATACAATGCCTCTTTAAAGAAACAAAACAAATCACACAACCAATAGAATTCATAGTAAAACTGATACAAAGCTTCCTAAAAGACTAACTGAAATGAGTAAAGTCTGCTTCCTCTGTGAATCTGAACGTGTCCGCCGCCCCGAACTTCCTTCTCTCCTCGTAGGAGTCGTCATCAGTGTCTTCATTACTGTCTTCTTCGTCGTGATGATGGCTATACGGCGATGTGGGCGAGGTCGAATCCTGGATGCTCTTGGACCTGCAGCCTTGGATGGCGAGAATGTTGACTTGCGCGTGGTGGGAGATCTCCACTTCCACTGTGTCGTCATCCACTGGGAGAGGCTGTTTCCATGGCTCTCCGTCTAGTCTCATGTATGTGTGGTCAGCTTCTCCCTTCTTGAATCTGAAACGGATTCTACGCGCCTGCATTGACAGAAAAAGATTCAAATTTTCCAGTCATTACAAGTTAGATATCAGATACTACTATATTAGGATGTTTTGTCGATGATGCTGCGTGTTTTTTAAGATATTTGTATGTCTAACAAGAGAAATAACTAAGAAGCACGGCTGGTAATAAAATCAAGTCACCAGACAACAGGGGAATGAACTACAATGCTAAACAAAGGTTAAGAAAACTTGAGTTCGTCATGAAATAAAATTTCATGCTCAGATTGCTTCTAAGAATCCATATTGATGCAGCAGACAACACAAGAGTTGAATATGTAACTCATTGTGAGGCAGTGTTTGGGAACAGGTTTACACAATTTTTGGAGATTCTTCTTTTATAGGAATCACAATTAAGCTAAACTTGTTTTCAAACACCTCCGGCATTCCCAACTTTTGACGAAAGTGCGTTTTCATGAGTCTTAACAGAAGTGTTTTTCTGGAAAGCTGTTTCAGAAAAATCATTTTTCAAATTCGTTTCCACACACCCTAAAAATTAGCAACGGGTATTAAATATTTGAAGAATTCTATTATGAACAGTAAGTCATCACCACTATATAAATTTTATTTCAAATGGGGTCCAACACGCTCCAATAAACCAAATCCTTACCTGTGCAAGACGAGTGCCATGCCCTTTTGGAGCAAGCAAAACAAGACCATGCCAAGCATCTCTAAAGCCCACAACCTCTATCAAGCCATCATCTACAAATGGCGCGGTCAAGTCTCTCTGAACAATAATATCACATCCATTAGCATGAATATGTATAAGAGCAACCATATTGCAAAGAGGAAATTCATACCAATGAATCTTCAATAATAATATAAAAAACTCACCTCTGCTTTTTTCCTCCCACTTGGTGTTCCCCAAGGATTAAATCCCCCAGAAAAGCTAGGCAAGTTAAGACAAACAATTGACCTTATGCTGTGGATCAAAGATGGAATAAGTCAGTAGGACAGTGGTCTATAAATTTTCTGCTCATGTGAAGACCATAGAACTATAGACCCACAGTTTTACAGCACCTAATGAGTTTGAACTATATTTCATTTTCTTCCCATGTCCTCAGGCAACCAATATGTTCAACGTTGAGTAGAGGATATAAGATCAAAATAATTTAAATGAAGCAACAGCTTAACCATTAAGTAATGATTAATAATTTCGACAAACTCCACAGACCTTCATACAATATGATGAACATATGCTCTACGGAACATATTAAAAGGAATAGTTGGAGAAAATTAGATAATTGGTCCAAATAATTCATTCATTTCACCTGCGAGGAATGTCAAGATGTTCCCACTCGCCCGGCCTCTTCATGATCTCAACCTCAGCAAGCTGTGCTATGTTCCTGCAGTTAAACAAAAAGAATTCTGACTCGGGAGTAAATAGAAAAACGTAGAAATAAAAACCCAATGATTTTTTATTTCATTGTTGCAGTTATTTTTTATGAGGATTTTCAATGACAATCATAGCATAAACAACTTCTTATTTACCTTGATGAGGGATGAACAAGGGAAGCGCAATACCATCCTTGTGTGCATCCAAGTTTGGCATAGGTGCTCTGTATTTAAAAATAGAGCAAGAACATCTTTTCTTTAGAAAAAGATAACATTCATGGTACATGATAATAATCTGCTTGGGATCAAACAAAAATATGAGATATATACAATTTCCATATTTGCATGATACGATGTTCTTAACTTCTTATTGACCAAATAACTTCTACCACTACATAAACATTCTAATAGCATTATAGAGAGGGAATGACTAAAACATTGCCCATTTCTGTATCTGACTACATAATATAAAAAAGAAAAGAAAATTAAGAGCATCCTTCAAATCTTTTTTAAGTTTAACAGAAAAGAAACACATTCTCCCTTTCAATAACCACTCGGGTCACTCCATTCAAATGTAGTCTCCCCTTCGCTTTCCCAAATCACCATTCAGGCCAACCGTGCAAAAATTAACACACCAGTAATGAAACATCTCCAATTACAAACCAGATGACCATCTGAGTCATGGAGATCAGTCAGAATAAACTGTCTGGGGATACATGCATGTATCAATGGACAAGATAAGAAAATAAAAATTACAGGTCATGTATTTTCCAAAATCTAAAGCTTGTCTTACTATTATGTCCTATGTTCTTTCACAATAAAGAAATTTCTCAACCATTTAAAGAGATGATGTAACAAAATTCAGAAAACTGTGACATTTAAAAAAAATATGGTGGTACCTGGTTAACCAACTGATTTTTGAACTTTTCTGGATGCAATTTCCGTTCTGAATGAAAGGCATATGATACTTGGGCATCCATTCCTGCACAAATAATAATAATAATAATAAAGCATCTACACACTAGTGCATATTAAACATATAGGTCTCCTTGACATGCCACTCATCATTCTATTTTTTAACAAAAAAAATAATAATAATTAAAATATGCAGTAAAATGTACAATATTTTTTATCATCGAATATCAAGATAACAAATTCTTACTTTCATCTGTTAAATTTCAAAATATAGCATAATTTTCCAAAATTTAATATCTCCATTACATAAATTGCCCTTCTGTTCGTGCACGCTATAAGCTTGCAGGTATAAATGTTTATAATTTTAATTTATGATTATTTTTTATTTTTGAAAATTGGTGCTCTCCTAGGTTTGGTCCCCTGATCTCCTTTTGGAGGGGGGGGGGGGGGGGGTTGCCAACCGGCTAACCAAAACTCGGTTTGTGATAATTATCTTATGGTTTAACGAGATATTCATCTCCATAGGGTTGGTTTGTTTTTAGCTAATTTAAAGGTACCCACAAAAACTAGAAAAACTAATGCATTTCATCAGACAAATAGCTAAAAAGCAGGACTTCCCAATCGTAAGTGATCTTTGTAACTCAATTCTCCAAAGAACATAGATTACTTATCCTTGCCTCATGGTGAAAAACAAAGCATCGATTTAAAGCCTACCACTCATCAGAGTACTGGTTAATGTATGATGGTTTAAAAGCTGATTTCTGGTTGACTATAAATTTAGTAGTACAGCTCTAGAAGAATACTTGGATGTACCTTAGTTTCCCAATAATAACACCTTCTTGAGTTCAGGTTGAAAATTCATATATGAAAAAAATAAAATATAAGAAACCAAGAGATTTATAATGCTCACAGCTATTAAGAACATGAAACACTTGAGAGTGAAAGACAATGAAAACGAGCTTTACCATACCCAGACAAGACAAGGAACTCGTAAAAAATAGAAGTGAGACGAAACCACAGAGTGATACAAAACATGTGGAAAAGCAAATGAAGGCTTTTTTTTTTTTGAAAAGGGCATCGCCATCTTAAGTATATGATAAAATTTCACAAATGAATCTGGATTTTGTCACTGTTAAACATAAAACTGAAATTTCTTGCATCTTTCATAATTACCAACCAAACAAGTTCAATTGAGGAATTTAGAAGAAATGAATTGCAAACCTTGGTTATCTACCATTTCGAAGGAAATAACTGTAAGTAAAACATTTCAAGGAAAGACTAGTAAAAAAAGTTCCTACCCATGCTAAAATAGTTCCAAAATCCACCACGAAATGTGTGAGAACCTTCCTGGAATGAAGAAATGACAAAATCAATAAAACAATGATAAAGCAGAGAGTATCATGATTCATTTCATGGGAAAGAGGCCTACAGAATGAGTGATCTACAGTGAAGTACTTAGGCGGATTTATCCTCAGAAGAATATAAAATGAGTGGCATGGAGGAGTATGATAAGTAAATAGGCATACAAATTAAGCATAGCACCAAGTGTTACAAGAAGAATATATATACAAGAAAACCTGAAAGCATCATTTAACATCATTGCATATTTGCCAAAACATGTGTTTGATTTACCCTCATAGCTAACAGCAGCTATATACTAATAAATCACTCCACCTATTTATATAATAAGTAATTGGAACTTTAGCATAAACACCATAGTAGTAACAAAAACTAGAACATTTATTTCCATTTGGACATAGTTATAACATGTCATGTTTTTTATTCCTGACAAAAGGGGGGAGCTCACTGCCAGTAATTTTATTAATGGAGACAAACTCCAAAAGAACATTTATATTAAGTTACATAAAGAAAATAAAGCCTTTTCTTTTTGGTTAACTGATTAACATTTCGATCTGTCTGTAAAGGAAAAATAGCATGATAAGCCGACATAACATAATGGATATTATTTGTTATATTAAACTGACGCCCCTCCTCCCCTCTAGGATTTAATCCACGATTCTCCTACAAGACTTTTCCCCTTTAAATGTCATTGTCTTCTTGATCCCATCAGTAAGTGATATCCCAATCAGAGGCAAATTACAAACCACCCCCTCTATCAATGAGATTTATTAAAGTATCTATCAAATTTACCAAAAGATCTATACTGACATGACACATTGCAATTCGACACTTTGTTAAAGTTAAACCAATATATGTGGAAAGGTCACTGTGGACTTCAGATATTGTCAATCTCACCTCTTGAAAAAGTTCCATATACTAGAAGGTCCTCTTTTCGCTAGACTTTTTGCAAATGAACATTCCTAGGAAAACACCTTTTGAAAATGAACATTCCCACCTTTCGAAAATGAACATTCCTAGGAAAATACCTTTTTGCAAATGAACATTCCTAGGAAAATGCCTTTTTGCAGATGGAGGGTATCTCATTTCTGACTCCTCATTACAAATTTACAATATAACTGACACAGTTACATGAGTTAATATATACCCAAAAACTGCTTCAGTAGTAAGTGCCCATACCATTGAAGTGAATTGTTTTGATGCAATCAACACTCTCTCTTGAACCAAAATCAACGTGAAGGACTTTGAAGCAAATTTCAGGGCCCTTGCCACTACTTTTCAGAGTGCGGAGAAATAGCATGTGCTTTAAAGAATGAATCACCCTTTGATCATATATAAAAGATTTAAGGAATAAGAAGGACTCGGCCTTACCTTGTTTAGTGAATCAGAATCGGACACACGATGAAATGCATGCAAGGAGTGTGGTAATTCTAAAGGAGCTATCGGATCACAAGAACCTTCTTTGAGAGCTTTCATCCTCATTATAATATGCCAGCTGGAGTACAATTGGAAAATCAAAGCAATCAAAATGAAGCAACTGAGTGTGCAAAGTCTGGCCGAGACCATTTTTTTTTGTCCTAAATATACTTATTGATCAACTCGGAATCAAAAAATACTGGGATGCATTATATAATGTTACCAAAAATGCAATAATGCAAGATATGTGAAGGGGAGAGAATACCTATCTATTTTCATTTCTTTTGCTTTCACCACTTGCTCCAAAATGGATTTAGCAGATTTAAGACCGGTTCCAGGATTCTTCTTTCCCTGAAAAAGTTGATTTTGGAGGGAAAAAAAAAAATGAACAACTGCAAAGCATGCAAAATCCAAGTTTCGTACATATTTAGTACAACTATATTTCTTACATCAGATGCACTAACACATTATTCAAGAACAGCTGAAAACAGGATGAACATAGTATACAACAAAGAAAGCATGGATCAGGACTTGTGCATCTAAATATATGCAAGCAAAACATCAATTCATACACCACATATTGAAGAATTCAAAGCTAATGTAGATAGCAGAAATGCAAGGTATAAATATAAACACAAAATTTAAAATATGAAGTACTGTGAGAGCTTCACAGGTGTACAAAAAGTGGTATATCCATGGACGCCAACTTGAACAATGATTGTTTCATCCCTGTGCATGCACTAGACCTAGTAAAATTACAACTTGAGAAATTATATTTTTTTTATGCAAACACTAATTAGTCAACATAGAGGACAGCAAATCTTGTGCTATAGATAAAATTAATTGAATCAACAAAACCTTCAAGTCAGACATGTACCGCTCAATTTGAAATTGTTTAAGGGTGTGTGACCGTGTTGAGCAGGCATATCTAATGGAGCAACTTGATTAAACTTATAAAATTTCTAGAAACTCACAGCTTGTACATGCACAAGTAAATAATTTGAAAATCTGAAAGAGCATAATAAAGTTGAAACTTGAAATAATTAATCATCCTACCCAACCAAAGGAAAACGGAAGATTGTTCCCGGTTCCCAGGGGTATAGTAGCAACTGGGGGTGGTTGAGCAAGTTTCAGATCGCAAACCACTCCAAGAAGCCAACTTGCAGTGCCATCCCCACCAGCAACCTAATCAGATAATAAGATTTACATATTAGATACATTACCCACAAGATTCTCAAAGTTTGCAGGTAATCATAAACTAACATTATAAGTCATATTGGCTAGATGATGATGCAAGAGTATAGGTTCAAATCAAGCTCTTCAGACAATAAAGAACAACCAAATAAAGTTCAACAACCAAATATTACCAATTCAGGATCTTTAAACTCACTATTATTCTCAATCTCTTCTGAATTTCAGCGGCAAACTCGCTTCCATTAGACTTGAGCCTTTCCAAATTCCTGTAGAGCCTATGCAGCACCTTGTCGGGCGCCTCTTCCCCCAAATCAAAAACCTTCAAACATTGAAAATAGACCGAAACCAAATCAAACCCATAGATTCAATTTTTACCCTGCTGGTTCCCAGATCGCTCTGATACCAATTGTTGGTACCCAGATCGTAATCCCAACATAACCAACTCACAATTTTCTCAAAATGTAATTCAATTAACCTGCAATTTGTTAAGAAGCCCACGGTATGTGTTCAGTAAGTCCCCGCCGAGCTGCCCCCCGCTCTTGGAGTTAACAAAAACTATCACCGGGCACTTGGGCACCTCAAGATTGGTCTCTTCAGCCGCTTCAGGATCAAAAACGAAGTCCGGCATATAAAAATTCTTCAAGAAGTCCTCAGAATTCAAGTCACTGTTGTCCATTCTCGCTTTCCAACTGCACCCACCACATAAAAAACCACATTTTTCGAATACCCAATCAAAATGTCTATCGACCCAATCAATCAAACAAGCACCAGTACTGCAAGAGTGTGATTTTTATACCATCTAGAGATGGGATTCAGAGACGAAACTCTACTCTCGCGAGGAGAAGTACGAGATCCGAACATGGGGTCTGATAACAAAAGTTCAAAAAGGGGGAGAGAGAGAGAAAGAGAGGTGGAGATTCTTTGGGTTACCTTTGAAGATTACTATATCTTGCAAGAGACGATGAAAGGGGCCTTCTTCTCTATTGGGGGGCACTGATTCTTCTTGTCAAACTTGCAAATGTGGTTAATCAACGAAAGACATCCCAAAAATTGTGACTATCTTTTCTTTCAAACAGAAGGTTCGAAAGAGAAACGTTTCAGAGGGGGGTTTGATTTGATGGAGATCAAGGAATTCAAAGGAATTCAAATGAATTTCAAACTGATGAGTTCATGGTGATTAAATCAAAGACTAAAAATCTATTTAACATGGAAATCAGGTTGATCGAGTGGAACTGTCAGTTTGAATGAGTCATTGTTTTATACAAAAGAAAACAAAGGAGCAGTTCAGGACTTTATTTGAATTGATTTGTCTATTGTATGTGATTGCATGTGTAATGGAATTATCTAGGGGGAAATAATACATCTCATATTGCCCACTTATTTTGAATGTTGAAGTTTCATCATAATGCAAATTTTTCTTCTTCTTCTTCTACTTTTTTATTTTTATTTAAGTTCTATTTGAATGTTGAAGTTTGAAATCATCTTAATGCAAACTGAAAATGTCAATTTGTTAATTCTGATAGATTTTGTTGAAGAAAAAAATTTACATGAGATTTCCATGGATTATTAACACATTAATAGATGATTCCAAATATAATTTATTTAGTAAAAGAGTCGAGAATGAACACTAAACTGGTTTTAAGTGATATAAATGTGTTTCCATAAACACTTGAACAATAGATTAAACTCATTTAAATATGTCCCTACAAACATGGAAAAACCCATGTAAGTCCCTATTAAAATTGGGACAGACGTACGAGTTCCTGAAAACTCAAAAAAACTCAATTATCATCCCTAATTTAAATTTCCATCCAAACTTAACGGAATATTTTCAGAATATTATGTCACATATAATTGTGTAGACATTGAAGTCCTTATAAACAGTTATAAAGACAAATTAGTCCTTGTAAAAGATAAAATTGTCTTTAAAAAACTTTTATATTAAATTGTGTAGACATTGCAGTCCCTATAAATTATCATAAAGACAAATTAGTCATCGTAAAAGATAAAATTGCCCTTGAAAGACTTTTACATTTAATTGAATAGACATTACAGTCCTTATAAATAATCGTAAAGACAAATAATATAATGTCTACATAATTAAATGTAAAAATCATCCAGGGGCATTTTTGTCTTTTACAGGGACTAATTTATCTTTACAATTATTTATAAGGACTGTAATGTCTATCCAAATAAATGTAAAAATCTTTCAAGGGCAATTTTGCCTTTTGTAGGGACTAATTTGTTTTTATGATTGTTTATAAGGACTGCAATGTGTACACAATTTAATGTAAAAGTCTTTTAGGGGCAATTTTATCTTTTGTAGGGACTAATTTGTCTTTATGACTGTTTATAAGGACTTCAATGTCTATACAATTATACGTGATTGAATATTCTGGGAATATTCCGTTAAGTTTGGATGAAAATTTAACTTAGGGATAATAATTGAGTTTTTCTGAGTTTTCAGAAACTCTTACGTCTGTCCCAATTTTAGTATAAATTTATATGATTTTTCTATGTTTGTAGGGACTTAAATATCTTTAAATATTTAGTAAATAACATATTTACCTGTTTTCTCCTATAACTCAACAAAGTCCCACAAGTATGATAACACTTAAACAAAAGTTGTTCCTATTAGGATTGTTTTGTTAAATTTACATAGATTAGTGGATATTATTGTCAAACATGTTTTGAATTTTATTTTTTCAAATATTTTTGTTTATCAAAAGATATACTTGTTTAATGAATTGATATGTGTTTTTTTTTTAAGAAAATAAAAGTAAGATACTAGCCAGAGAAATTGGTAGGTGCGTATGGGGCTACAAGAAAGACAATGTATATGAGTGCCGCGTTGTACAAATTTACTTACAGTTTAAAGTCAAATATACTATTACTTAGGAATAGGCCCAAATACATGGTCTATCTTTTGTAGCGTCTACTTCTTTCTATAAGGAAAATGATTCAAAGGCCTCATTTCATAGGCCCCAATATAAGCCCTATGAGGTAGCATTGGTGACATTATCCTTAGTACCCCTGATTTGATTTTAGGTAACCTTTACCATAATAAATGGGCGGTTAGGATCAGCAAGTAATTCTTTGCATTAATTTTACAATTTTTCCATTTTTGGATCTACCATTTTTGAATCTCAATTTCTTACGATGAATAAATTTTCACAATGCAATTCTTTCGAAGAACAATTTGATGCAGATCAGATTTAATGTTTGATCGAATCTTTAAACCGAATTCATATCCGGAGGACTTTCTCATCTGTTAATTTGATCGAAAAAAAACTAAACATTTTGCTATTCTTTTATATGGAGGTTGATTCAAGTGCAGCATTTGTTTTTGTTTGTATGTGTAATTTTTTTTTTCTGTTTTCATATTCTGTTTTTTATGTTAATTCTGGCAGTTTCATAATCTGGCGATTGTGAATTTTGTGTTTTTTTTTTTATGTTTTTGGTGTTGTAGGTTGAATCTGGCATGTTGTTGTTTAATGTTTTATTATCAGTTACTTATTTCATACCTTTGTTCGAGTTATATTTATTTTTTTCTGAATTAATGTGCCTTTTTAATTACCTGGTCACATTTAGAATTGTATTTGAAATATTATAAGGCTATGCAGAAAACCTTAATGATATATCTGAAGGTAACTAACTTTTAGTGAAAAAAATTTGTGTTTCAGACTTGCATAACCAATTTTAATAGGGTTTTTTAGTTTTCAGTCCCTGTAAACATACCTATTTAGGGATCGATCCCTCACTTCTTCATATTTTGATTTTAATCCATAGGTTTAAAGGATATGTTCCTTTTTAGTCCCTCCCAGGGACTAAAAACAAAATCAAATAATTTAGGGTAAGTCCCTCTCAAGGACTAAAAAGGAACATATTTTTTAAATATAAGGATTAAAACCAAAATATGATGAATTGAGGGATCGATCACTAAATCCTATGGTTTATGAGGACTTAAAAATAAAAATCCCATTTTAATATGAGTACTATATTTCCATTCTATGTTTATTTATTTTTTTGGTGAATACATGAACACATTTATAGCTTTTTGTGGATTTTTGTTTGTTCAATACAGGGAACATAGGGAATTCAATGTCAATGGTAGGCAGTCCACAAAATGATTTCTTTGTTGAAGTTAAAGTATTCACTCTCCAATCAAGGGTCGAAGAACACAGGGAACACGAGAAATCATTGCTAGACTGAATTATTCACTCTCTAATCAAGGGTCGAAGTAAAAGGCGGCTACCGTTGAAAAGGAAAGCATCTAAGGTTTTCAAGTCAAGGAGAAAGTAAGTGAAGATTTCTAAAACTTGCAATGTACAAAATGTTGGTGAAGTTGTTGGATCTGCTGCCTTGTGATTCATTTATTTTCCTTAGGATTTGTTTTCTTTTCTAGTGACATGTTTTGTAATCTTTTGTAATGTGCTTTTCAAGAAAATGAGTTACATTTATCATAATTCAGTTACATTTATAAATTGTTAGTTACATTTCAGTTTAAACTACTTACATTATTGCAAATTTATGTTCCAAATTGTTCTGAAAGGTTTTGTAACAATACTGCTACATGTTCCAAGTTTTAGATATATTTAGCATAAATCATAATCTATGTTAGTGACAAACAACCAATCAATACCAGTTGCTTTACATTCTTCAAAACATAAAATAACATAAGAAATTATAGTTTTTCATTTAAACACATCACAATACATACCGAAGATGTTTGTTCTTTCAAAAATTTGTTTTGCACTCATATACATAACAAAATTTTTACATATATACATGACTAAACACTCCTCATATACATAACAAAATTTTTACATATATACATGACTAAACACTCAGAGTCACTAATCAAACTACATTGTTTTTAACTCTGTGATCATCATATGTGTATGTCCTTTTTTTGTTATTCAGGAATTTTTTAATGAGATGTGTTTGAACGTATGTGCACACATTCTTTGTCATGTTTGTCAGCAATTCTTTATAAAGGGCATATCGTCTCATAATATAAATGATCATTGTCCCACAGTCTATTATACAATTTAACCAAAATGAATTTTGTTAAAGGGTTTTTTATATTACAGTTTTGAATATGTAATGTTGTAAACATATGTACGAAAACTCAAGTTGTTGTGGTACTTCCTTCACTGATATGATTTTTCCCACTTCGATATAATCGAAACACTTCATGAATTCAGTTAAATTTTATAATAATCAGTTACATTTCACTATATGGTATCAGAATTAACTTTTTCTGAGTAAAAGTCTTTACATTTTGTAGCAGTTAGTTACATATAACAAAAAATTCAATAACATATACCAAATGTCAGTTATATTCTTAAAATTTTGTTAGTTTACATATCCAAGTACTGAAGACTCTAGGTATATCATGACATTCACACATACTACATTTTTCAAAAGTAAGTTACATTCAACATCAAAATCGATTGTATTTTTGAAATTGATAGTTTCATATAACAAAAAGTAAGTTACTTCAATCAGAAAGCAATTACATTCACCCATTGTCAGTTTACATCAAACAAATAGGGAAATGCATATAACCAAAAAATAAGTTACATACTTCAATTTATCAGTTACATACACAATTAGTCAATGATTCTACACACATTATGTCACAATCACACTTGCAACATTCAAATACACACAATGCACATAATAAAAAAAAGTCAGTTATATTCTTCTACTAATAGGTGCATCAGATTCAAATTTAGCAGCAATTTAAACAGTATAAAGCATTTAAACTAAAATAGATGCGGGGAGCTACTAAAAATTTTCAATAACATCAGATTCATGTAGTCCTTTCACATCATTCATAAATTATTTTCACATATCATAGAAAAAATCAATATAACAATCGAAAATAAATTTTCTATGATTTTTTTGGATTCGAATGATTGTTTAAAACAACAAAAGAGTCTGAAAAAAAAGGGTTGCATACCCATTTTCGACATGGGATTAACAATCAGATGAAGAAAATGTTTAAAAAATTATTGAAAGTGAAGCTGCAAATAGATTTTCGGCCTTTTTGGTTGTTTTAGATGAAATGGGAAGAGATTGTTGGTGTGATTTCGTTTGTGATTTCCGTATTTGAAAATTCTAGAGAATTTGAAAATTCAAATTTGGTTTGCGAGAGGGAGGCGGAAGATGAATCCGTAAATGAAAAAAGAGGGTTTTGGCGTTTTGGCACGTGAATCCGTGTGATTTTAATAAGGATAATTTTATATTTTGTCTTTTCACCTTTTTGTGAAAGTCAACCAGGAAACCAATAGAATATTGACATCTAGTGGGGCTTATGAGTAGGGCCTATATAATGGGGCTTGTGTAGCAAGACTCTATAAAATAATGTGAATTTTTTTTACATTATATAAATTAGTTCATATATTTTATTTTTTACAAAAATATATGTATATTTTATTATATGAGATATACTATTTTTTTTTTTTAAAAAAATACAGAGTGGAGTTTATTTGAGATTGAAAACGGGGGTGAATAGCAGGGAACATGGGGGAGAATATGCTTAAAAAGATGTTTGTTTAGAAGGAATGGATGGGTAGCTATAACATAATAGATGAGAATAAATCGGTATTTGAATTCTAAGAATTATGTTATTCCATCCAATCTATTCCATTGATATAAAAGAGTCCCACTCTTAAAATCAATTGTCATCACTTCTAATAAATCAAAGGATCCCACATGTCAAATCATTTTTTTACCTTTTATAAATCATTATCCAATAATTTATTCATATTTTATCAACAACTTATCAATGGTCAACCAGACAACAAAAACTTCATTATTACATTTTCTAATAAGAATAACTAAAAGTACAAAAAAAAAAAAAAAAAACTTATTTCACTAGTATACTCATATATTTATAGAACAATCATAAACCCCGTAATAATTTATATCTCTATTTAAACGGCTCATTAATGTTTGGAAAATGTTACACTCAGTCACATTCACTAACCAAAACTCAGATATCACATATTTTCATTAAAAAAAAAGAATAAACATCATCTAAAGATGTATATGTTTTGATAAAAAATGCATATCGCTTTATTTCGAGTTGAATGAACCCATTTTTAATAAGTGTAAGAAAATATTTAATAAAATATATACAACGTCTGATGAGATATATACTTTATTGAATTTTTAACGAGATATATAAAATTGTATTTTAGACTGAGAAAAAAAACTCAGTGTAGCAGCACTCTGTTTGTTTCCCTTGGGCCAAGCCCATTTCTGAGCCCACTATTCAGAACGATTCACTGTCAAATGTAATTTCACGTTAACATATTACAGTATGCGTGCATAACAACTTAACCACATCTTAAAAAACCGCGACCGACCGTTCGTCGAAAAAACCGAGATTCCAAAAAAAAAAAAAAAAAAAAAAAAAAGAGTTCATCCAATTCGAATCTCCCGCCATGAATCTCCTACACCCCACCCCGAGATTCAACCCCCGCGTCCGTCGATCCGGTGGACCCCGATCACCTCCGTCCATGCGATGGACCGCCGCACACGTCTCCATCAGGTCGTCGAGCCTGCCCTTCTCGCCGGAGAAGGCGAAGCACTATAAGGAACTGGAAGCCGCGGTCGACGTGGTCCAGAGGGCCTGCCGTCTCTGCGTCGACGTGATTCTCTTTTTTTTGTTTGTTTCGATGAAATTTGGATCCCGATTCGATAAAAAGTTAGGGTTTTTTTTTTTTTTTGACGGAGACGGGTTTTGATCAGGTGAAAGGGTCTCTGTTGTTGTCTGGAGACCGTCGGATCCTCGAGAAGAATGATCGGACGCCCGTCACTGTCGCTGATTTTGGAGTTCAGGCTCTTATTAGCTTGGGTAATTCAGACTAACTCTTTTGTGTGTGTGTGATTTTGGGTTTCTATTGTTTCATTCTCCAATGTATATAATTACTAATATGTGTGGTGAAAATGGTCATCTTCATTTGTGGCTTTTGGAAACTAAGTTTGAAAAAGAACTTTTCACTTGATAAATAACTCTTTTTTTTTTTTTTTTGGGGGGGGGGGGGCGGGGGGGGAGGCGCGGGGGAGAGTGGAGATGGGGGGGGGGGGGGGGGGGGGGGGAAACAAGCGACGGGTGAATCTAACGACTTTTTAAAATTAGCTTTCCCCAAAGCATATTTTTGTTTCTGAAAATATGTTTTATTTATCTGAAAAGTTGTTTTTTTTTTTTTAACTAAAATTTGTTTTTCGATTCGTTTCAAAAGTATGGTTCTTGTGAGAGCAGAATCTCCAAAAGTTGCCCAAACCTGTTTTTAATGAAGTTCAATGAAGTACAGTTTGGTAGCTATTATTAATTAAGCCCACATGGGGTGGTTCCTTGGCTGGAGATATGGGTTTGCTCCCCATTGGTCTAGAGTTTGAATCTCCCTGAGTTTGTTGGTATTTTGTGCACCTGAGCCTTTCCCAACTCTTGTTTGGACTCGATTGATTATTTTCTGTTGATGAATCAATTTATTGATTCATTCAAACATGATGACAAGTATCTAACATGGAGAACTAACTTGGGGATAGCATTAGTCTCATTCAAACATGATGACAAGTATCTAACATGGAGAACTAACTCAGGGATAGCGTTAGTCTCATTCAAACATGATGACAAGTATCTAACATGGAGAACTAACTCAGGGATAGCATTAGTCCGGGGCATCGTCGATTTGCTTGGAGGCGAATTGCCGCATTGTGATGATCTAGGATACTGTAACACTTGGCTTTGGCCATAATTTTTTTTTGTTGTTCATGTTTTTTATTCTTTCCATTTTGTATGTTTAGAAGGTAGACTTCTTATCTACCTTATCCTAGTCTTCCAATTTTAATAAAACTTGGGATACTCACATTTTTGGTGAAATAAAACATGGAGAACTAACAAGTTTCAATGACATTCTGTTATTTGCAACTGCCTGACCGAGACCAATTACATTCATCAAGATATGTATTTGCACTTTGTACGGTCCAATTGAAACTTTCTTCTTCCTGTCAAAGAAATTTTTATGACCGCATTTCAAATAACACAAATCGATTGGCATGGGAGTTGATTCCCATCTTTTATGCTAATTGCCATTTCTTTCTTTCTGAATTTATTGTTGCAGAGCTGGGTAGATTGTTTCCTTCTATACCTATGGTGGCTGAAGAGGACTCCGCATTTCTACGGTTGAATTCCGTCAACTACGAACAAAACGCAGATGACTCTCAGAATTTCCTTTTGGATGCAGTATATAGTGCTGTTGCAGATAAAGCGAACCCTGGAGATAAGCTTCTTAGCAGTGAGGATGTCTTGGAATCTATTGACAGAGGGGGTAGAGATGCAGTTTGCTTTGAAGCCAAACCTGCCACATATTGGGTGAGTTGAGTACTGCATCAAATGTTTAGACACTGGCTTTAAGTAGTATTATTTCTAATATATACTACATCTTTCATAGTGTACCTTCTCCACTTAATATGTACTACAAATATAAATTTCATAGAAATTTATACGGTGTAGAGTGATGGTGTACTGCATTATTTATTCTGTACATTTTGAAAGTTACACCATAAGATAGAGTCATGGGTTCTAGTCTTGAGAGCGGCCACTTTGTGGTGAAAAAAGAGCCAAAGGTCAGGACTGTATCCAGTCTTCCCTCCTAGTATTCTACTCTACGTGGAATCTTTCTGGGTGATACCCTTTTTGTTTGCCTTTTTATTGAAAGTTACACTACAGACGTAAACATTGATGAAGTTTATTATGCATGGATAATTATTAGAAATTAATGCAACTGTGCGATGGTTGATAAAAAAAAACAATTGATTGCAGGTGCTTGATCCTATTGATGGTACGAGAGGATTTCTTAAGGGTGATGAGGCTCTCTATGTGGTATGCCCTTCTCTTTCATTGCACTTTCTTGCTTAATTCTCTTGAATATATTTAGATTTTCATTACAGTAGCTACTTAAGGAAACAACACATCCTGCACATTAACTTATCTAGGTGCATCATACGAGCCTGCTTGGTCACACAAAACATTTGCAGCCTCCATATGAGGATGGAGATAGTGATAAAAGTGAGAATTTACATCGTCTTTTCTTATATGTGACTTGCAAAGGTTCAATGTCTTCAATTTTGTTAGTATCTTATGCATGTTTTCTCAGACATAGAAGCACTAAACTGATTGGTTATTACATATGCTTTTAAAGCATTCTTACCACTTGAATTCTACCATTGATTCTCTGTTTCTATTCTTCTTATGTGTGTAACCAATGTAGTTATCCATGCTATACTCAGCACAGTGCATCTCAAAGAACTCTAATAATGACAGATAATTGTGAGTTTACTAAATCTTCCAACAAGTGTTGAGGATTTTTTTGTTTGAATTAAAACTGTGCTATTGCCCAGCCTTTGAGTCTCTTTTATTCCCTTTTGCTTAATGTCATGTGTTCAAGTAGTTGTCATCAAGGTTATAGCTTGTTTTTTTTCACTGGTTTTCTTGATTCATATAATGAATTTTCTTGAATTTAATGTCATGCCTTCATTGTCCTCTTCTTCAGTTTCTACCATCTAGTTAAACATCTCGGTTGCAGGTGGGCTTGGCTCTTGTTGTAGATGGAGAGATTGTATTGGGTGTGATGGGGTGTCCAAACTGGAAGGAAGACATATCTCTTATTGATGATCCTGTTATGGAAGGTCCAGAAGAGAGAGTTTCTGTATTTGGGCAAGGGACCATAATGGTGTCCCATGCAGGCTGTGGAACATGGAGGAGAGGTTTTCCTGATATGCTAGGTAGTGTT
Source organism: Acorus gramineus (assembly GCA_030737835.1). Classification (NCBI taxonomy): domain Eukaryota; kingdom Viridiplantae; phylum Streptophyta; class Magnoliopsida; order Acorales; family Acoraceae; genus Acorus; species Acorus gramineus. Next base: position 1,298,021 of record CM060857.1, on the reverse strand, counting down.
GCAGGAGTTCATGATGGTTGGGTGAGATGCTTTGTTGACAGCTACAACTTGGTACATGATGCACGTTTTTGCACTCCTGATAGTCAAACCTGGGAATCATTGCCATTATCTGCTGTGATCAAATCAACAATCGGTGCTGATTGTGTCAGAGATAAACAAGAAGTTCTTCTCTTGCCAACATGTTGTGGCAGGTCTATTTCTTTTTAGCAAAACCATTTACAGCACTCTTTTCGGTCTATCTTTTTTTTTTTTTTTCATTATTATATGGTTGCATTTATTATATAGACATATACAGACCTACATTAACTGAATGCAAGTAGTATTTGGGAAGGCAAACATTACTGTGGTCGGTGTGATCATTGTTCTTCATTAACTTTGATAACAATGCATGCCATTAAAATTCTTATCCAACTCTATGAACCATGATGGCCTTATCTAGAAAGTTGCAGTTTCCTATGAATCATTAAACTGGCCATTTTTTTTGTCATGCTTGTAACCATATTCACCATTATGTAATTACCAGGCTAGCATAAACATTGATCAATTTTGTGGGAAAAAAAATATTTGCTTTATAGACATTGTTAGACCATGGCTGAGGGGTGTCTTTGATTCTCTTGGTAATGTTCTTAGAATAACATCATTTAATGGGCAGAGGAAAAACATCATAAAGGCATAATGCTCAAGATATTACTATGCTGACAAATAATTAAAATATGTGTGAAATGTTTTTTGATGGAAAAAATATTAAGAAATGAGAAAATTATTAATATTCATACTGAAATAAGTGGCACAACATTGTAGGAAGAGTGGTTGAATACAGAAGAATTTGAATCTGTTAACAATATTGGAGGAGAGTTGCATTTGGTTTTATAGATAAAATGCTCCCAACATTTTGAAACTTCAGTCTATAATATTGGATGTAAATCTGAATGCTATATCGTAGAAGCACTTGTAGTCTCCTCACAGGATGAGCTCTTGTACTTTTTTGCAGCTTGTGTAAATATTTAATGGTTGCTTCTGGTAGGGCTTCTGTTTTCATTCTTAGGGCCCGGGTTCAAACTGAGATCAAGGTACTTGTATATACTAATCTAGTCAACCCACAACTCTGTTAATGCAACAACATTTCCTGATTCTTATATCTTTGTATAGGTTTGGGATCACGCTGTTGGTGTGCTGTGTGTACATGAAGCAGGGGGTCAGGTATGATTTTTACTTATGCATCGATTCATAGCATTCTTTGATCGTTCAATCATATTCTAATTTAAGTTGGTAGCTCGTACAATTTTGCGTAGGCTTGCTGAAAACGGTATCATTTCCTATTGAATATGTTTTCCATGATGTCAACTACCTATAAATGAAATTTCTATTATGAAGGTGATACAAAATGAACATAAACAGGATAGTCTGACCACTTGATATACCATGCTTCCGAACATTCAAATCCTTGCAGCATTGTCATTCTTATTCATTCTTGCAAAGAATGCTGAAACTCTGTTTTTGATTGGCCTTTATTCAATTGATGTATATTTATTTTTCTGTCTCAATTAAGCATTGCTGTAGTCCATAAAGCACTGTTCCTGTTGGGTGGAAGTAGAAACATATTATGCGGACTACGATGTTTCTTGTTTTTTTTCACTTTTACTCTTCCTTTTTTTTTTTGTTTCTTTTACACTCTTTTGAGCACACCGTATAAAACAAAATTTGGTAGAGCCACCGTCCACAGCATCCATAAGCACAACCAACATGCCTTATCCCATCTATTGGGTGTTGGTTTTATGGATCAAAATACAATCTGCCACGACCCTATGAATTGTTTTTTGATTCCTTCGAGACATTCAGTGAGCTAAAAAGGGCCTGCCATGCCTTGACTGAACTGAGTTGACTATTAATGAAACTTAGTTATATGGTTTGTCCTCATGCAACCAGGGGGCAAACCTTGGACTCTGTCTAAGATCAGGAAGGAGTCTAGATGTGTGAAAAGCTGTGTGTAATATAAGGTCATCATTCATCTTGAGGCAACTTATCAGTCGAAAAACCAAAACAGCACATGGTTCCATGAGCAAAATGAGCATATAACCCTTCAAATTCAATTGTGTTATTCATCGGTGAAGAAATTGGTTCCAGCATTCGCTGTTTATCCAGTCTTTATATAGCACCATTCTTTTAGTAGGATGTTCATTTTTCTTGTCTATCAATTCTTTGCACATCAAACCAATGGTTTTTTCTTTCCGTATTGATGACCACAACTTTTTTATTTTCTTTTTTCCTAAAACCTCACCATGTTATCAATATATTTTACTGCTTTGAAATTTTTCACAGGACAAATCATGTATTGTAAAGTTTCCCTTGACTGTAGTGCCTGTACCTACAGTTCTGATCTGCTTGTTAAAACATCTGATAAGAAATCCGTTCATCGATTAATATTTATCACCAGGTTACTGACTGGAAAGGTAGTCAACTAGATCTTGCAGAAGATCACACAGAACGGAGAGTGATTTTTCCTTCAGGTGGTGTGTTAGTAACAAATGGCAACCTACACAAACAAATCTTGGAAATGATTTCCACCGGTTCACCAGTACATTGATTTGCGAACCAATCATAAAATCTTAAGTTTAATCTAGTTTAGGGGAATCCCTTCATTTGTCTTTATTCATTGCTGGGCATACCAAAAGCTCAATTCCATGTTGCTCTCATGCATAGTTGTAATCCCTGATTTACTTTTTGTATATTTATCGGTTATAAATTTCTGTGTCATCTTGCAATTACAGAAATGTTTTGGGAATAGTGGTCCTATTCATGGATGATTTCTCAGTATTCCATGAATATTTCGAAAGAATGGAAATAGTGGTCCTGTTCTCTATGATTTTGATTGACCGTAGGGCTTTGTCCCAACTCTTATGCTGGGACTTTGATAACAGGACTTGTAGATTACAACCTTTAAAAGATATGAGAGCATTTTTTTTTTTTACCCCACAACCCATTATGTGTCATGAGTATTTATTTTTTGAAAACTTCTTAAACAAATTGTTTTCTTCTCTAAATTTGGATCCCTCAAATTAGATCCAAATGGTTGAATTAAATGCAATTATTTCCTAATCATTGCGCCGAGCCAAGAGAAATATTACATCACAAACATTTAGCCCCTATTTGTTTCAGAAGTAAGATGGATAATGAAAGAATAGGTTTAACCCTGAAAAAAATGTTTGTTTAGCATGAATAAAAGTGTAATGATTATGTCATGATGATTTAAGTTAATTCTGATATCTATACCTATGGGACACGTATAATGTATTCATGCTTTTTCATAAAAACTGATTATATTATAATAAGAAAAACGCAGAAGATAAAAATTTATCCTAATAGAAAAGAAACAACCACCAACAGAAATCATCTAATTTTCTTCTATATTTCTAATCCAAATCAGAAGATTAAAGATTAATGAATATTCACCTATAATATTAGGAGATGAAGCCACACTGTCAATAGTAAATTCAATTAGAATGGCAGTGATTGAAGACACAACAATGGCATTCTAGATAGATCCTTGAGGACATGAATATTTCTCAACAGCTATGCATATCCAAAGAACACGAATCATATAATATGCGCAAGCAGATCTGCGTATCTTGAATCAATTATTAAAAATAATTGTACATAATATAATGTAGGACAATCTGACTTCATGGGTTGTTGGAGCAACTGGACACCTCACATGAATCATTGCTATTAATCTGCATTTGCTATATGTGTTTTAGTCAACCCCAAAAGACCTGAAAGGATTCACCATGGATCATCAGATTAATTAATTAATTAGATACTAATAAAGGAAAGTAAAAAAAAAATGAAAAAAATTAAAGTTTAAACAAATGAGTTGTTTCCATGACACCAAACATGGAGGCAATGGAGAAAGACCATATGTGCGCTACAAAACATTTGATAAGTAATACCTGTTTAAAATTTTTAGGTTATCTAAACATCCCTTCTTTTGTCACACACATTGGTCTTATCTACGCTTTAATATAATGTACCTGTCCTTCACAAATATGTACTCCCTTTCCAAAAATAGTAATTGGGTCGGTCCTATACAATCCAAGAAACATCTAAATTAATCTGATCCATATATTATGTATGATCAAGACATGACTAACCATCTGTCTCTTATATTAATTACTCTAAGAAATTCACATACGGTCAAATTTGCGGCTACATATACGTGATTATATATATATAGTATCACGTAGTGGTTAAAAAAATAGTAGATATATGTGTCAATGATTTGTTATGAAAAAAAAAGTTAATTAAAAGTTAGAGGCCAAATCTCAGTAGGGGAATAGAATATTGATTGACCATTTCATTATATTAGTGAAAGAGATTAGAAAAAGTTGCCATGTGTTTGTGTGATAACCTAAGGAGGCCATATTTTGAAGTCAATAGTGTGTGAGTGTGATAAGAGGAAGGGAAAGAGGAGCCATTGTTGTTTGTTGTTGGAAGGTAGACAGCAGTACTGGCCATCTCTTTTTAGCTTTTGTATGACGTGGCACGTGGGACCCATGTCAACGTTGTGGTGACTCTTTATTGGTGACACGTGCACCGTTCAATGCATGAATTATATATATTGTTAAAAAAAAAATTATTTCAGCTGATGATGTAAGTCGTACGTGCATGGCGTTGATTCTCTTATATTATAATTATGCTAATATGATGATGTTGGAGTGAATTTGGAGGAAAACGCGTTTATATGAATCACATTTCATGAAAATAAACTTTATATATTAACATGAATTAAATTATGAATTATTGTAAAAGATAAAGTTTGGGTATAACTCTAAATGCAATCCCACATACAATGATCTACATATATATGTTTTAATGTTTTAATATGTTTCGATGAAACATGCGTAGCACTGCTTCATTTCAAATTGTAGGGATTAATTCTTAACAAATTTTAAAAAATTATTGCATTTGAGACTGTAAAATAAAAAAAATTATGTATAAAAGTATCTTTTTGTAAAATAAGTTTCGTGTATTAAAATATAGAGAAGATGAAAAACTACACACAATAACATGGAAGAACTATGTGATTTGACAACAGAAAAATGCTTAGATTTCACTAGTTTTATGCATTACAAGACTTTAAATGTCCGAACATAAGTACATGACTCTCCTATATCAAAAGATGTAAGAAATTCTCTGTCATAAAGAAATATATATAGTATGGATACATAATATAAACTATCATTATACGTGAAAATGTGCAAAAAAAATTGAATACCACGCGTTGATATGCGTTTTCATTTGTAGCAACAAACGATATTTAGGTCTAGCTTGATATCTAAAAATCGAAAAAAAAGAAGAATATCATTGATGAAATGGGACTATGCGCTGGACTGCGTACAAGGACTACGTGTAACAATGTTCTGTTGTTTTTGATTTGGAATATCAGTACAATTGGCACTGAAAGGCCAAGTTTGACATTAATTTTAGGATGCCAAGAGTGGATTTGTGTCTTGATTAGCTCATAATATAATGTGTGGATGTCAAATCTTGCTTTCTGCCTCTCTCTTGTGGTGAAGGATTATATTAATTAATGTTTTCTAATTGAGTGGACTGAAATAGAGATTTCTGCAATGCCACAACAGGCCATGATATATTAATAAAATACTTTCATGGTTTGCTATATATATATAAATATAAAATTGGCTATTCTGTCCCCTTTTGGTTCACAAGAAATCAGTCAAAAGCAAAATTTGAATTAATTTTGTCCGGACTATCAATCATGAAAATGATATGTGTCTCTAATTCAAACTCAAGGGACCAGATGTTTCAATAATGGTCCACCATTTTTCAGTCCTGGGCAATCCCTGATTTTCAAATGATCAAGATTTTGTGGTGTTGAGTACACTCTCTGTACATTGAAAGAGAAGCAACCTCAGTGAGCTCATTTTAGATCCTCATTAATTTACAGTCTGATCAGTTCTATCACAAAAAAAGCATAAAAATACATGCATTTAATATTTCAATTCATACGAGTATACATTTAATATTTTTTATAAAAAATACTTCGTTTTATAGTTAAGTATATCTTAAGAAAATTGTTTAACATTCCCTCTAAAAAAAAATATATATATCTTAAAAAATTCAAACATCATGTACATTTAATATGTTTAATGTTCATTCTTCTTCCTCTTTTGTTTTAACACCCAAAAAAATTATGTTTTTAATTAGAATCTTTCATTTCTGTATTTATGATATTTTAAACATTTTTTTTTTTCATGACATCTATCAAAATTATTTTTTCTGATCAAAATTATTAAATAGATCCTTTCAAATATGTACAGTACATCCATAACTTTTAAAAGAGACGCCTTATCACTTCTGATGCTTGACTTTGCCAAAACATTAAATGCCCCATCATAATATTTCAGAAAACATCGACCTCACAGGAGCCATAATGTGCGGACCACTAATAACTCAGATTTTTTTTCCCCAATTAATGAACACCATGCTCACTGATTTGAAAATAGCTTTCAAGGAAGATAATTTTGTTCAAGTTTTCAAACAAATGTTTTCTTATAATTAAAAATTATTATTATTTTCTTCCGGACCCGATGGCATTTGAAAATGAATTTGGGTTAATATTTATGTTGTTGATGTATAGTAAATATAAATGCACATGAATTTACACGTGCATATGTGCGCCCACATACATAATTTTTTACAAAAGAAAAAATCGATATATCTCTCTGGAAAAGTATGAAAATCATAAAAAATCTCTGTAAAATTGGTAAATTCCCTCATGTCTCTTTCTTATTAGATAATATTTATTTTAGTTCATATAACTAATCAAATGTGTGGCTAACCTTAACCATGTATGGTAAATTATTGTTATGCCATTTTAAAATTTATTTTCTTTGTTGGAAATATCGATATAACTCCTTGAAAACTTATGAAAATTGAAAAAAGTCCCTGTAAAATTTAAAAATCGTCTTAACTCCTTGAAATCTTCTTAAAATCACAAAAAATGCATGTGATTATCTAAAAATATACTGATTTATTTAAATTTTATTAAACAAACTATAGTTTATAATCAAAGTGTTATGCTTTTTATTGCTAGTAATTTTGAGTTAAGAATATATTATAGAATTTTGATTGGGTTTTTAAATTGTTTTCTCTATTGATTTTGTAATGGAGTTGATGAAGCTGTAATTTTTTTTGTTCAGTCTCTGTAATGAGATTGATGAGGTGAAAATATTGAAAAATGACTCAATTTTATAGATTAAATGAGGTTTGATGGATATTTTTTTTTACAAATGAGGATGACATTTCAAGAGATGGGGATGCTGAAAAATGACGAGAGTATTTTTATCTTACAAAAGAACTAAATCTGATTTAATAAAGTTTTTAGGGACTGAATCCAATTTATTAAGTTTCTGATGACTTATTTCAATATACTATTGACCAGGAGAATAAATTCGTTAACCATATACATTTTATGGGATTCTAAGATGATTTAATGACTTTAAAATGACTTTTTGTGATTTCAAGAAGATTTCAAAGATTTAAGAAAATTTAATTTTTTTTAAAAGGAATGTATTCACTACGCACCTCAAAGACTGAAATTGTTCTTTCCGTTTCATTCCTCGTTTTTCCAATATATCACATGCAAATTTTATATATTTTGATTTTTAAAAAAAGTGTATATTTCATCCAATAAAACTTTTATACCGGATAGCCCGATAACTGGCTAGTTAGTGATTGCAATAACAGTCCCGCCCATATTTTTTTTCTATCAAATAATTTCTTTAAGATATATTTATTACAACAAAACGTGCTAATAACCACGCATTTAAACAAACAAAAAAAAAATACAAGGTGCATGATTGAATTAAAATCAAAGCTAAATTCACCATGTTTTAATAAAAAAAAAAAACTAAACCCTGAGGTCCATGAAACCATGCAAAAGACAGAAGGTATGTAATTATATATTTTGTTTTGTATAAAAAACCTAGGCGACCGAAGCGCCCCCCGGCGGGGCGCAATGTAGCGCGAATGGGAGGTGGCGGTCCCGGGGTAGAAGCCTCCTCGAACTAGGCCGCTGCCATAGACTATATTCTCCTTTTTTTTTTTTTTTCTTTCGCTTTGTGTTCCTTCTCTAGTTTTGATCCCCATCTCGTTCAGAGTTTGTAATTCGATGATTAGTAAAAAAAAAAAAAAAAAAAACTAGGTAACTCGTATATATGACCATGCATATGAACGCTGTGAAAACGTGACTGTTGTATTGTGTGTGTATATATATATATATATATGGTGTCAGCTAATGCTTTACGTGGCTTCTCTAATTCATTGACACATAATATGAATCCAGAACGCTTACATCCTTTCCATAGAAAGCGATTTCTTGGCTTTTTTAAATTTTTTATTTAATTTTAATTTTTACCTTATGAGATCAAACCCCTATAGTTTTGAAGAGTGTGTGTGATTGAGTTTTAACATGTTGAGACACGTCGCAAGTGTTTTAAAGAAAGGACGGCAAATCCCATTGACTTTCCATTGTAAACTCAAAAGAGGTCACCATTTCTCACCCCCCATATAAACACATCCACACTTCACATTTATATAACATGCAAACCTTGTTTCAATTTGGAACCTAATCACATCCTTAGAACCTCTCCTCTCCTTCCCCTTCTTATTCTTCTAACTCTACCTCTCCTCTCCTTCCCCTTCTTATTCTTCTAACTCTACCTCAATTTCCATATCATCTATAGTCTTCTCCATCACAATCCAACAAAAGAATTCATTCTTTTTCAATCGATTTATCGATATGGGAAGAGCGCCTTGTTGTGAAAAAAACGGGCTGAAGAAGGGGCCATGGACGGCTGAGGAAGATCAGAAGCTTATGGACTACATACAGAAGCATGGGCAAGGAAACTGGCGTACCCTTCCCAAAAATGCTGGTAATTTATGTCAATTACATATAAATTTCATCTAGTACTTAATTGGTCATTCATGTTTAAGTCATTGTTTGAAGAGGTGATTGAATTGGGGTGTGTTTTTTGATGTAGGACTTTCAAGGTGTGGAAAGAGTTGCCGTCTCCGGTGGACGAACTATCTCCGGCCGGACATCAAGAGAGGGAGGTTCTCATTTGAGGAGGAGGAGACAATAATTCAGCTCCACAGTTTACTTGGGAACAAGTAAGACTTTGTTAATTATTAGTTTTTTTTATATGTCTATATAAAAACTTCATAATCAACACCAAATCTTGATGGAGATCTTGCTAACCTTCAAAATTCAACTGCAATCACTATCAATCCATTAATAGTAGGCACGACTATACTATTATTAATTCACATATATGTCAAAGCACACACATTAGTTCTTATTTAACTAATGAAGAACTAAATCATACTAATATTATCTTGATCAAAACCATAGGTGGTCGGCGATAGCTGCTCGTCTCCCCGGTCGAACGGATAACGAGATCAAAAACTACTGGAACACTCACATTCGAAAGAGGCTTCTTCGGATGGGGATCGATCCGGTGACTCACAGTCCGAGACTCGACCTCCTCGACCTCTCTTCGATCCTTGGTCGCCCGACGATCTACAACCCGACGTCCCACACCATCGAAAGCATCATGAATTCTGAGCTCCTAAGGATTGCAACCAATCTTTTATCGGCTCGTCACGACAATAACCCGAATTCAAACTACCTAATGCAAGACAGCCTCCAAGAAGAAGAACTCTCCAACCCACAAATCCAAACTCAATTTCAGTCCTTCCCAACAACCCAACAAGAGGCTTTGATCCTAAATGACCCCCACATCATGCAAGCCACAGAGACTTACATGTCCCAAGCTTTACCGACATGTCAACAACTTCAAAGCAATGTGAACACAAATGATGCTTCTTTTGTGCCTACTCAAAATTTCACCAACTATGGTTTGGATCAATCAATCAACCTTGATGGATTGTCTAGTAGTTTAGTCTACCCAAACATCAATAACTTTTCATCAGTCATGTCAGCACCGACATCTAATTCGACTCCGATGAACTCTGCAACTCCGACGTACCTCAACAGCAGCACAGATGAAGATGGTGTTAGCTACTGCAGTACTGACATGTTGAACTTTCAGATTCCGGACTTGTTGGAACTGAATGATTTCATGTAAATTTTTATATAAAGAAAGAAAGAAAGCAATGGTACGTGCTTCATGTTGTTAGATGGTGCTTTTGGTATGTTTTGGTTTACTGTTTACATTATATTTTATTTTTTCTTCTTCTTTTAATTTCTATTCTACTGTTGTTCCACCAAATCATGACTTGAATTCTTGTTGAGTGTTTTTATTTTTCTTCTCCATCAAGAAGAAATCAATCATGTAACATCTATGTCGTCTCCCTCAGACAGACACACACACACACACACACAAAATGTGTGAGTTATAAATATATCACGCAACAGTAATACATGTAATGTCATACTCATAAGGTCGTTTGCTTCTCATTAATATTTAATGTTCATGATGATGATAGTAGTATTAACAGTAACAACACCACCAAAATAAACAATAAAACAAAAGTATAGCTATTATAATACATTTTCATGTATGGAAGTTGTATATTTTTACTTTAATTATAATAATCTAAACACACAAATGAGAATGATCTAAACTGATACTCGATCAAATTAGTGGGGATCCAACTGAAACTCGAACCCAATTTTTTATTGTATACACTTATCCGTATTATTGAAAGATAATTTACAATCAATTATTTTAAAATAATATTTTATCAAATCACGTAAATCATAATTTTTTGATGTTTTTTTTTCCTTTGTTCATTCCATTCCTCGTTCTAAATTTCAAAACCACATCTAAGCTGCATTACAAAATAGACGGTTGAGATGTTATCGCAGGAATCGATGAAACGTAGAAGAGATCCTGACCGTCCGATTTATGATCTCGATGTATGATTGAAACAAGTGTAATCAACTTTGCGAATGCTTATAAATAGCTTTAGCTTTCTGGTCACGTGCGAAAACAATGACCGGGGTTTGACATCACCGAACACGTGTAGACCTGGAAATGGTTGGCGTGGATACGTGGGGACCACCATACGCCAGCTTTATTGAAAATCTTAAGGCGGGCCTCATGTGTCCTTCTGTCCTATTTATTTTATTTTTATTTTATAATTTTTGAAATTGTAAAAGTCCCTCTCAGTCCGACACGTCATCACGAACACGTTTACAGCTGCAATAAATGACCTTTTAGACATTAACGCACCGCCGGTAATGGTGACCGGTTGACCTGAACAACCGGTCATCTTTGATTTTTTTTTTATTTTATTTTATTTTTAAAGAGATATTTGACGTTTTAGAAACTAAATTCACAGCGGTTCATGTCAAAGGGTTGGAACTTTGTTCGGTTAAAATAAATTTGAATAGATTTAAACATATTTTTTAGATTTAAGTTAATAGTTTTTTTTTTTTTTTTGATTTGGATATGATAATATGGATTGAAAAAAATAAAAAATTGATTTATTTTGATTTGAGTTTGATTTTACTTTGAAAAAAACAAACCGACCAAACAGAATCGAATTAAATTTAAATACATATTGTTATTTATATTCTTATTGTACAAATAATATTCATAACAAATGAATACACTAATTTATAACATTAATCAATAACTTTTTAGATATTTATGAAAAGTTGTAAACTAATCCTTTAAAAAAACTCTACTGTACCCAACCCAAATTAGTAAGAAGAAAAAAATATAATAATTGTGTACATAAATTTATCTTTAATAGTTTGGTTTTTAGGTTTTTTTGTTCGATTTTTGGTTTTGTTCAATTTTCGGGTTAAATGTGATTATAATTTTGTTCAATTTGGATTTGTAAAAAATTGAACAAAATCGATTGAATTGCACCCCTATCGCATGTCATATGATGAGATGCATGTCATCTCCTTTTGATATGTACTAATGAATACAATACTGACTGGATCTAATTAATTTTGAGTTTTAGTGAAGGGTTGCAAGCTAAGTTTCAAATATATAAATGATTTTATAACCCAAACTAATAAGAAACTGATAATTTAATGACCAGTTAGAAGTCATGTTAAATAGGAAGCAATGAAAATGTGACCTCATTTTTTTGTGGCATCAGCTGAACGTCATTGAAACTTCAATGGAAAACATGCTTTGGACACGTAATCATGTCGCCCCTTCTTAACCCTTAATGGGCCATAGTTTGAGATAACCTTTGGAGTGCTAATCCAATGGAAAAATGATATGTCCAGCACGTGATATATTACAACTCCAATTACAGTTCACATCGATTTTTTTTTTAAATAAAATCATACACTATTCAAATAAAGTGCATGATATTATATGAAACGACGTATATACTGAAATGCATTAGTGTATTTTTTCTAATTATTTGCGCTATATACTATGATAAAACCTTATACATTATGATAGCGCAATATATACTACGTTATCATAATGTATGAAACTGCAAAACATGCTACAAAATATATTGAGTGTATCGGCACTCCTAATCCAATTACTACTTTTTAATTTATTATCTTTTACAATGTTGCTCCTAATCTAATTAGTACTTTTTAATTTATTTTCTTTTACTATGTTACTCTATTACGAAAAAATAAAAAATTATTTATTCGATCAATTCATATGAGTATACATTACTTTTTATAAATAAATGTATCTTATTGACTAAGTATATACTATAGAAAAAACTAAACGTATGCAGGTTGTATATATATATATGATTGAAAATAGGGTTGAACATATCATTTTCCTAATTTTAATTAGATCCTAACCTTCATGGAGTTGCAAATGTTGAGAGTTCCATGCCTTTTATATGGCCATTTAATAAACTACTCTTATATTTCAATTATTCTTATCTGAATAAAATATGCCATTTTCTATATCACATTTTAGGAAGGATGGAAAATGGTCAACGTTTATCAAAATAAGAATTAATGATCAATCCCAATCACTTGTTGAATTTGATGATCTGAGTTTCCATATAAATAAATTACCCTTTGCAAGTGTGAAACACATTATTAGAAAAGAAATTTTATAAATTTTAATAAATATGTTTGAATGAGCCAATCTCATTTAAATCCATGCAAACATGTTTATACTGGTTTTCTGTTTACGTGCCGACTTGAAATGTGTCCTATAGCGACATCCAAAAATGATAAGTTCTTCGACACAATCTAATTCAACTTTTTAATTTGCATTTGTATTCATGTTAAACCATACTCTTAAAATTATTAAAAATGAAAATTAAGCTTAATATATAATTAACAAAATATATGAAATGTGAAATATTTATATAAAAACTTAGTGAATAAAATACTCTCAAACCTTTTTTATTGGACGGTGAGTGTTTGACCACATGAAGTGGACAAATCCCAAGTTTACCATCTCTTATTAATTTTCTTTACACTTTTGACATAAGTTTCAAAATAGATATTTTTTTTAAATTTGGTTGCTAGGAGGTGTTAGTTAACTAATCAAAACTTAATTCATCGAAATAGATAATGTGAATAGGGACACGTACAACTTCACGTGATTTGATTTTTTATTTTTTTAAATGAATTGGTGGGCAATCTACTTCTTTATATTAAGTTAAAAAGAGTGCCTAAGATAAAACAAGAGAAAGAAAGATAAATAAAAAAAAAGACAGTAAAAGATGGTGGATGATTTGACTTACATATTATGTGTTTTTTACATAAAATATATATATATATATACACACACCTTTTATAAGAAATAAAAATATAAAGGAAAAAATCCATAAAAACCCTGAAATTTGACTGAAATCTATATAATTTTCTGATTTTTTTTAAAATTCATATAATCCTTTGAAAACACCTAATAAATCAAAATAACTTCTTCAATAAATTTTTTGTTAATAGATGATGAATATTTTATGCATATTTCGTTTGATTAACCATGACTGAAAACACGATATACTAAAAAACCTCTATAATATGTCAAAAATACAAAAAACCCTATAAAAATGACGATTTTAACATATCTGAATATATTATAAAGCTCTATCTGGAGGGGTAAAATCATCATTTTATAGAAGATTTTTTATTTTTTTAACATATTGTAGGTCTTTTTAGTATGCTGTGTTTTTTATCAGGGCTAACAAAAAATAATATTCATAAAATATGCATTATCTGTAAACCTAAATTTTATTTAAGGGGTTATTTGAATTTACTAGTTATTTTCAGGGAGCTACATGAATTTTAAGTAAAATTAGAGGATTATATAGATTTTAGTTAGTTTACGGAAGATTATATGAATTTTTTTTTAAATATAAAACATGCTTCAATGAAATAAAAAAAAATCTACTTTAGTAATTTATTATGTGTTAGTGTCTGATTGAATCTCAATAAAGTTGTCGACATGACTGTAAAGAAGGTTCGGGAATCAAAAAACGGACGCGGTCAATCCGAGAGAGAAGATGTACGATTGCATGCAAACGTGGAAGCATTTGAGAGGAAGAAATTAAAGAAGAGAGCAGCTACAAAAAAATTAATTTTTATTTTTTACTCGGACGCCCTCGACCGTCCAAACTCATCAGAAAGATGACGACCCCTCAAAAGATAGATTTTCAATCGACTTCTCAAATCTGACTTTTTACAGTATGAAATGAAAAGAGCGATCGAGCATTATATGGTTTTGAAATCATGTGCCACCACCGCCCACCCATGAATGTAAAAGTGATTACTTGTCGTTTAATGATGTAATAATACTCTTTGGTTTGAATGGAAAAATGTCTCCTCCTCCAAAAGGTTTTGGAAGGAAAAGATGAATAAAAGCTCGTTTTGTTTGTTTTTTAATTTGTTGTGTGGGAGTTTCTCCATGAATAATGGATGATGATAATATGTTAGGATTTGTTTTTTTCTTTTCTTTCTAGCCAGACTCTGTGATGGAGGTGTTTTAAAAGATTTAAGTGGAATGAAATAAAGATGCCACATTGAGTTAAAACAAAAGCAGATAAAGTCTGCATGAGACAAATCCAAGCAGCTTTTGGGGACCCGAAGAAGATGCATGAGATTGAGAGGTGTTTTTTTTATGGTCCCAAACGAAAAGAGTGCGTACGGATGCTTTGATCCCGCTCACATATTCAAAAGCACATTTGACTAAAAAAAAGGAAATGATTTTGATAACCAGAACACTTTGGCAATTTTTATCTCTGTTATGTGATCTCACTCAGAAATTGTCTGTTTTGGAGTTTACCATAAATAGAGATGGTCCCAAGTTACTCACATAAAAAAAAACTTATATAAAATAGAAAAATGATATGTACACTCATGTGTGAAGTCTTGTTTTATTTTTTTAAGGGTTAAGGACATCTAAGTCCCTACAAACATGGAAAAACCCATATAAGTCCCTACTAAAATTAGGACAGACGTACGAGTCCCTGAAAACTCAGAAAAATCTAATTATCATCCCTGAGTTAAATTTTCATCCAAACTTAACGGAATATTTCCAGAATATTCTGTCACATATAATTGTGTTGACATTGAAGTCCTTATAAACAGTCATAAAGATAAATTAGTCCCTGCAAAAGATAAAATTACCCTTGAAAGACTTTTACATTAAATTGTAAACACATTGCAGTCTCTGTAAACAATCATAAAGACAAATTAGTCATTGCAAAAGATAAAATTGCCCTGAAAATTTTTTACATTTAATTAGATAGACATTACAGTCTTTATAAATAATCGTAAAGACAAATTGGTACATGTAAAAGACAAAAATGCCCCTGAAGAATTTTTACATTTAATTGTGCAGACATTGCAATTTAAAAATTAAATACCCTCTAAAATACTGCAATTTCTACACAATTAAATGTAAAAATTCTTCAGGGGCATTTTTGTCTTTTACATGTACTAATTTATCTTTACGATTATTTATAAGGACTGTAATGTCTATCCAATTAAATGTAAAAATCTTTCAGGGGCAATTTTGTCTTTTGTAAGGACTAATTTGTCTTTATGATTGTTTACAGGGACTGCAATGTGTACACAATTTAATGTAAAAGTCTTTCAGGGGTAATTTTATCTTTTGCAGGGACTAATTTGTCTTTATGACTGTTTATAAGGACTTCAATGTCAACATAATTATATGTGACAGAATATTCTGGGAATATTCCGTTAAGTTTGGATGGAAATTTAACTCAGGGATGATAATTGGGTTTTTCTGAGTTTTCAGGGACTCGTACGTCTGTCCTAATTTTAGTAGGGACTTATATGGGTTTTTCCATGTTTGTAGGGACTTAGATGTCTTTAACCCTTTTTTTAAATACATACTCGTTCATTGAATTACACACGGTAATATATCGAGACACACTAGTATATTTTTTTTTATTGAAAAGTATAAGTGGCTTGGGGATTACTTCTAAATTGTAGACATAGTATAAAATGAACTGAGTGTATCAGCGCTCAAATTCGTTATAAGAAAAAAGCGTTGTTACACACAGTCCTTTTTACAGTCCAAATGCAATACCTCGTTAGCCATCCAGCAAGGAACATACGTTGATTATCTTTTTTACATTTGCTAAAAATGAATTCATTTAATTCGAAATTGAGCGATACATATTTTTCTATCTCATTAGACAATATTTACTATGTTTTAAAAAATTAAAACATATATGAGCTGTCAGTGGGAGTGCAATGTGAGACTTTTCACGGGACCGTTCCTAGCTAACAATTGAAATCAAGGCCGGCCCTGAAATTAGTAAATTCAGATGGGGCCCTAGGCCAACTTATAAAATGGAGCTCCAATGAATTTACATTAAAAAAAATTGAATGTAAAAAAACATTTTTCACAAGATTAAAACAAAAATGTCTAATAAAAAATGAATAATAACAAACTTAAAAAACTTATGCTTTAAAAAAAAAAATAATAAACAAAAAAAAAGCAAAATTTGGAAATCTTGTACTGATCATTTGCTTCAACTAGGATTCTACTTAATGAGAATATTTGTTAAGTTATAAAAGCAAAGGCTTAATGTCCATTATTGTTGAATATTTGACAATACACAAGAAAATGATTTTTAGCCACAAAAGATTTGACTAAAGAAAAAACATACCCAAGCTGAAAAAAAAAATCATTTAAAGAAACAACAAATGTCTCTCTATCAATGTTTAAAAACCAATGCAAAGAGTATGTGGATCCCAAATTGGATCCCCAATGGTGATAGCTTATTGGATGCATTTTCTTCCCAATTCACTAACTTGCGCAGGCAACCCAAAAGGTTTGAATAATTTTTATTTTATTTTATGAAAAACCCAAAAAGTTTGAATAGTTGAATTCATGTTCCTTTTATATGTTAAATACATTAGATTTTATGAATTTTTAGATAATTATCAACTATGCATTGGATGCTGACAAAACTGAGGTGATCTTGGGTCCCATGTTGGAAAAATATGTCTTCTCAAAGAGGTTTGGAATGAAAAAAGATGAGGAAAAGCTCGTTTTGTTCGTTTTCAATATATATGTTTTTTTTTTAGTAAAATTTTCGATATATATGTTGTCTGTAGTTTCACCATAAATGGATGATGATCTGTTCTTATTTTTTTCTTGACCCAGTGGACTTATGCGGTTTGCGGGTGTTTTATTCCGGGCTTTTCAATGGATTTTAAAAGTTTGAGTAGGACACTTTAAAAGTTGAGTATGACATTTTACACTATGTTTTTTTTATAATCTAAAATGCAGGTGTACATACCTCAAATTCAGTGAAACGATGTATAGATTTATTAAAAAAAAGTTTATTCAATTTAAAATAGAGCGATATACACTTTTTATCAAATCATATACTTCATTAGATAATGTTTGTTATTTAAAAAAATAAAAACATGTGTGGTCTGAGTTTTGAATTGTAAAAATAACTAAATCTTACATTTTCCCACCTTTAAAGATGCCAAATTGATCAAAACATTGAAGAAGAAAAAATGATGCGTCTTGAGATATTTATAAGAGAAAATTGAAGCATCATTTGCTGAGGAGTAACAAAGACTTTTGGACATGCATGTGCATCCACGGTTAAGGAAACAAAACATGGAGAATCAATTTTTCGTGGGATTTTTAGTTTTAAGTCTCCACGGACCATCATATTTAGTGATCGATCCTTCCTTTCTTCGTATTTAGGTTTTAGTCCCCCAATTTAAAGGATAATTCATGGATAGGTCCCTCACAGGGACTAAAAAGTAAATTAAATAATTTATGGATAGGTCCCTCTCAGGGACTAAAAAGAAACTATCATTTAAATCTAGGGACTAAAACCTAAATACGAAGAAGGGAGGGATCGATCACTAAATATGATGGTTTGTGGGGACTTAAAACTAAAAATCCCATTTTTCTTTTATATAATGTTTGGTAAAACGTGCATTCCAAAGCTTTCTAATGCTGGTCCAAAGCTTGACAAAAAAAGAGGTGAAAAAATGGAATAAAAGTCACTCGAGAACGAGTGGAAGCAAAGCAAAATCATTGTCTATGATTTTTTGTTTCTTCTCCAAGATGAAAAGCTTTTTCCACACATGAAAAGCAGGGGGTATTATATATTATCAGATAATTATGGACTTATTGTTTGATTCAACTAGGATTTCCCTTTATGAGAATATTTTTTTTTATAATGAAAAGCAAATATTTTATCTCCCGTTTGGATATTGAATTAAACTATTCTGAAGTTTATGTCCATTCTAATACAAATAAGGATAAAATCATTTTTTATTTGATTGTGTTTTAAATTATTTTTTGTTAAGAAACGTAATATTTAATCCATTCTATACAAGAAAAAAAGTGTAGGGTCTAATACCGAGCTCTTAATTACTTTTTATCTACTGTCTTATACTATGCATTTTTCATTCCAATGATGGACTGATTTTGTTTAATAAGTTTTTTCATAAAGGGAGAACATCACCTATTATATATCCAACTATTGATGATAATCTAAACCCAAATTATGGGTACCGCTAGATCCAAAATCCATCCAAATGAATATACAGTGGAATAAAAATCTAAGCAAAAAAATTCCTTATCATTTTCCACACGTGAACCAAATAGAAAAAGAATATGGTAGGAATCTATTAGCAAATTAAGCAATCTAATAGAATTTAGAGTCCCGGTAAAATGAATAATGGTAAAAAGAAACCATGTGAATAATGATGTGTATCAAAATGGCCTAAGGAAATTGTGCCACGTTAATCAAGGCTACTAGATCTGAATACATTGATTTATAGAAAATGAAATCATATTTTAATAAATTAAATGCATTCATTTTATAATTATTGTATAATAGAACATAATACATAATGTTAAGCGATTTTATACATTGTAGTAGTGACCTGAAGAGATGGGATCCCAAAATAAAAGACGCTCGTTGATTGGGCTGCAATTTAAATCAAACGCATCCAAAATGGACCTTTGTGGTCCACGTACATTTCCTACTGGGCTTTCGGATTCTTTAAAGGCCCACGGTCTTTGTTTTCTTTAGGGAAAGTGTTACACTCAAGTCAATTTCACAGTACTCTATGAATGTAAAAGTGATTACTTGTCGTTTAATGATGTAATAATACTCTTTGGTTTGAATGGAAAAATGTCTCCTCCTCCAAAAGGTTTTGGAAGGAAAAGATGAATAAAAGCTCGTTTTGTTTGTTTTTTAATTTGTTGTGTGGGAGTTTCTCCATGAATAATGGATGATGATATGTTAGGATTTTTTTTCTTCTTTTCTTTCTAGCTAGACTCTGTGATGGAGGTGTTTTAAAAGATTTAAGTGGAATGAAATAAAGATGCCACATTGAGTTAAAACAAAAGCAGATAAGTCCACATGAGACAAATCCAAGCAGCTTTTGGGGACCCGAAGAAGAAGCATGAGATTGAGAGGTGTTTTTTTTATGGTCCCAAACGAAAAGAGTGCGTACGGATGCTTTGATCCCGCTCACATATTCAAAAGCACATTTGACTAAAAAAAAAGGAAATGATTTTGATAACCAGAACACTTTGGCAATTTTATCTCTGTTGTGTGATCTCACTCAGAAATTGTCTGTTTTGGAGTTTACTATAAATAGAGATGGTCGCAAGTTACTCACAGAAAAAAAAAAAAAAAACTTATATAAAATAAAAAAATGATATGTACACTCATATGTGAAGTCTTGTTTTATTTTTTTTAAACACATACTCGTTCATTGAATTACACACGGTTATATATTGAGACACACTAGTCTATTTTTTTATTGAAAAAAAAATTCCATACGCTGCGGTAACACATTGTATAAGTGGTTGGGGGATTATTTCTAAATTGTAGCCATGGTACAAAATGAACTGAGTGTATCAGCACTCAAATTCGTTATAAGAAAAAAGCGTTATTACACGCAGTCCTTTTTACAATCCAAATGCAATACCTTGTTAGCCATCCAGCGAGGAACATACGTTGATTATCTTTTTTACATTTGCTAAAAATGAATTCATTTAATTTGAAATTGAGCGATACATATTTTTCATCAAAAATATGTATCTCATTAGACAATGTTTACTATGTTTTAAAAAATTAAAACATATATGAGCTGTCAGTGGGAGTGCAATGTGAGACTTTTCACGGGACCGTTCCTAGCTAACAATTGAAATCAAGGCCGGCCCTGAAATTAGTAAATTTAGATAGGACCCTAGGCCAACTTATAAAATGGGGCCCCAATGAATTTACATTAAAAAAAATTGAATGTAAAAAAACATTTTTCACAAGATTAAAACAAAAATGTCTAATAAAAAATGAATAATAACAAACTTAAAAAACTTATGCTTTAAAAAAAAAAATAATAAACAAAAAAAAAGCAAAAATTGGAAATCTTGTACTGATCATTTGCTTCAACTAGGATTCTACTTAATGAGAATATTTGTTAAGTTATAAAAGCAAAGGCTTAATGTCCATTATTGTTGAATATTTGACAATACACAAGAAAATGATTTTTAGCCACAAAAGATTTGACTAAAGAAAAAACATACCCAAGCTGAAAAAAAAAATCATTTAAAGAAACAACAAATGTCTCTCTATCAATGTTTAAAAACCAATGCAAAGAGTATGTGGATCCCAAATTGGATCCCCAATGGTGATAGCTTATTGGATGCATTTTCTTCCCAATTCACTAACTTGCGCAAGCAACCCAAAAGGTTTGAATAATTTTTTTTTTATTTTATGAAAAACCCAAAAAGTTTGAATAGTTGAATTCATGTTCCTTTTATATGTTAAATACATTAGATTTTATGAATTTTTAGATAATTATCAACTATGCATTGGATGCTGACAAAACTGAGGTGATCTTGGGTCCCATGTTGGAAAAATATGTCTTCTCAAAGAGGTTTGGAATGAAAAAAGATGAGGAAAAGCTCGTTTTGTTCGTTTTCAATATATATGTTTTTTTTTGGTAAAATTTTCGATATATATGTTGTCTGTAGTTTCACCATAAATGGATGATGATCTGTTCTTATTTTTTTCTTGACCCAGTGGACTTATGCGGTTTGCGGGTGTTTTATTCCGGGCTTTTCAATGGATTTTAAAAGTTTGAGTAGGACACTTTAAAAGTTGAGTATGACATTTTATAATCTAAAATGCAGTTATACATATCTCAAATTCAATAAAAAGATGTATAGACTTACTAAAAAAAAAAGTTTATTCAATTTAAAATAGAGCGATGTACACTTTTTATCAAATCATATACTTCATTAGATAATGTTTACTATTTAAAAAAAAAAAACATGTGTGGTTTGAGTTTTAGATTGTAAAAATAACTAAATCTTACATTTTCCCACCTTTAAAGATGCCAAATTGATCAAAACATTGAAGAAGAAAAAATGATGCGTCTTGAGATATTTATAAGAGAAAATTGAAGCATCATTTGCTGAGGAGTAACAAAGACTTTTGGACATGCATGTGCATCCACGGTTAAGGAAACAAAACATGGAGAATCAATTTTTCTTTTATATAATGTTTGGTAAAACGTGCATTCCAAAGCTTTCTAATGCTGGTCCAAAGCTTGACAAAAAAAAGGGGAAAAAATGGAATAAAAGTCACTCGAGAACGAGTGGAAGCAAAGCAAAATCATTGTCAATGATTTTTTGTTTCTTCTCCAAGATGAAAAGCTTTTTTCCACACATGAAAAGCAGGGGGGATTATATATTATCAGATAACTATGGACTTATCATTTGATTCAACTAGGATTTCCCTTTATGAGAATATTTTTTTTTTAAGAAAAACAAATATTTTATCTCCCGTTTGGATATTGAATTAAACTATTCTCAAGTTTATATTCATTCTAATATAAATAAGGATAAAATCATTTTTTATTTGATTGTGTTGTAAATTATTTTTTTTTGTTAAGAAACGTAATATTTAATCCATTCTATACAAGAAAAAAAGTGTAGGGTCTAATACCGAGCTCTTAATTACTTTTTATCTACTGTCTTATACTATGCATTTTTCATTCCAATGATGGACTGATTTTGTTTAATATGTTTTTTCATAAAGGGGGAACATCACCTATTATATATCCAACTATTGATGATAATCTAAACACAAATTATGGGTACCGCTAGATCCAAAATCCATCCAAATGAATATACAGTGGAATAAAAATCTAAGCAAAAAAATTCCTTTATCATTTTCCACACGTGAACCAAATAGAAAAAGAATATGATAGGAATCTATTAGCAAATTAAGCAATCTAATAGAATTTAGAGTCCCAGTAAAATGAATAATGGTAAAAAGAAACCATGTGAATAATGATGTGTATCAAAATGGCCTAAGGAAATTGTGCCACGTTAATCAAGGCTACTAGATCTGAATACATTGATTTATAGAAAATGAAATCATATTTTAATAAATTAAATGCATTCATTTTATAATTATTGTATAATAGAACATAATACATAATGTTAAGCGATTTTATACATTGTAGTAGTGACCTGAAGAGATGGGATCCCAAAATAAAAGACGCTCGTTGATTGGGCTGCAATTTAAATCAAACGCATCCAAAATGGACCTTTGTGGTCTACGTACATTTCCTACTGGGCTTTTGGATTCTTTAAAGGCCCACGGTCTTTGTTTTCTTTAGGGAAAATGTTACACTCAAGTCAATTTCACAGTACTCTGTAACGTGGATGATGTATATTTTTATATTTAAAAAAATATAAACATTATCTAACAATATATATGCATCGATAAAAAATGTATATCTCTATGTTTTGAATTAAATAAACTCATTTTTAAAAAAAGTCTTGCTCCATGGGCCCCAAAATATAGGCTCCAATTACAAACCCCATTAGGTGTCATAATCTCATTAGCTGGATGTTTGACTTTTAAATTACTTGAAAAAGAAAAATACTTAAATACCCTTCATTAGAAACCCATGATTTTTTTCTCCCACTTTCTCTCTCCTTAGCAAAAGAGCGGGTACTTTGCTAATAAAATCAAGCGATCCTCGTTTTCTAAGAAGAAAATTCACCGCTTCTCTCTTTTTATGTTGCGGTCATAAAGACGAATTTCTTGTGTTCTATACCAAAGTGTGCTTATTATCGTTAATCTTCCTTATATGCTGGCACTTCTACATGTATGAATGAGAATAAAAAATAAGCGAATCAAACTCTTTGCGGCTCTCGGAAATAAATGTTTGAAAAAAATCTCTAACAGCTTCTCCAATAAAATCAAATGCCATAAAAAAAATCGAATGCCATAAAAAAAAACTTTCAATGTGAAAAGAAGCCATCAAAACTCTAAGTCAGGTAGTATTGCATCCAAGCTCCATTAATCATTTCATGAAATCATAGAATTGGAGTAAGATGAGAAAAATTTGCACACTTGATCAAGAACGAGAAAGGAATCTGAGTTTCTAATCCCAATGTATTTGCTGTTGCTGCAGGCATAGATTTTGAAGCAAAAGATGTTTTTTTACCTGAAAATCATATGGGAACAAAATGAATGTGTCTAAAAAACAGAATGTGTAAGTGATTCCACTAATTGAAATGAGAGAAAGAAAGGAAGAAGTATACATAGAAAACATGAAAAAGGAATTCCTTCTACAATGTCGTGCATGCAGTTAATTAAACATGTATTTAGATTTCATTAAATGTAACTGGATCTAGAACAATATATCTGAATTTTAATTATGACTAAATTTTTAATACAAATGAGTTTTCAAAATATATCTGGATATGGATTTCATAGAATGTAACTAGATCTGGAACGATGTATCTAAATTTAATTATAACTGAATTTTCAATGCAAGTGAGTTTTCAAAATTTAAACATGCATATGAAACTTATGTAGCTAAC
Source organism: Acorus gramineus (assembly GCA_030737835.1). Lineage (NCBI taxonomy): Eukaryota > Viridiplantae > Streptophyta > Magnoliopsida > Acorales > Acoraceae > Acorus > Acorus gramineus. The sequence goes on along the minus strand of CM060857.1, from coordinate 1,273,653 downwards.
ATAACAAATTAATCATTCACTTAAACAAAAAAAAGATGAAACATGGTTCACTTCTGGGAGGTAAAACAATAATCTTAGATTATTGTATAGTATAAATTCAAATGTATCTTGATTTTTCAGAAAATGTATCTTACTTTTTCAGAAAATATAATTAGATTACCAGGGAAAAGACATAAAAAACGAAAAAAAAGATCAACAAATACATAAATAGAGCAAAAATGTGACTTGGTATTATATAATTAATATAACAAAATAGTCATTCGTTAAATAACATTACATAAAATAAAAAAAACACATGTGCAAAAAAACTCACATAAACATAATGTAACTGGTTTATCATATACATTTCAAATGTATCTGAATTTTAAAAAAAAGGTGTAGGTGGAGGTAGGAGGATGTGGAGGTCAGAGGAGGGCTCGAAAGATAGCATAACCACCTCTCATATGATAGAGGGCGGTGAGAGGAATCAAAGCGTGGTGATGCAGGTCGCTAGAGATGAGTAGGCCGGCCGGAATGACTTTTTGAAGTGGCGGATAGCTTAGGAGGATATTACCGGTAATACCACTTATGCCACCTCATGGAGCTTATATAATGGGGCTTGTGAATCATTATTATTTTTTAAAAATATAAGAAAAAAGTTTAACAATGCGTATACTTCGTTTAATGAAGTACCTGTTTCATTGGATTTCTAACGATGCACATAGGATTATATTTTGGACCGTAAAAATGATTGGGAGTACTAACGCCTTTTCTTAGGTATCATTTTATAGTTGATCATTTTTTTTTTTTGAAAATGTTACACAATTTATTTTACAGTTCAAAACGTAGACCGCATATATTTTTAATTTTTTAAAATCATATATCCCCTCTAATGTGATCATATTTTTATAAAAATGACCAACTACAAAATGATACCTAAGAATATATATATTTTTATTTTTTTTGAAATCATATATCCCCTCTAATGTAAACCGAGTGGCTCGATTCGTTTACCACCCCTATTTGAATCAATTTTTGTTATTTATTAACAATAAACCTTACATGTTATATATGAGCTAGTGAAGATATATATTAGTTTTTTTTTATTAGGGACCGACATAAACTAATGAGAGAGTTCAAACACTCACAAGATCTCATCTCTGATATCATCAGTCTACCAAGCTTACCCTAATATTTGAAAATTAGGAAAAAAATCTTTCGGATATTATAGACGTTAATAAGAGTACAAATGGAATGTATTCCTTTTCCAAGAAACACACTACTCTCGTAAAAGTACGAGATTACAATCCACAAAAGGTTATCAACAATTTACTTTATTTTTCTTTAAAAGCTTATAGTAATGAATTATTGATTTCTAGTCTTTTAATTTTCCTTGAACCATCCCAAACCTGGGCCAAAGCAACCAACCCCAATCTATCTCATTCTATTCTACCTACCATGTCTTACTTTTCAAATACCATATCCCACTCAACTTAAGTTTAACCTATCCCGTCCATCACCAAAAGCTCCATATACCAATCCAATCTACCACCATAACCAGACAAATCAAAAGCCCAAACCAAAGTACTGGTTAGAAGTCTAAAAACTCAAAACAAATCTATTGAGAGAAGATGTGCAGGTGATGATCGGTTAATTAAAACCAGCTGATTGTCAATTGACGCCTGGTCTCTTCAGATCCAGGTTAGCTAATTTGTTGTAGCCGACAGGCTCAGACGACTAAGTTCAAATAGCCAACGGTTTACTTTTTTTTTTTTTTTTTATCCATCTATATATACGTACAGTTGGCATATTAAGGTGTGTTTGGTTGCGCGATTGCACTGCGACTGCGATTGCGATTGCAGGAAGCTGCGTTTACAATCGTGCAACCAAACAGTTTTATTGTAGCAGCTTCCTGCACACAGATTTCAGGCAAATAGTGCCCAAAAGCTGCGATTTCAGAAAGCTGAGAAAGTGAGCTTCCTGGATAATCAGTTTGCAATTACAGATTCCTGCAGAATCAGTTTTGCAATCGCGCAACCAAACGCACCCTAAGGCCCTGTTTGGTTGCGCGTTTGGGCGCGCTTTTGCTTTTTGAAAAGCTGAAAAGCTAAAATCGTGCAGGCAAATGGGACAGCTTTTTGCAGAATCGGAAGCAAGATTCCTTTTAATTTTTCCCTCGAAATCTATGTTTTAAAAAGCTCAAAAACAACGCTTTTTAGTCGGAATCAATTTTTTTAATTGAAAAGTAGCTTTCTCTGCCAAACATTAAACTCCTTTCAAATATTGATTCCTGAATTAAAAAAAAGCATCCTAAAAAAATCAAGGTTTAAAATTATCTTAAAAAGCAGCTTTATTTCAAAAGCTACTTTTCAATCTGTGTTTCCAAACGGACCCTAAATCTAGTTGACGCATATTTACTTGTTTTGTTTACCAGCTTTCTTTACTTTCAATACTTTTCGACAGTGATATTCCAACATTTCAGTTAAAGGTAGTCATTTTCTTTCTTTGTACATCTTTACTTGTTTTATTTACATCACGCATTTTTGGACGAGTATCCAACATTTTGACTAGAGGCGGAATGTATCTGGTATCCGGTTATACCTGGACAACGGTAGGTGATTAATGAAGAGTTGATATTTGACTCGCAATGTTTTCGAGCACTTCTTCAATTAGTTCTACTTTGATTATTTCTTTGATTGGCCTACCATGGTTTACCATCCACACCAAACAAAACATTACGTCCATCTAACCCCATATTTAGCTAATTCCATAACAACCATCACTAATATTCCAAAACAATCAAACATAAATAATGAATATGATTTTAACCATAATATACCGGTTCCGATTCATTTAAGAGAAATAAATCTGGCTTCAAAAGTGATCTCGATCACCATCCTTTTAAGCCTGTGGTTTTAATTGAAAAGGGGACATCTCCCATGACTGAGCCCTATAACAAGATTTTTATTTTTTTGAATACTTAGATATTTGAAAAAATCCATACAGCCCCTGAAATCTGATTGAAATCCATATAACCCCCTGAAAACACCTAATAAATCTAAATGACCCCCTGAATAAAAATTTTGTTGACAGATGATGAATATTTTGTGAATATCTGGTTTAGTTAACCATGACTAAAAACACAATATACTAAAAAAACCCTACAATGTGTTAAAAATCCTATAAAAATGATGATTTTACCTTTTCTGGATATATTACAAAGGGGATGGAAGAGAAAAGAGAGAGAGAGAGAGAGAGATGAGGGTGGGGAGGGGGCCGACCGAAGGGGGCGGTGGGGCGGTTCCGGCCGCTAGAGAGGGGTGGGCTAGGGGGGAGAGAGAGGGGGGGGGGGGAGGAGAGGGCGGTGGGGCAGAGAGGGTAGACAAGAGGCGGGGTGGAGGTGGGCAGAGGGGCATGGCTCTTCCTCTCTTTCTCTCCCTTTCTCTTTCTTCCTCTACCCTGCCGCCCCCTCTAGCCGCCACCCTCCTTACTCACTTTCTTTCTCTTCCATCATTTCTCTTAATTTTCCAAGCCCACGACCCAATTGTTTTTTTTTAGTGATGGGTTTGAAATAAAAGGTTGGGGGGGAATAATCTCTTTTATTTTCAAATCCAAAGATAAAATATATGATTACTTGATCAAATTCAAAAATGATTATCTAAACTAATTATTTAAATAAAATAATGAAAATAATCAAAACAACCCTATTTTCAATTTGCATCACAGGTCGGCCTAGGGCAACGTTTCCGAGCACTTCGGCTCTGGATGGTGTTGAAGATGTACGGGGTCAAGAATCTACAGTCGCACATTAGGAGCGATGTGGGTCTAGCGAGGATGTTCAAGGGGCTCTTGAGGGGGGATTGGTAGTTCGAGGTGGTGGTGCCAAGGCGGTTTGGGCTCGTTTGTTTCCGGCTCAGAGGGGTTGGTGGGAGGGAGTGAAATGGAGGGTTTTGGAAGAGGTGAACCGGACCGGGAGGGTTTACATGCATGACGCACACAGTTGTCGGGGGAGAGTACATGATGAGGTTTGCGGTGGGGGGCACGCTGACGGAGGAGAGACATGTGGCAGCGACGTGGGAGATTATCGGGGTGAAGGTGGAGGAGTTGTTGGGGGAGATGAAAGGTCTGTGCTGCGATCTTCTATCTTCTTAGGATTGTATTCAAAGATTTCGATAAATATTTAATGTTATAAAAATTTGATATTAAATATTCAAAGATGGTATTAACATTATGATATATTTAATCTAAATAAATTGAATGCATATATTTTTTAATGTTATAAAAATATATATATAGTGACATATTAAAGTATATACTATATTAATTGTTGTGATATATTATGTTAGACCAAGTGTTCCAACTCACTTATTTGACCAAAAGAAAATGTTAACCAACCAGGGACAATCATATCCTTGCAATCATATATTATTATTTTTTTTTTTTCGCTTGGTAAATGCAATCATATATTATTGTAGTCTCATGTTTTAAAATCTTTTATAAATGTATACTCGAATAAATAAATACTTTATTCTAGTACATGTTTGAATAGAGAAATCATATACTTAGTTAAGATTACAAAAATGATTGAGCGTATCTGTGTTCTAGGTTCTGTATATTTTTTGTTTGTGTTTTTTTTTTTTTGTTATAGAAGGCCTCCAAGAAGGCAACATAGTTCATACTACAAAAACTTATAGACCCATCTCTATTTGCATTTATGGTGTGTAACGTGTGTTTACAAGGGGTTATATGGATATATTGAGATTCCAGGGAGTTGTATGGATATCAAGAAGATTACAGGAGTTTATATGAATTTTTCCCTATTTGTTAATAGAATAAGGTTTTAACTTCTAATTAAATATCATTTGAAGATGCATTCGGTAGGTATACAACAGAGTAGGTGATTAATCAAGAGTTGATATTTGACTCGCAATGTTTTCAAGCACCTTTTCAGTTAGTTCTTTGATTGGCCTACCGTGGTTTACACTTTACATCCACACCAAACAAAAATTTACATTTTCCAACCCCATCTCTAATTCCATAACAACAACCATCACCAGTATTCCCAAACAATCAAACATAAATAATGGATGTGATTTTAACCAGAATATACCGGTTTCAATTCATTTAAGAGAAATAAATCCGGTTTCAAAAGTCATCTCACCATCCTTTTAAGCCTATGGTCTTGTAATTAAAAAAAGGGACATCTATGTAAACTTTTGGACTATAACCTATCTTGCTAATACGTACATTCAGTCTGTTTTGTATATTCATTTGTAATTGAAACGTCACCCATGCGGTATATAAAATCACCAAACACAAATATATTACATCATTGATCTCAATATATATATATACTATTACTAAAAATGTATATATATACATATATATATATATATACTATTACTAAAAATGTATATATATACATATATGAATTCAATTCATTCGAGATGAATCTCTTACAAATGGAGTTGATTTCTAATCTCTCTTATTTCAGACTGTTTGTTCTAATCACTTTGATATTGAATAGATTTACCCACATTTGCATGTATACCATCAAAATATATATTATTTATTTATATATACCACCACATTTATTTTTTTTACCATCAGAATTTTTCTTAATGAAAAAATGTGATCCTCTTTAATCTTTTTAATCAAAATGAAGCTTAATCATAATTAGTTTTTAACCAAAAAATAAAAATTGATAAAAATAATCTTAACATAATATTTGTCATAATATAAATAATCAAACATAACAGCTAATTAATTTCTTGTTTTTTTCAAATCAACCATGAGTCATTCAACTGTATCCCTTCTTATATTTTCTTTCAATCAAGATTTATGTTTTTTTATAAAAAAATTTTTTGTCATTTTATAATATATACGATTAATTATTCTCAAAATAAATTTATTTCATTTCTACTAAAGTAAATATCACTAGACACTATGTCTTAGATAATAAAAAGTATGTATGTTTAATTTTTTTTATTTGGGCTTTAGATAAAATTTATCTAAAGTATGTAAAATAAAAAAAAAGGATAATTTAGTCATTTATCCAAGACTTTAACGGTTTTAATAGAAATTTGAATGAAAATTAACTAAGATGATAAATATGTATAATTTTTACATATTCTAATGGTACAAATATAAATAAGTTATTGGAGTGATATAAAAACAAATAGTATACTTTTCAATGATAAACATTTAAAAAAAAAAAAGCATTTTTTCTTCAAATTATAAAATGTCAATAAATTTGCTCATGGTGCTCATATGCCAACTTGTCTCGATAACGTTACGTGTAACAAAAAAAACTCATCCCACCAATCACACTTCTCATGACAAATTGCCACGTTGTGAAAACGTGGAAGAACGAAATAATCCTCACACGTGCCCGTAGACATTGACTGATGACCTTAAAAAAAAACAATTATTAGACTCAATGTTTTTTTTATTGTTTATAACGACATATTTAGTTAAAAAATATAAGTATGTCTTCATTTAGTTAAAAAATAAACATTGAGTCTAATAAAAAATTTACTTCGTTTTATTTTAAATTAAATAAATTAATTTTAATAAATATAAAAAAATTAACGATGTATGTATATATATATCATATCTAGTGATGCACATATTTAATTGGATTTCAAATAATACAGAAAGATCATATCTGCCGTGGATTGTAAAAAAAAAATTCAAAACATATCAAACTTCATGGGCCCCCTCCCAAATTCAATTAATGACACGTGTGTGTGTATATATATATATATATATATCCTCCTTCCCATGCAAACCCTATCAATAACCCCACCCTACCCTCTCCATTCTCCAATCCTACGTCAAACATGGGAAGTCTTGAAACCACCACCCCTTCGTCCCCGCTCCATGAACCCTTCAACCCACTCGACATCGACGACTTCCGAACCCAAGCCCACAAAGCCGTCGACTTCATCGCCGACTACTACGCCTCCATCGAGTCCCGCCCGGTCCTCCCCCGTGTCGACCCGGGTTACCTCCGCAAAACACTATCTCCCCCAACTCCACTCACTGAACCCACCCCCTTCGATTCCATCCTCTCCGAAATCGAGACCCACATCATCCCCGGCATGACCCACTGGCTCAGCCCCAACTTCTTCGCCTACTTCCCTGCCACCGTCAGCACCGCCGGCTTCCTCGGCGAGATGCTCTCCTCCTCCTTCAACTCCGTCGGCTTCAACTGGCTCGCCTCCCCCGCCTCCACCGAGCTCGAGTCCATCGTCATGGACTGGCTCGCCAGCCTCCTCAAGCTCCCTCAGCAGTTCACCTTCTCCGGCTCCGGCGGCGGGGTCCTTCAAGGTAAAAGATACGTGTTGCGATCCATAGGGGGTTTGGGATTGGAATAATTGAAAATATTTGAAAGAGGTGGGATAGGGGAAAGATAAGTTGGCTTAGGAATTTTTTTTTTTTTGTTAAAAAATAAATAGATGGAAGATCTCAAGGCCACGTAGGTTTTCTAGGGTTTTTTGAGGTGTAGGTAGACCTTTTATAACTTAAAAAATGAAGTTACGTTTGTCCAAAATTTAAAATAAGGGTTAAAGACATTTGAGTCCCTGTAAATATCCACAAATCCATATAAGTCCTTGCAAACTTGGAGTCGGACATACAGATCCTTTAAACTGTTTTGGTGGGTCAATTTAGTCCATATGTTAACTTTTTATCCAATTTGATGATATATTCTCATAATATTCCATCTATGTGAAATTAAACACTCATATAAATAACTGAAAAAATAGAAAAAAACATATATATCCTTTTAAATGATCATCTTGTCCTTGATCAAACTCATTTTCATTTTTTTTTCTTTTGCGGATTTTGATTTTATTGTTGCGCACTACTCCATTATTATTATTTTTTGCTTCTATTTCAAACAATTATAATTATGAAGATGATTTTGTTTATGTATTATATTTATTATACTATAGATATTACTTAGATTTTTTATTTTATATTTTGATGAGGTGATTACACAAGTTAAAAAGCTCATATTAATCATCGTGTTGTGTATTGTGGATGGTATAATAGTAAAATCACACTTATGGTGAATTTTAACAATGATAGGTTAAAAAATGATTTAACAGTAGGGATGTATTAGACATTTTTTGTGTTTCTAGGGATATAATTGTCCTGTCCTAAGTTTAAAAGGACTTATATAGATTTATAGATATTTATAGGGACTCAAACATCTTTAACCCTTAAAATAAAGCACGTAGAAGAAGGTAAAACATGAGAGAAAGATAGGGGAATCCACAAACACGAGGAATGCCATGAGACAGGGAGAAAGAACTTTAGGGTACTTCTTGTTGTTGATTTCTTTGAGAGTCAGTGGTAAAAATTGAAATTGACTATTGCATAGAGGTTTACAAGAGGTAAATGAAAAAGTGAAAGAGAAAATATAAAAGGACAAGAAGAGAGGCTCTTATACCATGAAGAAGGTAAACCCACTTATGAAGAAGGAAGAAAAAAACCGTATGGATTAATTGGGTGTTGTGTGTATTCACTATATATAATAGAATGCAATTACATCTCCCAATAGTGAAATATGTTCTATGAATATTTTACAATCCATTGTGATTAATTATTTTGTTTCTTTTCATCTTTGTTTTTTTCAATTTTGAATTCCTCTGTCTCTAGTTCTTATATTATGCTTTTTTTTTTCCATCTTTTGTTTTTTTCAAGATCCAATCGGATTAGGTTCAACGGGCGTTGGACAATTTATTGTCTAACGTGTTCGTGACCATCCAATCTTATAATTTTGTTTTGATTGAGATAATTTGTAGATGAATGGCAATGGCATGTGAGACTCTTAAAAACACACACTTGTGTATATTCTATGCTTAAAGAAGAAACAAAAGCTTGCTTAAGATCTGGTTTTCTATAATTATAAACTATTTGAACCTAACAGGACATGTGATTGCTCCCAATGTGCATGTGAGGGTCACATGCTAGTAGGGTTTTGTTTCTTATGTCTCTTTCATAGATAGTTGTGAATATGATTTGTGTTATGGATTCATGTATGCAGGCTTGCACAGAGATGATTTTGCCAACTAGTGGGAACAAGAATGATAGTATCTTCCCTGCATCGAAATATACTAATTAAATTTAGAATACAATTAAAATCTAAACATTTCTTTTCAGGATTCAATTAATTTATGTATCTCAAAATTATAAGATTGAATGGTCACGAACGCATTAGGCAATCAAATTGTCTAACTCCTGTTAGACCTAACCCGATCCCTTTAATATTGTGTTTATTTCCATCTTTGCTTCCTTTATTTTATTTCCTTCCATGTTTATTTCATTCAGGGACGACGAGTGAGGCCATCCTGTGTACGCTCGTCGCGGCACGCGAACGTGCCATCGAAAAATCGTCTTCCGTCACCATTCAGAAGCTCGTCGTCTACGGCTCTGACCAGACCCACTCGACCTTCGCCAAGGCATGCAAGATAGCTGGAATCTCACCTTCGAATATCCGGACAGTCCCGACATCTGCCGACACGGAGTTCGCTCTCTCGCCGGAACTTCTTAAGAGGCAGATGGAGGTCGACGTGGCAGCGGGTTTGGTCCCGCTGTACTTGTGCGCGACAGTGGGGACTACGTCGTCCAACGCGGTGGACCCAGTGGGGCGACTGGCCGACGTGGCGAGGGACTATGGGGTGTGGGTGCACGTGGACGCGGCATACGCGGGGAGTGCGTGCATATGTCCGGAGTTCCGGCAGTACCTCGACGGGGTCGAGAAGGTGGACTCGCTGAGCCTCAGCCCGCACAAGTGGCTTCTAACCTACCTCGACTGCTGCTGTCTCTGGGTCCGCAACCGCGACTTGCTCATATCGGCATTGGCGACCGACCCAGAGTACCTCAAGAACCGGCCCAGTGAGTCTGGTTCGGTCGTGGACTACAAAGACTGGCAGGTTGATTCCAACTCCTTTAACAAATCAATAGATTCTTAACAACATAAGCATTTTTAAGTTTAACAAATCCTACCATCTTTTTATTTCAAATAATGGAAAGTTGAGAGGGGATGGAAGGAAAAGAGAAGAAAGAGAGAGAGAGAGAGAGAGAGAGAGAGAGAGAGAGAGAGGATAAAATCTTTGATTAGATGATAAAATTTTAAAATAATTATCTAAACCAATTATTTAAATAAAAAACAAATATAATAAAACAACCTTATTTTCAATTTGCATCCATCACAGGTTGGCCTGGGGCGCCGGTTCCGAGCCCTTCGACTCTGGATGGTGTTGAAGATGTATGGGGTGGCCAACCTACAGTCGCACATAAGGAGCGACGTGGGTCTGGCGATGTTGTTCGAGGGGCACGTGAGGGGGGACCGGCGGTTCGAGGTTGTGGTGCCCAGGCGGTTCGGGCTCGTGTGTTTCCGGCTCAAGGGGGTTGGGGAGGGACTAAACCGGAGGGTTTTGGAGGAGGTGAACCGGACCGGGATGGTTTACATGACGCACACCGTTGTCGGGGGAGAGTACGTAATGAGGTTCGCAGTGGGGGCCACGCTGACGGAGGAGAGACATGTGGTGGCGGCGTGGGAGATTATCAGGGGAAAGGCGGAGGAGTTGCTAATGGGGGAGATGGACAGTCTGTGACGCGGTCTTCTTCGGATAAGGTGTTCTCAGTCGCGTGTTTGAGTTTGAAAAAAATTAAAAAATAAATGTGGTTACATGTGTTTTGTTTTGCAGATATTTGTGTCAAATCAAAGACTGCGAAATATATCAATTGAATATGTATTTGCAGAGATCCCAAATTTATAAAACAACTAATAACAGTGTTTATTTGTTTGTTTTATTTAAAGAGAAATTAGCATTCTAATAAAAAAAAAATTTAAAATATATATAAAACTTGCTACCATGCATTTCTGTTATAAAAGTGAAAGTACAAACATGAGAGAGAGGAGGTGAGAGAAAGAAATTAGAAAAGGCAGATGAAAACCACATGGTATCATGAAAGAGAAGAGGCATCCGTAGATGAGAGATACACATAATATCATGAAAGAGAAGAGACATGAGCAAATGGACACAGCACATGAGGCTGTTCATATGAAAAGATCGAAAACAAATAAAAACACATATCATAGTGAATCAACGACGGAGATCAAATCATGATCTGCTCCAGTGCATTCTTCCCCCTCCTGACGATGCTCTGCTGGCTCTTCATGTAGTCCCTGTAAACGATGGGCCTATACTTCGGCCCACATCCATCCACGCTTAGTATATTCTCTGCCGGTTTGAGTATGGCTTCCATATGAGGCCCATGGCCCACAGCTACAGATATCCTCGTCTTGTGCTCATTGACTAACGCCATGTGTTCCACGCTCTTGTACCTCCCATTGCTTAATATCTGGAAAAAAAAAAAAAGTTGGCAAAACCAAAACCAGATTATGTTGGAAATGACAGAGTAATTATGGGAATAGAAAAAATTGTTTAAAAATTCAAAAAAAAAAAAAAATTGAAATAAGGCAGGACTTACTACCAACAATTCAATTATAAAAAGTAAAAATACATGTGTGAATGAGATATGAAAGAAATAAAAAAACAAAAAAAGGTGATTGGATGGGGGTCGGCTCTTGTAGATGGAAAATCTATCAAAACCACAAACCCCTTTTCCCACCCCCTCCCCCAATCACAAAATATTATCTGACCCTCCAGATAGACAAAATTTAGTGACTAGGGAAGTCAATGATTCGGGTCAATTGGTTCTACCAACAATTCAATATTAAATATTTTAAAATTTTAATGATTCATAAAATTTTTAAAAATATAATAAAAAAAGAATGCATTATACATAGTATAAGATTTTAGATTCACAATTAATCAATCCATTATTATAATATTATCTAACTAAAACATATATATTTCCCCCATCTAAATTGAATTTTTTTTGCAAAATCCTATGACCATATTAAAATATTAATATATAAATAAACCATGAATATATTTCCATAAAATTTCTAACATTATTCAATTTGATATTAATTCAACATAAATTAAATAAAACCATAATCATAATCAATATTAAATCTTAGAGGGAAAAAAAATTTACTCAAAATTTTCTAATTGAAACAAATTGATCAGTAGATAACATAAAATAAAGAAAGGCTGATCCAGTATTATCTAAATCCACAGATTTAATGAGTAAAAAAATCGCCGATGTCACCTCAAGATAATCGCCGATGTTAACGACGAACGTGCCAGTCACGTGATCGACAGGGACCCACTCGTCCACGTGTCGTATCCATAGCCCATCCACGTCGTTCTGCATGAGAATGGTGAGCCCACCGTGGTCCGAGTGCGGGCAGAGGCCCATCGTCAGATTCGGCTGGGGGCATGGCGGGTAATAATTTGCGGCCATAATTTGACATCCTTCCCGTAATGCCCCTTCCACGTAGTCTCTCCCCAGTCCAAGCCCTTCCGAGATTGCCCCTGCCAATCCCAACGCAACCTTCCGAACCTCCTCCAAATACTCTCTCGCCACGTGTCTGGGCCCACAAGAAAACCATGGATCATTCAGGTTCATATCCTATTGGGGTTGGGTTCAGATTTAATTTAAAAAATATATTATTTTAAATAATTAATATTATGTAAGAGTCAATTACTACGCATAACAAAAAAAGAAAAATATTTTTATTAAAAATATAAAGATATGAAAATTATAAAAGTTAAATATTCTAAATAAAAATAAATTATACAATTTTTATTTGTTTTATTCACATTAAAAAATTATAATTCTACTTAAAATCTTTCAGTTAGATGTTAAATGCTCGGGTTGGACTTAAACGCTAAAACCCCATATCCAATCCGTCCAAATTCAGAATCCGTCCGTCTTATGTTGATCAGACGGGTCTTGGGAAATGGAGTGGCAAACCTGTAATTCGGGGGATTGTGGGGCCATGAGTGGAATCCGACGTGGCCGAAGTGGCGGAGGTAGTCGCGCCAGTGGCTGGTGTGGGATGCTGACGTGTTCAGGCTCGTGCCGTATCGGACGGGGTGCATGACGTCATCCGAAGAGTACGTCAGCTTCTCCTCGGGAGGGAGATTGAAGAAGTCTTCCGCTGACCTCAGCATGTCCTCCATTAATGACGTCCTAACCCCATGATTAACGACCTGCATTGATAATTAAATCACTAAGAAAACACTTATCATAGATTTTGTGTTTTGTGTTTTTTCCCTTATACACCCTATAAATACGTATTAATTATCTTTATACCACTACAAATCACATATTTATTTGTATACCACCAAATTTTAATTAATGTAAAATGCAACATTTGATCATTTACTAATCTAAACTTAACTTAAGTATAGATACCAATAACCAGTAAAAAGAAAGGACTAAAAAAAAACTTAGTTTAGTCTTTATAATAATAGTCTCATCATTGTAATAATGTAAATAATTGATTATTAATTACTCAATTGATTATTTCCCAACTGTTCATATTTATTTCAAATTAAATGAATATATTGACATTTTTTATAACTTTATTACTTTACTGTTGATATATAATAAGTATTTAAATGAAATATTTGTTTTATTTTTTACATTAATTTAAATATACGAAGAGGAGAACGCTCAGATGTTCAAGATATATATTATATTTGTTGATTAAACATCTTTTGTTTTAATACTCCAAATCCTTTACTTTTTATATATAAACAACTATAGTTGTTATGATATAAAAATAAATATTATATCGTGTGAGAGTAATTATAAAATAAAATATGGATATTTTAGTCTTTTTACATATTTAGAAAGGAAAAAAATTTAACCTGAACTATAAATATAAATATGTAAAAAATTTAAACTTTTGAATGATATAACACTAATTGCTGGTTTTGTTAAGTGAATAAGTAGTGGAATAATTTGATAATTGTGAAGATAAGTGAAAGGTTAACAATTCATCCTATTTAAAATAAAAAAAATAATCGGGATAATATATAAACAATTGTCCACATTTTAAAATAAAAATAAAGATTTTTTCTCTATTTAAATGCTTAAATAACATTTAACTTCTACCTTTGGTTCCAATTTTAAAAAATATAAATAAAGACAAATTGATAATTTTTTTATCTCTTAAATTTAAAATAATGTACCCTTAAAATTTTAACCATTTGTCAAACAAGTCCTAAGGGGTTGGATAAGGGGTAATTATGAAGATAAATGAGTGGAAAAACAGCTTATCCCCGTTTGGTATTAAAAATAATCAGAATAAATTACGGACAGTTGTCCTAATTTAAAAATAAAAATGTGATATTTTGTTTTACCTAAAAAGCTAAGATAATATTTATCTCCATTTTTTTTTTCTAATTTTCAAAAATATAAATATATCAAAAAAATTATTGATTTTTTATCCCTTAAAATTAAAATAAATTATCCTCAAAACCTTAACCCCTTGTCAATGGCAAGGGGTTAAAATTTTGAGGGGCTTGCTGGACAAGAGTATAGTTTTGAGGATAAGTTATCCTCATTTTAAGTGATAAAAAAGTCCATCAATTTTTATCTTATTTATATTTTTTAAATTTGGGACAAAAAGTGATGATAAATGTTGTAACAGTCTTTAGGTGGAATAAAATATCCTCGTTTTCATTTCAAAATTAGGACAACTATTTGTAGTTTATCATGATTATTTTTTATATCAAATGGGGATAAATTATCCTCCCACTCACTTATCCCCATAATTACTCCATATCCTTCTACCTATCCCTTTGTTAAACTAGCCCTAAACCCTCGTTTGGAACGGGGTTAGGTTTTATTCTTGGGTAAACATTTATCTAAACATAAATAAGTATAAATAAGGATAAAATGATTTTGTGTTCAGTTGTGTTTTGAATTATTCTCGTTGGTAAACGTAAGAATAAATATTTTATTGTTTAGGTAAAATGTGAATAAAGTATGGAAAATGATTTATAAAAGGTGAAAAAATAATGATAGTTGATTTGACAGGTGATTTATATGAGGTGATGACAGTTGATTTAACAATGGACCCACATATTCTTTGAATGGAATAACCTATGATAAATTTAATTCCAGGAGATGGTTGTAATCCATATACCACTTTATACCAGTTTATTCTAACATACTTTATTATGGATTATCTAGGACAGTGTTCAGAAAAACGACCTGTGCGACCGCACAGGCAATTCGGTAAAGCTACCGAACCGCGTAGGCCAAAAGCGGCCTATATACGAGTTCTGCCCGCAGAGGCGCTCAAAAACCGCCTCTTCAAGAACCTGTGCGCTCAAAAACCATTGCGCCCGCACAGGTTCTGCAAATTTAAATGGGTCGAGGCTCCGACCCATTTAACACTAAACAAAATTAAAAAAAAAAAAAAAGAAGGAAGAGGACCTCCCTTTCTTCAAACTCTCCAGCTGGCCCTAAAGAATAGTTCTTCTTCTTTGAACG
The DNA here is from genome assembly GCA_030737835.1 of Acorus gramineus. NCBI lineage: Eukaryota > Viridiplantae > Streptophyta > Magnoliopsida > Acorales > Acoraceae > Acorus > Acorus gramineus. The sequence continues at coordinate 1,258,236 of CM060857.1, read as the reverse complement.
ACTGCTCCTCCGACCACCACCACCGCAGCAACCTCCCCTTCTTCTTAGATCGCCTGCTCCTCCTTCTTCTTCAATCGATGCTCCTCCTTCGACCACCGAAGTAGCGATCTTCTTATTCACCACCTTCGACCCACTGTAGGCGCAACGACCTCCCCTTCTTCGTCTTCTTCTTCTTCTAAACCGCCGGCCTCCACTTCTTCTCTCTCTCGCTCTCTGTTTTCTCTCTCTCGCTCTCTGTTTTCTCTCCGTCTCACTCACTATTTATTTTCACTCTCTCTCACAAAGCATTTGGACTTTGAAGGGACACTCATCATCAGATCACAATGCATTGACATCTGCGTTAACAAATTCTCTGTATACATGTCTTTAATATTTAGAAATTATATTTGTTATTAATAAAAATATAGAACTGCATATACTCCCGCATACCGCATATATTCTGTGTTTTATCTTAATCGCACGCAAACCGAATCTCGCATATTATAACACTGATTCGGGGCAAACAAACACCCTTTATCCCTTATCTGAGGTTATCTGAAGTTATCCGGGGGCTTATTCCCAAAACAAACGGAAGTTGGGAATAAGCCATCGGATAACCACAGATAAGAGTTTTAGTGTGTTTGAAAACCCCGGATAACCTATGATAAAGTATACCAGAATAAACTGATATCAAATGGTATATGGATTTCAATCAACCCCTAGAATTAAAGTTATCATAGTTTATTCTATCCAAAGAATATGTGGATCCATTGTCAAATCAACTGTCATCACCTCTTATAAATCACCTGTCAAATCAACTATTATTATTTTTTTACCTTTTATAAATCCTTATCCTTACTTTATTCACATTTTATCCAAACAAAAAGCATTTATTCTTACTTTTACCAACGAGAATAATTCAAAATACAATCAAACACAAAATCATTTTATCCTTATTTATACTCACTTATGTTTTGATAAATGTATACCCTGTCATAAATCATATCCCCGTTCCAAACAGGGACTAAATGTTCCTAACTATAAAACAATAAATATTATATTTTTGAAGGGCATGCATGCAAAAAAAATCCAACCAAAGAGAGTACTCCCGGCTTACCCGGAAGAAGCCCCAGTCAGCGCAGGCGGCGGCGATGGACCTGACGGTCAGGTCCCGGGTGGCAGGGCCGTGGAGGCCGTGAAGGTCGATGACCGGGATGGAGGGCGGAGTGGCCGGTCTCCGGCATGAAGGGACGGTCAGGATGTAAGCCGGGGGGATTTCCCGTAGGCCGCCGCCGGAGGTGTCGACGAGGTGCTTGGCGCCTTTGTTACCGGTTGGGTCGCCGGCCGGGTGTACGGAACGGATGGACAGTGGGGACGCCATTGGAAAGCTCGAACAGGCAGTGAATGGTTTTATTTTTTTATTTTTTAGAAGGAGAGAGAGAGAGTTTGAAGTGTTGGACAAGTCTTGGGTCATGTTAAGAATGTAGGGGCACGTGTTAAGAATGTAGAAACATTATCTACATCAAGCTCTTAGTGGTTCTGTGACTTCTTATCTTCGTTCAAACAGTGTCTAGTAGTCTACAATTTCTCAAAAAAATGAAGAATGTAGTGGCACATGTTGATGACGACGTATTATTTTGTTTGCTTGACTCCACTCCACTCATTTTTAAGCTCCATTTTCTGTAAAGTTTTTTCCCGTCTTTGATCAATGACGCACATAAACCATTTTATGATTGATAATTAATTATTTTAATATTGAAAAAAAATAAGTATTTTAATTTTTTAGCTTGACTGTGTTATTAGTTATTCTCATTAGAAAAATATAATACTGTACTTTTTATTATTTGATTGATCATGGATATAAGTTGTAAATAAAATATAAATAAAATAAAAATAAGATATAAAAAATGATTTGAAGTTGACGGGCTAATTTATTATAAGTGTTAAAATTTGTTAAAGGCATCTGAGTTCATGTAAACATGCAAAAATTCATATAAATCCCTACTAAAATTGGAACAGACATACGAGTCCCTGAAAACTCAGAAAAACTCAATTATCATCCTTGAGTTAAATTTCCATCCAAACTTAATGGAATATTCCCATAATATTCTGTCACATATAATTGTGTAGACATTTGAAGTTCTTATAAACAGTCATAAAGACAAATTAATCTCTGCAAAAGATAAAATTGCCCCTCAAAGACTTTTACATTAAATTGTGTACACATTGTAGTCTCTATAAACAATTATAAAGACAAATTAGTCATTGCAAAAGATAAAATTGCCCCTGAAAGATTTTTACATTTAATTGGATAGACATTACAGTCCTTATAAATAATCATAAAGACAAATTGATACATGTAAAAGACAAAAATGCCCCTGAAGAATTTTTACATTTAATTGTGTAGAAATTACATTTTTTTAGAGGGTATTTAATTTTTAAATTGCAATGTCTGCACAATAAAATGTAAAAATACTTTAACGGTATTTTTGTCTTTTAGAGGAACAAATTTATCTTTACGATTATTTATAAGGACTGTAATGTCTATCCAATTAAATGTAAAAATCTTTCAGGGGCAATTTTATCTTTTGCAAGGACTAATTTATCTTTATAATTGTTTATAGGGACTACAATGTGTACACAATTTAATGTAAAAGTCTTTGAGGGGCAATTTTATCTTTTGCAAGGACTGATTTGTCTTTATGACTGTTTATAAGGACTTCAATGTCTACACAATTATATGTGATGGAATATTCTATGAATATTCCGTTAAATTTGGATAAAAATTTAACTCAGGATGATAATTGGATTTTTCTGAGTTTTTAGGGACTCGTACGTCTGTCCCAATTTTAGTAGGGACTTATATAAATTTTTTCATGTTTGTAGGGACTTAAATATCTTTAACCCTTAAATTTGACAAGTCTTGAGCCATGTTAGGGATGTAGGGACACTTGTTACCTTATTTGTTTTGTCTCCACTCCACTAACTTAATGCTCCATTTCCAGTAAAGATTTTTTTTTGTCTTTGATTAGCCACGTATAAACTATTTTGAGATTGTTAGTTATTTTAATGTAAAAAAAAATAAGTTTTTAAATTTTTTATTTAATTCTATTTTTTTGTTATTCTTATTTAAAAAATATAATAAAATAACTTTTTATTGTTTGATTGATCATAAATATAATTTATAAATAAAATATATATATAAAAAAAAAGATTATGAGTTAAAATTTCACAAAGCTTCGCCATGTCAGAGCATGCAGTGGCACATGTTGATGACCACTTGTTACCTTGTTTATTTGTCTCTACTCCCTCACTTTTAAGCTCCGTTTTCTATAAAGTTTTTTTCGTTTTTTATTAGTGATGTATATAAATTATTTTGTGATTGATAATTATTTTAATACATAAAAAATAAGTCTTTTAATGTTTTTGTTTGATTTTATTTTTAGTTATTATCATCCAAGCATTATAATAATAATGATAGACTGTTTGACGTTTGATTTATCATTATATAAGTTATGACTAAAGTATAAATAAAATATAAAAAAATTACTTGATGTAAACCCGCTCATTCATGAGAATTAAAATTTCACAAGTCTTGAGTCATGTTAGAGATGTAGTGACACGTGTTGATGATGACGTATTACCTTGTTTTGTTCGCTTTTTCTCCACTCCACCCACTGTAAAGTATTTGGGATTTTTTCTCTTCCTGTTCAGTAATCTCTTCTGTAAAGCAATATAAATAATGCTCCATATTCTGTAAAGTATTTTTTTGTCCAAGATTAGCGACAGACATAAACTATATTTTGGGATTGATAATTATTCTGATATAGAAACAAATTAAGTTTTTTAATTTTTTGTTTGATTGTATTTTTAATAATTTTTATTAAAAAAATTATAATAATAGTTTTTTTATTGTTTGGTTAATCATTAATATAAGTTGTGAATAAAATATAAATAAAATGTAAAAAAAAATGATTTGGTATGGCCCCTTGATTTATAAGAGTTAATAACATCTTATTTGCGCACATTTAATCTATGATTATTTGGATATGTACGCATTCGAAGTGGTTGACATATATATGTTTTGACTTAGGTCCCATTTGGAAAAGGATTTGGAGTGTTTTTGCATTTGTAGGGAGTTGAATTCTCTAAATTTGTTTTTCCTACATAAAGAAGCTGCAGCTTATTTAAAAGATGCAGATATTTTTTTTACAAAAACATTATTCAAAAGCTAATTTTTTTATAATATGTGGAGAAACAATTTCTTGTAAACTCAATTTTTTAAAACAAGAGGTATAACACCCATATATGTTATACTTGCATCAGCCACATGTAGGTTTGTCAACAGGTCGGGTCCAGACCCAAACCTGACCTGATTCGGACCCGATTACACGTGTAATATACTCAACCCGATTTGGACCCGACCCGGTAGACCCGAACATACAAATGGGTCGGGTCCGGATTCACTCCACCCCAACCCGTTGGACTCGAGACCCGATTGTTTTATTAATATATGCTCATATATTATAAGACTATGAGTATTAATTGACCCATGATTTTATTTCTTACTCAACTCATTTTTGTATAATTAGTTATGTTTATTGTTTAGGTTAATATTTTGTTTATGTTAGTGTTTATTGTTTTGAATGTTGTTTAATAATTCATTTACTTCTTTTGAATTGTATTAAATTATGTTCAAACATAGTGTCAGGACACTAGTTCAAACACAGTCTCAATAATAATAATGCTTTATTACAAAAAATTTCAAATAGAATAATAAGGTAAACAAATTCATTAGCTCTAATTTTTTTTTTAACCAACCATCTGGGTCGGGTCGGACCCGGGTCAGACGGGTCCGAGTCCACATTTTTCCGTACTCGTCGGGTCCTGTCACGGATTGGGTCCAGATCCACCCCAACCCGACCCAGATCCGATCTATTGACAGGCCTAGCCACATGTTTTGTTTGGGCAAAGGTTCACCGTGAAATGGATAGAAATGGGCCTAACCTACCCACCGTGAAATGGATAGAAAGCCCTCAAACTTGATCATGGGGGCCCAGATATTTGACCCAATAACATTATCATCCTCTTCCAATTTGAAAGTGATGTTACACTCAGTTTTTTTTATTGTTTTTATACTTAATAATAATGCGTTCATTCAAATCGAAATAGATCAATATATAATTTTTTTATTAAAGAATATATATTATTAGTTGATGTTTATAATATTTTTAAAAAAATAAAAACATATATGGTTTGGATTTTGATTGGTGAAAATAACTGAGTCTAACATTTTCCACTTTTAAATGGTAGAGAATCTTGGTGCCTCTACTATTGAATTCCACTGCGATTGCCTCTCTTCTCTGCCTTGATTTCTTAACAAATTTGGTCAGGGGCTGCACTAACTGCAATATTTAGATTCCATGTAAAGCTATAAAAAAAGGAATAATTTTAGGAAGTCTAATATATATACAATCTTTTCATGCTTCATTATGTCATATTTTTTTAAAATATGAATAATGTATGTGAATTAATCACGTAATTTTAGACCCAAAAGAAAAGAAGAAATATTTATACAGAGACACACTTATGGAACTCTTCACATAGAAAGAAAAAAGAATCAAGTTTCATTTAATGAAACATAGTTAGACAAAGTAGGGATGCATGTGGAGTTGTATATAAGATTGTGTGTAATATATAGCATCATAATTGTTACATGTTTTGGAGAAAATGTTTGGGACAATATTTTTGTAATTTTATTACATGCATCCCTTGTATGCAATCCTGCGCATGGTCTTGTTTTGTTAACAAGATATATAGTTAGATAAATACAACAATTATTATTTATTTATTTTTGTACAAATTTTTTTGTAATTCATTGGAATGTATAATTCATTTATTATGGAGATGATTAATTATTTAATTCTAGAAAATAGCAAAATCTAGAATGAGAACTATTTGTGGGGTTGTACATGGGGTTAATTGCCCTCAGGCCCCGTTTGATTCGTGTCATTTTTTTGGGTGGAATTACTTTATCAGGAATTATTTTACCAGGAATTATTTTACCAGGAATCCTGATTCCATCAGACTGTTTGGTTCACTAGTGGATTTCTTCAAAGAATCATTTTCAAGTATTTGGTTCATACATTGAAAATGATAAGAAATTTAATTTACATATCTAAAATACCCTTACTTTTATATATATACTTGTAAAATTTATTTCTTTATCTATATCACAATAATAATAAAAAAAAATTTACAAATATTTTTATAAATATTTAATGAATGCAAATAAATAAAATAATCAATTATGTAATTAAACATATAATAATAGTATTTTTTCTAAATCAGTTGAATATAATGAACTCCCTTAAAAACTGAATAACCAATTTTATTAGTTAGGATTCAAATGCATTGCTTTAGGCCTAAACTTACATCACACATCACATATTATACCAATTATAATAATATCTAAACCCATCTACAAAAATAAAAATTAAATTTAAAAATATAAATTAATCTCTAGTACACAGTTAAGATTTTTTACATCACATATAAAAATGATAACAGAATTTTTTAGTTAAAAAATCAAAATGACTATATAAATTCATTATGTGGGTGGTGGGGAAAAAAAGAAGAAAAGGAGTCTATTTTTTTTAGAAGGGTTATACATAGTAATTTCATTAATGTGTAAAAGGGATAATAATAATTTAATTTAGAATTCCTGATAGAATTTGAGATTACCACCATAAATGGTGGGAATCTGATTCCACCCTATTTTCTCACCTGAATGGATTTTAATTCCAGTGGGATCTACAATTACCATCAATATTATCACCAACCAAACATTGGATTTTATACATTTTTCTGATAATCTCACATGGAATCAAATTCCATCACAGAATACCACGAACTAAACCGGTCAATGTTATTTTTTTTTTCCCTTTCTCAAAGTGGACACGGGTTTTGATTTTTTTTTAAAGTGTAATTCACCTACTGAATATAAAGGGTGTACTTTGACAAAAAAGAAAATATATACTTCATGATACCCATGATCAACTCAATAAATCAAACACATGACACCTCGTATTAAGGGGCTTTTGTTACATTCATTTTTATATAATCTAACTTATGTACTTGCAGTTCTTGTATTATAAATAGGCATGCGTCATTGTATTTTTGTTTTTGTTTTTATGTAAAAATATACAATCTTTTCAATTATACGCTTCAATTTTTTTATAAACACATATATATGTTTCGTTATAAAAGATTTACAACTTTTTTTTATTTTTAAGTCTATGTAAACATACCTATTTAGAGAGTGATCCCTCACTTCTTCATATTTTGGTTTTAGTCTTCAGATTTAAAAGATATTTTAAAGAATAATTATTATGAGAATATTATGTCTTTATTATTATTATTGTGATATTATTATTTTCTTAGTTTTCCTAGTTTTTTTTTGGTATTTTAAGTTTTCCTCTGTGTATCTATAAATAGAGCATTTGGCTACTCTAATACCATAACAAGAATTACCTTTTCTTTATTCTAATATGGTATCAGAGCCACCTCTGAAACCCTAAATCTATAAAAAAAAAAAAGTTTTATTTCTTCTTCCCTGTTCCAATTGAAGATTCTTCAATTGGAGCGGGGATGACTTTTGGTACCTATATTTTTTTTGTTTTCCGCGCAAATCCTATTCATTTCCTACGTCCCCGCGCGCTTTCCTTGGCCTTCGCATGCTATTGTACCCGCTGCCCCACACGCCCGACCGTCCGCACCTGTCCGTCCGCACGCGCTCCAGCCCGCGTCTGTTCCGTGCTGAGATCTTGCGCTTCGCGAGATCTGCACAACTCGAGCACGTCAAATTAGTGTGCCATCCGCGCGCGTCAAATCCGCGGTCAGATTTCTCTCCGCGTTAAATCAGTGACTGCGGCTTTTTTTTTCTTACGCGTGTTTGTCCGTCCGTGCATCAAATCTCGCATTCGTCCCTGCGTGATTCATCACCTGTGCATTAACAACACTCGGCATCTCCATGTGATTGTTCGTGGTTTTCACGCCTGCCGCCAGCCTTGACGCACCTCCGCGCATATCTGCGCCCTCCTCGTGCCTCTGCGTGTCTACTTGTGCCAGCTGCCCACACGATCCCCACATCCGTGCGATCTGCCATTGCTCCTCCGTGCGCATAGCGTCAACCCGCGCACGTGATCTCGTGATCTCTGCAAGCTCTGTCTCCGTGGTCGCCGTGCCTCCGCGTGCTTGTCCCACATGCGACGCTCCTGCTTTCTGTTGAACTCGACGCCGCAATCGAACACGTGACTTCCGCGTTCATATCCCAACATTGGCGCTTCAACCTCAGCCCATTCGAGCGCATCAAGCCCTCTGCGTTTTCCAGTCGACTACCACGCGTGCATGCCATGCGAATCTCGGCATAAATCACACGCCCGTCTCCGCAATGTCCATATTTCTTGTTTGCCAACTCACACAAGATCAGCTAGATCTATGCTTGCACCACGACCGTGCCTCTTGCCTCCTCCACGACTCGACACACGAGCATCATCCACCACACGCGTAGAACCACGAACTACTCCTCCGCGGGCATCGACATGCCCGATTCAATTCATGGACTTCCTGCAGAGGATCATGTACATAGGCCTGAAGTCAACCCGTGCAGTCAACTAAATCCGTCATTGTCGTCGTCTCCGGGTGCCATTGTCTTCGCACGCCGTCGGCGTTATTCTCTTCTTTGGGTCTCCTTCTTCCTTGAGATCCTGTTTATAGCGCTGTCATCTCTGCGCGCTATCGTTGTCGTTGTATTCGCACAACGTCGTCTCTGTGCGCTGTCGTCCTTGTACACCGTCGTCTCCGTGCACTGTCGTTGCATTCGCGCACTATTGTCTCCATGCGTCGTCATTCTCGCGCATCGTTGTCTCCGTGCGCCGTCGTCCTCGCGCACCGTTGTCTCCGTGTGCCATCGTTGTATTCGCGCACTATCGTCTCCGTCCGCGTTGTGATTTGCATCACGTTTCTTCTTCTTTGTCAGAGCGCCTCTCGTCTCACGCAATTCGCTTCGCCGTTAGCTTCGCGTTTCTTTCTTCTTCGTCTTCGTTACGCTTCGCCATCAGCGTTTTCAGTATTGCAGAAATGCTTCGTAACGCTTCGCTGTAAGCATTTGCAATGCTACATAAAGGTTTCAGTCGTTTTTCCTTCTTCTTCTTCTTCTCTGTCTGCCTCGCTATCCGCGTCACGTTTCTTCTACTTCTTCTTCTCCGTCGAGGCCCGTCCACGCCAATCGCCACTTGCCGCTCGTCGCTGTCGTCAACCTCCGCCACCTTTTCATTTTTGTGCAAACTCTAAGGGTTCTACCATTCAGAGTTTGGAAGGGAGTGTTAAAGAATAATTATTATGAGAATATTATGTCTTTATTATTATTATTATGATATTATTAGTTTCTTAGTTTTCCTAATTTCTTTTTTTGGTATTTTAGGTTTTCCTCTATGTATCTATAAATAAATAATAATTATTCTTTAACAAATATGTTAATTTTTAGTCTCTCCGAGGGACTAAAAACAAAACTAAATAGTTTAAGGATATGTCCTTTCTAGGAAGTAAAAAGGAATATATCCTTTGGATCCGAAGACTAAAACCAAAATATGAAGAATTTAGGGATCGATCACTAAATCATATGATTTATGAAAACTTAAAAATAAAAATCCTTAAAAAAAAACCATGTATGGGTACCGAAAAATAAAAACATGTAATCTTCAATTGCATTATTCATAATCAAAATACAAACCCACTCCTTATAGTTGGTAACTCCACCTATCATCTCGAGCAAACATTATTATTAGCAAACATTATTATTATTGTGGTCATTGTACGCGTCGGTTATTATTATTATTATTATTATTATTAAACGATAAACCAAACGTCGGTTGTTCATATGTTACACTGTTTCATGATGGGCTACAAAATCAGTAACATAATGGATAGATCACTACTAATTAAGTTTGTCAATCAAACTAATAAGGATACGATATGTTAATATCTATAACCTAATTTTTAAATTCAGATACATATATTAATTTTTAGATTTGAATATCTTCGGATACGGATTGAATACAGATATTTTTGAATAATTGACATGTTTAAATATTTACATTAAATTGGATAATCAAATGATATATTACAGAGAGAGGAAAACTAAAACTGAGATTTTAAAGTTCATTATCTCTTCTAGATATGATACATTAAAAATTTAAGAGTAATATAATATATTATTATTGTGATTAATTATACAAGATAACAAATATGAACAATATATAATACAAATATATCTTTATTTTTATAATATATGTCGCATACTGATATTTTTCATATTGAATACACTAATATTCATGATATCCGTACTTCGAATCTTCAAATAATGGATACTTCTGACTTTTCGGATATAGATTCAGATTGGATTTAGATTTTTTTGGATAATTTACAGGCTTACTACTAATGCTGAATACTTGAACCACGTATTCAAAAGGAAAATGTTAGATTTAGTCTTTTTTTTATAGTACAAATCGCAGAACACAAGTCTTATTTTTTTTAAATAGTAAATATCATGTAACGATGTATATGTTTTGATAAAAAATATATATCGTTTTAGAATAGACTCATTTTAGTAAATGTGAAAAAATTAAAGTTTAAGGATGCATATACTCCATCTATCGATGTAAATGTGCTTCACTGGATTTCTAACGATGCATACATGACTGTATTTTGAATTGTAAAAAAAACTAATTAAAGTGTAAGAACGCCCTATTTTGTTGGAGAAGATTGTAATATGTGAGTGGATTCTTGAAAATAGTTCCACATTGAAAGTTGAAAAAAGTTTTTTTCACTTATTATATATTGACTCACTTGTAGAAGAGTGTTTTAGAAAAGATAAATGAGATCACACACACATGTAAGCGCGCGCGTAAACGCATTTTGGCTTATTATTAGACGCACTTAGAAATGACTTTTTAGTTTTACTGGATTTCTCATTTTAAAATTTGAATTGCTTGGCCAACAGTCACTTCCTCAATTATTGCATCCCTTCAAAAATTCACAACAGGTACCTCTTCTGGTAATAACTGAAATTCTGAGGGGTTCTAAATGCAACCCCTCAAGCACTATTTAAATCTATTCATTGAACAAATTTCATCATCAGTTTTTACAATCTTCTTAAAGTGTTGTAAAATTTTTTCATAGTTACTATCGGCAGACTTATGTTGTTTTATTGTGTTTTAGAAGTGATTTGTTAGAATCCTTCAACAAGTTCAATCATTGAGTGGGGGCAATTATATATCACTTTAAGGAAAGCGTTATACGCACGTCAAAAGTACTGTGATCTCTGTTGTGTTCTCTAAATTCTTATTCATCTTCAAAACTGACTGTGACACACACCAGCTCAAGAGGGGCTTTCCATGAAGTTTACCACTATATAGGCCATCAAACATATATGACAAGCATGCGAGTACTTTATTGACTGTCAAAGTTTTTCACAGCTCGTCCATGAAAACCATTTCCATGAGTGGTCTAAAGAAAAACAAAAAACTCATAAATTATTAAATTTAAAAGAATCAAAATATTTGTCAATAACAGCATGTCGAAAGAGATATAAATAAAGCAAAAGCAAAAGCTCACTCTCTCCTTCACAGTACCCCTCCCCAACCCAATGAGTGAGCAAAGAAATTAAAAGAGGGGGCAAAAAGAGAGAAGACAATGTACATGCATCATATCTGAATTTCTTCCCTTTTTGTTCTCACTTATTTAATCTTTTGAGGCTTTCTCTTGCACCAATACAGCCGAGAGAATCCATAAAAGCTTGCTTGTTCTTAAATGGATGAAAAACTAATGAGGTGTAGTTGAGTTTTGGTTTCTTTGCATGTGTTGTCTTAAAACTTGTAAAATTCCTTCATTTTCAGCTCATTTGTACTCTCTCTATAGATATGAACGAATTACCCTTTTCAAAAAACTTGTAAAATTAAAAGAGAGAGACATTTTAATAAATATAAGTGGTTCCAATTCACCTTTAGATTATTTAAAATATTCTATACATCCATATAAACATAATTTTGAAGAATCAGATTATAGGACATTATTAGATGCTCAATGATTTTGAAGCAATTAATTACAATAAGACTATTTGGCTAACTAGTTTTTGCTTTATTTATTTCAAAATACTTATCATTAGGGTTCACATAATTAAAATGTTTGATTAATATATATTTGAAAGTTCAATTACTGGACTAAGAAAGGTAATTAGTCTTTTGTGTGCGCGCTTGCGTGTACGTGTTCAAGTGCAAAAAAAAATGTAAATCAGTTTTTTTACTAATAAACTTACTTTATTAACTCATGATAAACCACAGCACAACAACAACAACAACAAAAAAGCAAGTAAGATAAATGAAAATTTATTATTTTATGAAGTGGGATGAAGTTTGTACATTAATTACATTTTATGTAATCTACCATGCATGATGTTGTAGTATAAGGATTAGGGTTATATATTGATTTAATTTGGAAAGAAGGTTAATGTCATATTAACAACTACGTGCTATTCATAAAATAATTTTGTTCAGACTTTGAGTAAGAATTATCACAATTTAATGCGTTTTGGCATACTCTAAAATATATAATAAAAGCATGAAATAAAAGTGCTAGAGATTAGAAAATGTATCCGGAAATGTGGAAGCGAGTGAAGACACTCTGTCCTCGATGAATAAGGCCCCCTCACGCACAGGGTTGAATGGCTCCTACCACTGAGAGATACGACCACAATAGGTTTTGTTCTTCCGAGGTGCGAGCTACGGAAGAACCACGGTGAACAGACTGCGATCCTTTTAGACGCCCAGATAAAAGAGAATAGCTAGAAATTGATAATAAAATATTGGATGAACACAACCTCTCACTATTTTGTATTTGATGGTGGAGATGAAAACTTTCAAAAGACCAAAACGTTCCACAATAAAGCACCTATATAATGTTGAAATTAAATATTTATAATGAAGTTATAATTCATGCAAGGAGGTTACAATTCATTATGAAACATTGAATTGTGAATTTTGCTCAAAATACCAATTTTGATTGTCAATGTCATGTAAGTCTACTATAAAGTGTTTAGACTCATAACTTGATGGTTGACAACAACAAAATTTGAAATTTGAAATCCTGAAATGGTGGGTTCATGTCTCAATGTATGTTAATATGAAAACCTGAATTCAAAATTGCATAATATTTCTCATGATTTTCTTACAATCTTGTGTGAAGCTTTTTTCTCAAATATGCCAATCCCACCGATTGGGATAAGGCTCTATGATTATGTTTAATTCACACATTTGGTATATTAACATTAAGATTTATATTAGTGCTTGGGTAATATATAAATTAAATGAACCAACATTGGATATGCGTGCAATTATTTTTAGATGGTCAGGTGACATTTCAAGGTGTAGACAAATTTAATTCAATTTAATTGGGCAACTTTACTACTCTTGAGGGGCATATATTTTCACCTTTAAATCAAAGGGGCTCTGCTTTCCTGTCACAGACACTACAAGAAAAGCCAGCGCCACCTCTTTTGTTACCTAAAAAAAACAATCTGTTCCACACACAACCTTCAGTTGTTTTCACATGGACTTCCAAATTTTTCCAACCTAGAAAGCAATGCATCCTGTCAATTATAAGCTTCTTCTATGGCTGGTTATTGTTTGGTTCCTTTTGGTTTACCTTTAGTTACAGAATCACCTTGAGAATGCCATCCTTCAGTCCTCACATTTTTTTTTATATTTCAGGGACATAAAAATATTCTCCCTCTAGTTCTAGTTATTTCTTTTAATCTTATATATGCCCCCATGACCATGATTGACTCACATTTTCACCCGTTACACATTTTTAACCTACAAAGTGTCACATGGGTGTCCAATTTTCGTAGACAAAACACAGTGTTTGTCTTAGTTCTGGTGTCCTCTTGTTATAGCTTGGTCCATTCTTCTTGGTTGATTCTATCTTATCAATCACACTCATCCAGTTCACCTACTATATTAATTTTTCTTCAAAAATAGATGAGATCCAGACACATCTCGCCAGGTGTCTGAATTTTGATAAAAACTTATCAAAATTATTGTAGTCTCACATAGTGTAAACATAACGCATCTTGGGCAACTCAAATCCAACTTCAATTTGATCATTAATAAGAAATTTCATTAAATCCGAATGATTTGGACTTATTCGAATGTTTTTTTTTCCTGTATTTCAATCTTCATGTTATATATATATGTTTAAATTTTGCTTACATTTTATTAAAAACTTATGTTTTAATAGGTATTCAAATCTGATTTAATTAGTATCCAATCCAAAGTTGATCTAGAAATTTGGATTCCTCAAGTTGGATTCGGGTTGTGAGTATCTACCACGGGTCGAATTCAGATGAGACATAGTGGATTGAAACATGGGTCGTGTTGAATTCATATTGGACACTTACAACATGTGATTAACCATACCTGATGGCATCCAACCCTACCTAAACCCTAAACCCCATATCACATTAAGGACTGTTAAAACATAAATGCATAACCTCAACATTAACAACATGGGTATTTCAAGGACTGTTAAAACATAAATGGAAAACAATATATAAGGGATTCATGTCATGGTATAAGTTTTGACAGGCACCTGCTGATCAACAGAGGACAATATTATCCCAACGTCCAAATTTGGAGATATGGAGTGTGGTTGGAGAGTGGTGTGCTTCAACCACACTCCATATCCACCTCTAAATTTGAAGATTTGGATTTGACCCTCTAAATTTGGAGACCACTTTCAAATCGTATATTTCACATTTTACTTTATATACTAATTAATTCAACATAATGTATATTTAGATCCGTTAATCTATTTTTAATAAAAGTACTATAGTTGGAAAGATCTCATCGAGACCTTCAAAATGTGACTAATATTAAATTATTTTATAATTGATTTTAAATAAATCTCCTTACGTTTGATTATTCAAGAATTATTTTATTTATTTAATTAAAAAATTATTAATTTAAATATAACTTCAAAATCATTTAATATTAGACTCATTTTAATGAGATCTTTTCAGTGATATTCTTTTTATATAAATGGATTAATAATAATAACATTTATTAATGAGTTTTCATATAACATTATATAATTTTAAAAATGATAAAAAAAAATGGAGAGTGATGGTTAGAGTGCAGCACCTTTTAAAAATGAATTTTCTTTAATTATGAAGGATCAACCCTCTATATTTGAAGGCTTGAGATAAGTTTTGGCACCCGTTGACCAACAGAGGACAATATTATCCCAACCTCCAAATCTTCTGTGGGGGTGTCTTTCTTCAGCTCAGAAACATGCATGACTAGGGTTATATACCTGGCAGTCTGGGCTTCTGCAATAACAGGTACCAGAAATCAAATAAAGCATTTCCATAATTACATGAAAGGATGAAATGCTGTCGATTTCAAAAAACAAAAAAAAAATAAATAATGGAGAAAAGAAACTGGACCTGGCAGTATTTTTGTCCACTACCAAAAGTTGGATCAAAACTTGGAAGAACTTATATTAATATTAGTTTATATATTTGTGAAACAAGTTCGTCCCACCTTATAATTATTTGGTTGAAGACAATGTCGTGTCATGGACAACAAAAAGAAACCTTGTAAATAAACATACATCTAGTAACATTTTTAATCTCATTTTTATATATCAAGGTATACACATGTATACTTTTATTTGAATGATATACTATAATAAAGAGACTGCATCATATAAATGTATGTATATTTATACAAAAATATAAGACCATCGTCAGGGTTAAAAAATAACGCTAAATTTTGCAATGATAAAGGGCTCCCACATTCAGTGGAGGCTTAAGGAATTTTTATAAATGAGTCATAAATGGATCATTTTAAAAAAAAAATTCTATAAAATTTTTAAAAAATCTATTTCATAATACAACTCAGAGATAGATGAGAGGAAAAAGAAACTGATAAAAAAAATAAAAGTACATAAAATTTCACCAATTACTTCCCGATTAGAAGAGAAATCGAATGTGACTATTAAATTAATATGTTATGTCATAGAGTATTACATGTGTAATCCTATGTGTACTTGTATATAAAGGGATTAAACTCTAAGTGTAATACAAGGATTCCATTATTCCATTATCTGATTGTAACAGTGATAAAAATGTGGACGTCCAAAAATTACCTCACTCCTCGATTAACAGTCTCCCAATCGTGAAGTTTCACCCCTTACCTCATTGATGCAACGATCACAATCTTGAATGTAAGACCAGAACATCTCTCACATATTCTCCTAATATATTTGAGAGTTTTTTAAAAATTGTCTCGTTCTTATTTCTCCCGATCTCCCACCCTAGCACACACAATAGATTGAGAGTAAAAACTAGAGTCATATATGTTAAATGTATATACATGCTAGGGTTAAGGGTAGATTAGTCTTTTCCCTGTTTCCCTTTTGTACTATAAATATTGGCTACAAGCCCTAATAATACAATTGATTCATTCGTTTCATATTCTATCATGGTATCAGAGCTTGAATCAAATTTTTTTCTTTGATCGTCGACGTTCCGCCGCCGTTGCCTGCGGACTTGATCTCCCACCCTAGCAAGTATACTGCGGACTTGATCGACCGTGCCTGTCTAACTGATGATCGCATTTCTCCCACTCCTATTGAGCTTCATGCTAAGCTCCGGCCTGACGATGGCGAACCACTCTCTGATGTTACTCGTTATAGACAGCTTGTTGGAAGCCTCGTCTATCTCACTGTCACTCGTCCTGACATTGCCTATGCTGTGCATATTGTCAGTCAGTTTGTCGCTGCCCCTCGTACTGTTCATTATGCCGCAGTTCTTCGGATCATACGCTATTTACGTGGCACTATATCTCGTACTCTGCTGTTACCGTCTTCTTCTACTCTTGAACTTCGCGCTTATACTGATGCTGATTGGGCAGGAGATGTCACAGATCGAAAATCCACAACTGGTATATGTGTTTTTCTTGGGGACTCTCTTATATCTTGGAAGGCCAAGAAACAAGACATTGTTTCTCGTTCGAGTGCTGAGGCCGAATATCGTGCTATGGCATCTGCTACTGCTGAGGTTGTTTGGCTTCGACGCCTCATTTCTGACATGGGCGTCATTCTACCTGCGTCTACTCCCTTATTTTGTGACAACAAGAGCGCCATTCAGATTGCTAGCAATCCAGTATTTCATGAACGTACGAAGCACATCGAGATCGATTGTCACTTTGTCCGTCATCATTTTATTGCGGGCACTATATCACTCCCATACATTTCTTCTTCTCTTCAGTTATCAGACTTTTTCACAAAGTCTCATACACTTCAGCGGCATGATTTCTTGTTGAGCAAACTCTCGGTGTATGATCCACCATGAGTTTGAGGGGGGGTGTTAAATGTATATACATGCTAGGGTTAAGGGTAGATTAGTCTTTTCCCTGTTTCCCTTTTGTACTATAAATATTGGCTACAAGCCCTAATAATACAATTGATTCATTCGTTTCATATTCTATCAATATAGTAGTCAATAGAATTGATGTATGGGGAGCTTGATATTTTGAAAGGAAAATCAAGAAATATTAAGTATGGCATAAAAAAATCAAGTTGATTAGCAAAAATAAATGAAAGATAACTATATAGTTATCAATAATTTCCAACATTAAATTGAGAAGTAACCGTGCATGAGTGAGCTGGACCATTTGACTCCTCTAAACATCTGATATATTTAACACACAAAACATCACTGCAAAGCACTACTGAATAAAATAAATGATTAGGTTTTGCATACAAAATATAATTAATTAATTAGCACGAAAGACTTAGGGAAATGTTCATGGTTAGAGGTCAAGAAAAATATAAACAAATCCAAAGCTTCTTGCTTGTTTAATCTTGAGTATAACTTAAACCAAGCACACAGGGAGCAGTCTAGAGAATCACCACCTAAAAAAATAACACGATCAGATTGCCTTATAAAATGAGATACATACAGTTAAAAATATGATTTTTTTAAAGACTCGACCTCTCAAAATTTTGAAAAATGTTATTTATAACTTTAGAGTTGACTCATAAAAGAATTTGAATAAAAGGTGTTCTTAGAGCTATTTTTGCTGTCCATTTTACGTTTAGTAACATGTGAATCCAACTTATATATATATATATATATATAGATATATTCCTTTTTATATCTAACATGTTTAATTTATTATAAATATATCCTTAACAAAAATATAAAACATGGTGGAGAATGTAAATTTTTCCATCATACACCCGTTTTCTCCTTCAAAAAAAAGTTTCGTTCCCTTTTAGAGTGAGGAATAAAGATAGGATAGATAAAAAAAAAATTTTAAAAAAATATTTTTTAGTTAGCATGAATAAGACTTAGATATCCATGTTTAAATAAATTAATATAATCTATAATATTAATTTTAATGTGACTGAAATAATTTATTATGTTTTACACATCCTGAAGCACTAGAATAAAAGTGGGCGATAGCTAAATAAAAAAAATATATTTAAAAAAATTGCGTTGATAAGTCATTCCAAAGTATTAATACCTAGCACTCCAAATCAGGCTTCACCATTATTTACTCGCGAGTGAGATTTATCCATGAAATTAACCGCTCCAAACAACTGTTTTATCGAAACATCAACGGCTAAAATTAATCTACAAACAGGTAAACGTACCGCGAGTGACCATTGCAGCGTGCAAGATATGGCGGGCCCGTACCGTTCCCCCTCCCGCGGCATCAAGCTATGCATGATATGACCAAAGTACCCCTGCAAATTTAAAAAACCCTAATGTCCCAATCGTGCAATAAAATCTCAACAGTTCAAACAATGGGTCCGCCCCAGACGAGCCCATCAGTCCCATCGAATCCGCTGGAGCGCCTTTTGGCTATTACACAAAACACAAGGACCACTCCGCAAAATCCCAAAACCGACCCCTACCAGACCAAAGCCACGGAACAAAACGGGGGACCGTTAGGACCAAAATATATGTTGTTTTCCATTTTGGCACATGTGACCCTGCAAAATACGAATTTTACCGAAAAGCACACCCCCGATTAATGAAAAGCAGGGCCGGGGGGGCCATTTGATAGGGACGTCTTCAGCTCCTTCCCGACAAATCTCACGGGGTCGTTTTCGACATTAATCCATCCGCCGATAAACTCACCTCCACTTTAACGACAACCGCCTCTCACCCCCCAAAATCCATCATCACAACCGCTCTATTACGCACAAACAGAGGAGGAGTAAGGTGAGTGAAAGATAAGGGCTCCCGTAAATAAATTAGTGAGAAAGAGAGATGAGTGAAGTTGAAGCCGCTTCTCAAACGGGACGGACCATCTTTTTTTCTTCTCTCTCTCTCTCGCTTTCTCTTATGATGGATCGATTCGTCTCTTTCAAGATTTCTGATTCAAATCTAACAAAGCAGTGAAAGCGAAGTGAAGAAGAGAAGAAGCGATCGATGGATTTCGATCTGGAGAATCCTCTGACGAGCTACGACGAACGGCGCCCCGACTCGTTCTCCTCCCTCTTCGTCGCCGAATCCGAGCAGTCTCTCTTCGATTCCCGCGATTTCAGCCCCTCCATGCGCCAGGACGCCGTCGCGTTGATATTCCAGGTACAGATCGTGTGAAAACGAGATCGATATCGAGTTTTTTTACTTTTCTTAAAGTGTTCTTTAATGGTGGTTCGCTTTTGGTTTCCGTAGTTCGCTTTGGACATCGATCCGTTCGTGCCGTACCTCGCCGTGAACTACCTCGATCGGTTCCTCGCAAGGCAACCAGTTCAGGTAGATTTCGCGTTCTCTCTATGCGTTTTATGTTTTTCGATTCGATCGATTTGGGGGATTTGATTGGATTTGATCGGATTGGAGAAATGCAGGGAGAGAAGCCTTGGATGGTGAGGCTCCTCTCGATCTCCTGCCTCAGTCTCGCTTCGAAGATGATGAAGATCGATTTCTCCATCGCCGATTTTCAGGTAATAAAAAAAAATCGCCTCCGATTTCGTCGCTGATTCGTCCGTTTTGATTCGATTCTGATCGGAATGAATGCAGAGAGAGGAAGGTTTCATATTCGACGCGCAGACGATTCGGCGGATGGAGCTCCTGATCCTCGGCGCGCTCGAGTGGCGAATGCGCTCCGTCACCCCCTTTTGTTTCCTCTCTTTCTTCCTCACCTTCTTTTCCCCAAACGATCCTCCATTGATTGCCTCTCTCAAAGCCCGGGCTTCGGAGATCCTCTTCAAAGCCCAAACAGGTTCGAAATGTGACGAAACAGAGCATCAGCTGATGATGTATAAGCCGTCGATCATCGCAGCGACGGCTCTCCTCTCCGCCTCGCACGAGCTGTTCCCGATTCAGTTCCCTTCGTTTCGCGACGCCATCTCGTCTTGTGTGTATGTAAATAAAGTGAGTCTTCACCAAACAATATTTGTTTTTTTTTGTTTTATCTGTCTTTACTAATTTTTCGCTCCTGCGTTTTTTTTTTTTTTTCAGGAGAAGCTGTTGATGTGTTGGAACCTGATCCAGGTACTGGTGATGGACGGCTGTGATTCGGCTTTCGTGATGGACCGCAGTACGGACACGCCGGCGACGGTGCTGGACCGCCACTGCTCCAGTTCCGAGAGCGAGAAAACCGACGGCCGTGATTCGAAGAAGCGGAGGATCGACGATTACCGAGGCGACACGTTTCACCTGCCCCAGCTTATACAGAGCTAAAGAAATCGTACGGTATCAACCAAAAAATGGGATTTTTTTTTTTACTGTTTTTTTTGGGAGGTGAAGACAAAAGAGGGCTTCGATTTGCAAGGTGAGGAGGCTCTTCTGTAAAAAAAAAAAAAAAAATCAATCTTTTGCGAGCCCAGACGAAACACGACACATGGTTTTCTGTCTGAAACAGTTCGGTCAACGCCGATGCAGGGTCTAATGATACGTAGCTCTCATGGAGATTGCGATACGTATCTGTTGTAGAACTTCCATTCAATGAAGCAGAAGTTATTGTGGGTGGGGAACCTCATCATTAGTGAAGTAATCCTGACCGTTCAAAACTAGTGATCTCATCCGATCCCTTTCAACTTGCATTGTTTTCATGTATTTGGGTTGTTTTGATACTGCAGTAATTCTGACCGTTCGGCATCGCTGATCTCATCCTTCCAATTGGGATCTTCTTATACACGGTCAAAAAGCTTCTGTATACAGTATAATAATGTGGAACTAGTCAGGTCGAATGGATAATTTGATTGTCAACGTGTACCTAATCGTCAGATTTTATCCTCTCAATATAATCATATGAAAAGTTATTATAAGATATTGTCATTAAATTCTGTTTTTAAATTATAATAATGTATATTAAGAAAAGCTTACTGTTCACGTCAACAGAACTGATTGGGTGGAGTATTCTCACAATGTCGATAATACCCTCCATGTTCTTCAAGAGAGGCGAGTGAGAATGGGGGACCGAGAAGGGCGGGGCAAATATGTCATTTTATAAATCCGGATCTGCTGACGAACAATAGGAAAATCCGACTGTTGCGGGGTGGGTTTATTAAAATGACAAAAAGGTTCATCACGTGAGTTATTTTTGGGGGGTGTCAATACGACATGTATTGATGTGTAGATAACTGATCGGATCGAACATAACAGATCAGCGAAATTACAGAAAACCCCCTCGACCGGGGCGTAACCCTTCCCTGCAGCCCACCATTTATCGTAATATTATTATTTTGGGTGGATGCACAGTTAGAACCAACGATATTTTTTTTATAGATTAAAGATATTTGAGTCCATGTAAATATCCATAAATCTATATAAGTCCTTGTAAACTTGGAATCGGACATACATGTCATTTAAATTGTTATGGTGAGTCAATTTAATCAACATGTTAACTTTTTATTCAATTTGATGATATATTCTCATAATATTTCATGTGTGAAATTAAACACTCATATAAATAACTGAAAAAATAGAAAAAAAACATATATATCTTTTTAAATGATCATCTTGCCCTTGATCAAACTCATTTTCACTTTTTTTTCTTTGGTGGATTTTGACTTTATTTTTGCGTATTACTCAATTATTATTATTATTATTATTATTATTTTTTTCTTCTATTTCAAACAATTATAATTATGAAGATGATTTTGTTTATGTATTATATTTATTATACTATAGATATTACTTAGATTTTTTATTTTACATTTTGATGAGGTGATTACACAAGTTAAAAAGCTCATATTAATCACCATGTTGTGTATTATGTATGGTATATTAGTAAAATTATGCCTATGTTAAATTTTAATCATGATGGTTAAAAAATGATTTAACAATAAGGATGTATTAGACATTTTTTGTCTTTTTAGAGATGTAAATGTCCTGCCCCAAGTTTACAAGGACTTATATGGATTTATAGATGTTTATAGGGACTCAAACGTTTTTAACCCTATTTTTTTATACACCTAAGGGGGCATTTGAAAACGTTTAATAAAACAATTCTGCTTTTTAATAAAGTTAAAAAGCGTAAACATGTTATCAAATGCATTTATGAAAATATGCTTAATTAAAAAATTACTTACAGTTTTTAGTGTAAAAGATTATTTTTTAAAAAATGAAGAAACTGTTATTTTTATAAATTAAAATATATTCAAGCTATTTTATTCACAATCTTATTTTTTAAACATAATGCTACCATTGACCCAATACAACTATGAAATAAGAATCTCACACATTCTAGTTAATTATCTTCTTTATTATTTTTACACATTTCTATACTCTATAATAAAGCGCGACAGCAGGCACCTCTTCGCCCAATCGACCTACTCGAAGGGACAAATGAGCTGGGATGTTTCAGATAGACCCCTATATTTTATAAGTTTCACAAATCAGCCCCTTCATGCGTTATGAATAGGTCCTCCGTATTTACAGCCAAGTCCCTGAGAAAAGACGGCCGGTTCTGTCTTTTCTTGGGCTTTCTGCGGATCCGCGCCCAGGTTCTACCGGTTTCACAAATATAAGTTTTCACAAATTGAAAATTCAATAAAGACTTACCATCAATAACTCCATGCAATCTTTATCATCCATAACTCCATGCAATCAAACGCTGTTGGAAGTAATTTAGTTTCATACATAATATAAAATATAGATTTAAAATTCTAAAAATAATATATTAAAAATAACAATACTATAAAGATTTATATTAAAAATATACTTTTATACTCAATAAAGACTTATCATCAATAACTCCATGCAATCAAACGCTGTTGGGAGTAATTTAGTTTCATACATAATATAGAATATAGATTTGAAATTCTAAAAATAATATATTAAAAATAGCAATACTATAAAAATTTATATTAAAAATATATTTTTATATACAAAATATAATTTGTTAAAACGCGCGTTAGTGCGTACAAATAGGCTAGTTTTTGTTCATGTCCACAAAACCATTTGATCCTAGGTCTTCTAGTGCGGGAGAGATTTCAGCTATCAAGTGTATACGGATGGTAATAAAAAAAAAAATTCGTAGAGATTATAATCAGCTTAACTAAGCTAGTATAAAGTCAATCAACACCTCAAAATAGATAATTCAGTTCTAACAATATTTAATTTATTAAATCGAATCTTATTATGCCTCTCATTCAGGGCTTAAATCTTAGACAAACTACCGGCCCCATTTTGGGATATAGAATAAGCACTGATAGAGGTGGAATAGAGACAAAAGGTTGCTTCATGCAAGTAAAACTAGATAGTTATACTTATATCTGATGATCAGATACCATGAGGGTAGTAATAATAACCATTTCGTGTTTTATAAGCTTAAGTTATATATAGAAACAAAAGTACTAGAGGGAATACAAAAAAAAAAAATGTAATCAGACATGGCGTAGATTGGTACAATGGGATGTACGACTTTATAATGTGAGTTATGTAATCAACTGAGTTTTGATTAAATTAACTAGCTCCCCTCCTAAAAATATAAAAAATAAAAAGATTCCACACTGTAAGGTAAAGACATTTATCTCCTCTTTCAGCTTGGTTTTAATAAATGATCAATAAGAGGAAAAAATTATAAACAAATTAAAAATCTTATCCCTTTATTAAACTACTAATTAAGCTGCCTTGTTCAAGTTCTTACTAGATTGACCCATGATACATAAAAAGTTAACAACCTAATTAATCCATCATTGACATGTAATAACCTATTGATATATTGATAATCAATGATACAAAATTAATAAACTAACGCTATATTGCAGATATTATGAGTCTTGCATAATGGAAGCTCTCATATTCTATACTCTAGTCTTATGTTTAGACCAAATCACATAATTTTGTATTTCTTGTAAGATGTGTGTGCAAATCCATCAAAAAGTGACATTTATTGCAGCGAACAAGATCTTCACAAGTGGTATCAGCGCAGTTTAGTTTCAACAAAAATGAGTATATATATAACAAGCCAAGTGTTGATGTAGTGATGCTTATAAAATTAGATCTCAGCACCTGTAAAATGATCAAGAGAATAAAATTGCACACAAAAGAATACGTGATTCGATAAAATATGCCTACATCCGCGGAAAAAAGCTAAAAACGATTCACTATATCAAGTAATCAGAGTACAAATCTCTTAAAATTTCTCTCCTTGGACTATTCTTTTCACTCAGAGAGGAAATCCTAGAATGACAGCTCCCACATAAAATAAGTCTCCTTTATCAACCCTAACAAGTCAGAGACTAAATAAATAAAATGCAATTAATCAAAATTACAAAAACACTCCTACAAAAAATTTTGGTCTATGGGTGCATGGCATGTTAATTGTATCATAATAAATAGGGTAAAGTTAACCAAAATTATAAAAATGCACCTACAAAACGAACCCCCGCGGAATATGACTACATGGCATGTTCCCTCAGGCCGGGTCGGGTCTATCGTTCCGACTTTAGGCCATCACGAATAGGCCCTTCATGCTAGAATATATAATACAACACATCTCACAACACTGAGAAAACATTGAAATCTGCAAATGGGGGCTGCAGTAAAGACTGTGTATCAGCACCAGGTGTTTCTGAGAGAGAGAGAGAGAGAGATGATATATATGGATTGGGGGGGGGGGGGGGGGGGGGGGGGTGTTTGAGGTGGGGGCATTAAAGTGGGATGATGGATGGAGTAGTTGAGTTATGGAATTAAGAGGGACCCAATAATAGGTTCACATGGAATCCGAGAGTGGGGAAGGCCTCAATAAAAGAAGAGGATTGGCATGAGAGCTCTCTCTCTAAAAACCATTGCCCCAATCATCCATGCATGCCAGCCATGTCAGTCAGGGATGGTACAAGCAAGGTCCCCCCTCACCATTCTTTTGTCTGAACCTTCCGTGAGTCTCTGCTCCCACTGTTCCTCTCAAAGGGCACACATCCCATTTACTGGCTTCTTTTGGAGGCACATATAATCATCTTTTACTTTCTGTGGTTACTCTTTTTCTATGCCCTCTCACATGCTAATATGTTTGCGTGTGTATATATATGTGTATTTAAGACAAAGTTAGTCCATGCAGATATGTATCAGAGATACGTGTAATAAAACAAATCAGGTCCACAGTACCATATATTGAATGTACGTAGGTATATGTTTTGCATGGAAGTATTTTTATACCTACACGCATGCATTGGAATCGCCAACATACATAGCTATTCAGAGGAGGAGAAAATATGTCCAGTAATAAAAAAGTTTCTTTCTTCTTTTATTGTTTTTTGTCTTCTTATTTTTATTTTCTTAGGAGAAAAAATGAAAAATAAAGGAGGAAGTTTCCCTCCTTGTTTTTCATTAGTTTTATGGAGTGTTCCAATTAAATGATGGTGTGTTAGTGTAACAATCAAATCCCTTTTTTATTAAATTTCATTACTGGCTATACAGAATAAGAGAATTTTTTTTTTTTTTGTAGAACGCACCCCAAACCCACTTGTTTTATATACTTTCATAATAATGAGGGGCATAAATATAATTGGTAAGATAATATTTCATGTTGAGCGGGTCGACATTCTATTTAGAGAATTTTTGAGAATTGTCTTCTCAAAACATAAAAGATTGAAACACCTGTTTGAGTGGGATTTATAACATTATGATCAACGGGCACACATTCAGAATCGTTGGGTAGCCGGAATGGCATTGTTTGGTTCGAGTAAAAGCGGGTCTTTTCAATCCACCGACTTTGTGGCCTTTTGAGTCCATGTTTGTTTTCCTGCTTTTTTTTTGTTTTTATTGTTTCTCCTTATATTGTCTATCTTAATCTTATTCAAATAAATATCCACTACATTTTCCTATAAAAAAGAAAAGAAAAATTTCATGTGTGACAACTAACTAGGGATTAAGTATCATATACGATGAGAAATAAAATAAGAAATAAGTATACATTGGTCGACATCGATCTCGTAGATATAAAGTTCTCCAATATGATAGGTATAAATAGAATGTGATACATGAGGTCTAGTTATCTGTATAAGTAATCTATTGACTCATAACATCTTTAAGCCCCACTTGTGAGTTATCACATCTTGAGTTCCCACTTGGACTTTTAATTAAATCAATCCTCTAAAAGTTAAAAGTTTAATTTAGAGGTTAATTATATTAAGCCGTAGTTAGAGCAAACATCTAATTATTCTTTGACACGCATGGGACAATAATTAATCTACCATATAAGTCATCATAGATACAGAACAAAGTGGTCCATCAAACCACAATCATTTTGATTGAGAACTTCTGAAGACAAAATCACAAACACCAATACACCCATATAAATCCAAAGCTCACACATGCAGTGTCCACCTAACCCATTGTCCTATGCCATTTGTTTCAAAGGAGGAACCTTGTAACTGTTGTTCCCAAGGTCAAAACAAAATTCACTTTTATATAAACATATATATATATTATTAAACACAAAGCATAGACCAATGTTTTGCATTATTTTTTTCTTATTAGCCAGCGTAGTCAACAGGTTGTCCAAAAAGTATACACACGTTACTGTTCACTTTATTTTATGTCTTCCACTCACTCCAACAGCCACAAAACAAACAATTTATAAAGCCCTTGAGAACTCCAATGACACCACTCTCTTGTTTTATAACTTGATTTTATTCTGACTAGTCTCATGTGAAAATAAAAGGAGAAAAAAAAAACATTAATAAGTATCTTTGCTTGAAAAGCCACCAATATTGGTAAAGTGGATGTCACTTCACTTCCATGAACAGTTTGCCATGTGAAAAAAATGCAGTGACTATTGGCGCTTGTTTTCTTTTTTTACAATATAATAAAATGTCTTACATTATTGGAATTTGTGTTGGGACTGCCTGGGTTTCACACGGCGTCGGATTGGCTGGTGGAGATCCTGTTTGAGCTGTCACCTATGTAGATATACAAATATTTATGCAACTTATAAAAGGAAAAAAAAAAGTGACACAGTGTCTGCAAAATTTTGTTTAACAAAAGAGAGTAAAGAAATATATGCAAAGGAGAATGAAAAATTAACATACGATCGAAAGCGATGTAAAATAAAAATAGAAACTGCTATTCGTACCTATGATATAAAATGACAAATAATCACATTCACTACTCAATTTCTATATGATGAGAGGCAATAAATCAGAGTGAGTTTTTCGTCCCATTTGACACAAATGTGATCCAAAACAAAAAAAAAAGTTCAGGTTTCCCATATTTACAAAAAAATTTCATCTGCACAAATACACACCCTTATTCACAAGAGAAAATTTCATTAGAATTCAAAAACACTAGTCAAACATTCAATTCCCTCTGAGGTTGCTAATAAAAATGTCAAACATATCCAACCTTTTTTCAATAATAAAATTTTTTATTTTCCCCACACATAATGCTACAGGGTATAATCTTTTTTTTTTTCCATCAAACTAAAAAGTTTGAATTACTCCATACGTACATGTGGCATTCGACATTCTAATGAATACCTTATTTTGTTACAGTAACAGAACAAACCTGTTAGGTATTTCCCTGCTCAGCTAGAATGATTTATTTTGTACGAATCCCTATGCATGGACAATTCAACAGGTACAAGCAATTAAAACATCCACATGAGAAGTTTTGAACCGTAGCCTAAGTCCAAATCAGTTGAGATCTTGGAAGTGTGTCCAAACGTCGCATAGAAGTGAAGAAAGTGAAAATATAAAAATATTGATAAACCAGAAACAAGTGAAAAAAAATCATTTTTTCTGTTATTTGTAAGAAAACAAATACAGTTTTTATACCTCTAATTTAAAGCGACAGCATAAACCCCCCCCCCCCCCCCCCCCCCCCCCAATCAAAAAAAAAAAACCTTGTAATAAGAAATAAAACCCTTGTAATAAGACAATAGGCAGAAAATTGAGGGAAACAACAAAATTGAAACCAAAAGCTGCAAACAAATTTTTGTGAATAAACGCGCAAAACCTGAGTTTTCCAAAAGCTGCAGAGAGATAACTTCTTGTAAAATCAGTTTTAAACCTAATTTTTATCTAAAATCAGTTTTACAATCATGCAACCAAAAGCAACCTAAGTTTTACCACACGCACAATCACACCTTATGTTTCATTTTTGACTGAGATGCTTGCTCAAGTTCGTCAGTTCGGCAACCACTATAAAGACCTGTGCAATCTCAATGTATATAAATCAACATCATCTAACAGCCAAACAAGTTTTTCATCAATTGAGTTATCAGTTATGTATATCTCCCTGTGCCTTCCGTTTCACAATTTTCCCCTTTTCCTACAAAGAGCAGATGCTCCAGAACCTTAAAAGAAACTTAAACAGAGCAACAAAAATGAATGAGCATATTCAAAGAGATGCGACTGGCAAGCTTTCACTCCAGAGTTCAGATTCTTAGACGAGAATAAAAGTACACATGGCACCGAATGATGCGAAATCTAACGAAGAATTCTTCAAGTTCTTCAGCTTGCAAAGAAGCCAACCTGTTTAAGAAGGCCCCCATGTAACCAAACAAATATACCAACCATGAAGTGCCTGGGGAATTATGCGAGGGTTACCCAAAAAGGTAGCGAAATTGCAGTGGAAGAGAAGAATCATCGAAGATCAGATGTGGCCTGATCCCACAAAGACAAACTTGAAATCAATCACCATTCATTCCTACCACCTCAAGTTTCTTCAGCTGTTGATTCTCTCAAAGAAGTACAGGTAACCCATGTCCTTGGGAGGATCAATGGATGCCCCAACCTTGCTGTCATTAAATATAACCCATTTTCCATTTTTAAGGATGTGTGCGACGTAGTGCCCACAATGGGTGGAGGTACCTATGTGGCTAATTAGAGCCATAAGCCTATATCCTGCGAAAGAATGAAAATGGAATGTTAGGAATACAAAGCTGTCAAAGTTCTACAAAATTAGACATTAGCAAATTTCAAGCAACACAGAAAAGAAAAGACTCAGGAAACAGTGACAGACTTCTGGGGGATAAATGGAGTTGCAAGACAAAAAACACAACAGCAACATCAGTGTACCCCGTGTTAAGTGAAGATACAATGGAAACATTATCATCAAAAGATGCATTTCCAATAAGAATATATTATGAATGCCAGTGGCATATCAGATTTTCCATGATGGGTGATTTGAAGGGTTATATACAATCTAAACTTGCATAATTCACAGAAATGTAGGCAACAACAAGTACCAATGGTGCATGATTTTATTCAGGTAAATTCACACCATCAATCCGATGACTTCACAGATATCGTTCATCATGGTGCATTGTCATTGTTTGGAATTAATGAATGCCTTATATTGTGCTAATCATGAAATTTTAAGAGCCTGATCTCCTAAATTGTAGGTCTCAACTTTATGTGTGATCCTGGGATCAGCAACAGCACCTGGCATGGAAATCATTAACCATACTATCAACAACCTGATATAACAACTTAAAAGAAAGTCATTGCACTACCATTTAAACTTTGCTGTAATCTCATGCATGGAAGCAGAAAAAGGAGAAATCATTGCCATATTAATATAATGCAGATTTATGATGACATAAATATGATACCAGATCATGCCACACATTTGAAATTTCAGAATTCATAACAAAAGAAAGTAAAGTGAAGGGAAAGATGAACTAACTGCCTCCTCCATCAGAAAGTCCAGCATCGACAGTGTTCTGTGCACTGCTTGTAGTGGCATCCATATCCATTGAACTAGAAATATCTGGTTGGCTAAATATCCAATCTGTTGCTTGTTCAATGTTCCCACCCTATCAAAAACACATGTGCAGAACATTTGAGTCCTCTACAAGTGTACCACTATTTGGAAATGGACTTATAGGATAAGATACAGAAAATTACTAGTGGACCCAAAAACCGATTTTACTTTTAAAAACATCTACTGCAGTCCTGTTAGGAACAAAATATTGGATGTAAGGTTTATTGCATCAAAAGAGTTAGTCCCCACAAATGCCTCATCTGCGTGAATATTTATGTAAAAAAAAGATGAAATATTTATCAGATGCTTTTCATATACTTACCCCCCATTTAGGGTGTGACAATAGAGTTATTCGCTACCAATAGCTATACCGGGGATAGATAAGAATCCATGTACAATAAACAAATTTTATTTTGGATGCTAATTTGTGACTTTTTAAATAACAATAATATCCCTACATAAATTTTTTGTGATTGGGAATAAGTGTAAAAGATGCGTGTCTAATATAATAGATTTGATGGTTTTTAGAATGTGTGTAAGAGTGTTAGATGATATAAATTTTTTGAAATGACACTGATATTTTTTTTGCATTGGCATATATTAGTCCTGGTAAGCAATTCCAGCAACCCCTTATAATAGTTATCGGATCTCATCCTAGCTTGTCTAGGCATCGCTATCAAGGTTTATTATCGTAAAACAAACATCTTTTTTTCATTATTCTCGTCTTCCCTCTTATTCTGAGTTTATGCTTCACCCAAACGAGGGGTTCAAGAATACATAAACTAATTCAGCCTTACCGAAGCTTTTAGTGCTTTCCGGGCAACCTCTTCTTGGAATCCAAATGAAATCAAAGTATCAAGACTTGCTTGGTCAACAGATAGGAAATCTGTATTTCCTGTGCCAGTCGGTATAGGATCATCAATATCTGCAAAAAATATAGGGTTTTCAGAAGAAGAAAGCTTTGTCAGCATATTTGATTGCTAACGCTAATTCAAGGGGAATGGATTCCTCTTGCAAATACACAACAATAAATTCATGAAAAGTGGACCTGGATCGTTGATGTGAGACAATAGCCAGGTCATTGCCTCCTCTATTCCAGCGTTTGAGGTGTTAATAGCAGCTTTTTGACAATGAAGATAATTAAATCCCATGCTAGCAAGCTGAGATACAATAAGCTCATTCGCTAAAGGCTCGCTAGATCCTGCATTCTCCTCCCTAGCAACTGCATGAATAGGGATCATAATAGTGGTTGGTCATCAAATTCATAATAGCTGTTGGTCATCAGATTTATTTCATCTTAAAATAGATAAATATAAGACAGAAATAATGAGAAAGCAAAAGGGATAGGAAAATAAAGACTGCACAATAGTTTTTAATTCCATCATATGAACAGTTGCTTCAAGTAGCAATCTAGTTGGTGTTCAGGCAGCTTTTCAGTGTTACGCACCAGATTCAGGCAGTAACTCTTCCCCAGGTTGTATTCCTTTGCTGCGCAGGTGTGTGATATCTATGATATCAGGCACATCTATATAAACATCTGAAAAAGATATACAAATTATTTGGAGTTTTGTGAGAATAATAAGAGTGATTGAAAAACACTGAACTGTTGGACACTACAGGAATCTCAAAAGAGTACTATCTACTTACCGAGCTTCTTTGGTACCCAGCCTTCCTCCATCACAAACTTCCGCATATGCAACACAAGATAATCTGGAAATGTAGTCAGTCCGGCAGTTCTGCAAGAATTAAACATATTAACCGTCTATTCAGGGTTCAAAGTCTACTACAAATGTGTTAATGTATAACCAATGATAAGATATTTGGTTGTCTGTTATCATCAATTTATTAAACATCAATAAGAGAACTCCGCATGTACCATCAGTTTTGTTCAATTTCCGGAAAGGTGCATACTAGTTCGGCTTCCGGGTTTTCACAATTTTCATTCTGATTGACATGCCTCTATTATATTTTCTTGACATTCATCCTCTGAGATGTTGAAGCCATTTACAAGATACATGTCTTTCTTGTACAATAATCAATTTGTTCAACCATTCACAAACACAAAGAAAAATTACAAATTCACAATTCACAAGCACATGCAGCTATTTAAGAATGATGGTTAAGTGAACAACTGAACTCCATATTCTGCACATTATCCATAAGCACTTTAATTACTTTTTTTTTTTTTTTTAAGAAATGGTGCTCCCTAGGATTTTATCCCTTGACCTCTTTCAATGAGGTGGGAGTTACTTGTCAACTTAACTAAAGCTCGGTTCGCATAAGCACTTTAATTACTTACTAAAATTGTAAGATCTGACCCTGCATTTATGTTAATCAAATGATCTAATATGGAAAGCACATAAAAAATTACACCATCTCCTCTTAGAAGCTTAGAAACTAACAGTATATTATGATGATGCTATGCATATGTTAGCAATTCATCATTTAAATATAAGAAAACTTACTTGACTGCTGTTGTCCTAGAATCTAAAGCCGTACTGTAAAAGTCATGCACTTCCTCTGCTGCAGAAAAGCATGCCAAACAGGCTTCTAGAGGCACCCTTGGGCGTACAATTTCATCAGCAGATCTGCATGAATTCCATTGACAGTTACAAGATGCTGATATGAATCGGAGCAAATGATAGAAGACAGAGGAGAGCCTGTTAAAAGATTAGATTGCTTACACACTCTTCCCTTCCAAAGATCTTGCAGATTTCAATTTATTAAAAGCTTCTAACTGCTCTGAAATCTCACATTAGGAGATCATTAGAGATCTATTTTGGTGATGAACGCAAAACAAGTTACAGCATATCACAAACCTACCTTTATTAGTAGCTTCATGCAAAGGAATGCTCAATGAAAGGATGTAGTCAGTTCTTTTATTATAAGCAACTTTCCCAGATGGGCACATAAGTCGCTCTTCAATGCCGAACTTGAAACTCCTTGTGGGATCCATTTCAGCATTCCCAGAATTTGCTCTTTCTACTTGGTCAAGAAGATGTAGAAAGAACTCCAGGGCATCCTATAATGAAACTTGGTGAGATTTGTGAGTGAGGAGTGGTAGATTTTTTTACATGCAATAATATTTTATGAGTAACAGGGGGAATGGGGATTAAGACCAAGCTATGTGGAAAATATTTGGGATTCTACTGAGTACTCTCTTCTTGCACAGCGAACCCACATTTTGGGGCAAACAATTTATGTCTTCAGAGGGATGGGAAGTCCTACTTGAGTAAAAATGTAAATTGAGTGGTATATTAGCAATGAATGGGTTTGTACCATTGGGAGACATTTTCTCCCTTATTTTGAAAATTTTGTGCTTTCACTGATCAATGTTACAAGATAAAGCCCTCTTAAGACATTAAGGGGGGATCAAATTAACACAGACTACAGACTACATTGAGAAGCTTATCTACCAGTCAATTGGAGATTACCTGCTGCCTCATAGTAGAAAATTCAGGATGGCTTGCTGCCACAACTGCTTTAAACATACGCGGAGCTATGCCTTCTTGTTTCTGCAAGAACAAAGAATGAAGGATTTACCAGCATGTACCAGGACAACTGCAAGAAATAATACAAGTCAAATAGAACAAGCAGCATTAACCATCAATTACAAATAAGAATATCTGGAGTAGAGGGAATTCAATGCTTCATAGATGATTCCATTAGACCCCTATCTCAAATTCATGACAAAAAATATAACAGTAGCAGCAGATGAACACTTGTCTGGGGGACAAATAAAACCAATATGGATGTGACCAACAAACCTAAAATGACAGCATGTTTATAGCAAATTGGAAGAGTGACTCATATGTCTTAAGAATTTTGATCACCAAGCATAAAAGATCACAAACCTCAGGAATGAACCCAATTACACAGGAAAAACTGCAGAAATCAAGGTGAATGAATTGTAAAGTGTTGCAATTTAATTATTTTTATAAGAGAAGCTGTGATTCTACCAATGTTATATAAAACATCAATGAGGTATAAATAGCAGGACCATGAGATGCATGCAGCGCAGATTTGAATTTTGTTCCCAAGAAAATTTCACATGAATTTCTAATGCTACCAACAAATAGATAAATATATTTGACGATCAGACAATCAGAAAACTTACAACGTTCGAAGTTGAGGTAGAATCATTTCCTGTCTCATCTGTCTGGTTGACAAAAAAAAAAAAAACGTAGTTTTTATCGTCTAATGAGTCCAAAAGTGCAATGAGAAAAGATCACTAAAAATGGATGACTATAACGTACCTCCTTGATTGGAACAGAATATCTACCAGAAAGCAAACCATGCCCCAGTTTAATGCTATTACAAAACACGACAAATAACAAAATTATGAATAAGCTAGAATTCAAATTTTACATATACCCAACAAACATAAAATTAAATAATTAAAT
The DNA here is from genome assembly GCA_030737835.1 of Acorus gramineus. Lineage (NCBI taxonomy): Eukaryota > Viridiplantae > Streptophyta > Magnoliopsida > Acorales > Acoraceae > Acorus > Acorus gramineus. Next base: position 1,223,562 of record CM060857.1, on the reverse strand, counting down.
AAAAACGAATGGACATGTAGACAAGGAATGATGATTGATTTCTTGGCAACTGACATCAATTGAATAGGTTACATGTAAGAAAGAGGCTATCCCCATATTTGGAACTAGGATATCAATATGAAGAAGTATATGATCCCTTAAAATCAAGTTCTTTTTTCCTTTCATAGGGTACTGAAAAAAAATGTTACGGAAAACTGTAAAATTTCATGTCTCAGTTGGACAAAACTATAAGCATCCAATTTAACCTTCATCAGCATCTACAAATGCAAGGAATTCATGCAATTCAGATACTGTTGCAAATGCTGCTGAATTTAATTCAAATGATCCAGCACTATGCTGCAATAAGTTGTTTACCCCTCCGGCCTCCCTATATTCCAGTAACAAGCCAACAATAAAATCAACCTTTCTAGGAAAATACAACTTAGAACATCAAGGAAAATAAAGAAAAGATTGAAACACATGATTGACACTGAAATATGATAATCTGTCATTAATTTAAAAGTCTGTACAAATTCAGTTTCATGATAGTTTGGCTTGACTAATGTTCTGTTTCATGATATCGCCAAGACCAATGTTCAGTTTCATGATCATGGAGAGTTTAGGAGATTCTGGATAGAGATGCACTATAAATAGGCAATGGGAGTTTTTCAAATTATTTTTCTCCCTTTTTTTCCTTCTCCCCCCACTTTGCAATTCTATGCCTTTTAAGAGATTTCTCATCTAATTCTGTTTTTGCATTGCCAATTGCCATTCAAATGAATGGTCCTTGAGGGAGATTCGTAATGGAACTCTAAGTGGTCAGGCCCAGCAGAATGCTCATCTACTGGTTTTTATCTTTTGTATTTTAGTTCTTTGTTTTTTGTACCCCAAATTTATCAAAGGAATTTGCCGTAGAATTCCTACCAGTTTCTTCGAAAAAATTGCCTTTCAAAAAATTGACACGTATTGTTGAAAAAATGATAGTGTCCTAGTAATGATATACAAATTTGTAGCAAGTTATGGAATTAACTGGTATCTTTAAACCATATGCTTCTGAAATAAATAAGCTGCAATACACCCTCTCACCATCGCAGACCTGTTTTTTTACGCCGGGGCAGAAATTTATTTATATGGGTTATGTTACGGTAATTCAAGGCATGGATTTGCAGTTCTAGGTTGGTATAGTTTTATTTTATTTTTACTAAACGGTAGGCTATTGCCCTCATTTTATGGTTGGTATTGTTTTATAGCTCTTAAAGCAGACAAAACTTGATAAGAATTATTCTCAAGAAAACAAAAGCAGAAGCATTTTGATGAATTAGTCACTTACATTTGCATATTCAAGTCCAAAGTTGGATCAGCAGGAGCATTTTCAAATGCAGTTTTCAAACTCTGTCTCTCATAATATCTGATGAATAAAAAAGATAAATCGTTGACACCAGTCAATATTTCCCATAATAATTGATAAACGACTGCCCAAAAGCTTTGGTGAATACTGACCGGGAGCAAAATGAATGTGTTGAAAATATAACTTGCATTGTTGATGCCAGATAGCAACTGAAGAACATTGCACAAAACACAAACCAAGCAACAAGTCAACACAATTTAAAAAATGAAAGATTTTAATGTATCAGCTCATTAGGTCATTCAACAACAATACCTGTTTCCAAGATTGACAAGTCCTGTATATCCTGGACCAAAAAGAGGCTCCACTTCCTGTCCACTTTCTTGGATTCGGTTCCAATCAAAATTTGTATTCTGGTCCAGTTCTCTTTCAGCGGTTGTCATCTCAGTCTGTTTATCACAAACATTCACCTCAACTACAATATGATACAGGCGGAAGCTGCAGAGTTCTTGGATCTAATGAATAAAATTTAACCATTTCACCCCGTTGTAGATTTTATTGATGTGATCATGTGGGGACCAAAACCCAGGGAGGGGTATTCTGCATGCAGGGTACGATTGGTGGCATGGAGACAGTTCGAGTTGCCCAGAGTTGAAAGAAAAATCCCGAGAAATTTGGGTATCAACGTGCTACTCAAAATCCAAGATTTTATGTGGCTGATATCTCAGGAAAGATTTTTTAACAACCTTTTTCACTTGCAGTGTGGTTAGACCCATGTGGATAGATCTCGGAATGGCCACTGGTTTGGATGTTATCTTCAGATCATTGGAAGAGATGTTAGAGGCTGTGAATAAAAGCCAAGATTTCCCAATCTTTTGTCCCTATGGGAGGTGTGGGCAATTTGGTTGACTAGAAACCAAGTGATTTTCAAAGGCAGCATACCATGTTATGAGAACGTCTGGGAGGTGGCAACTAAATTCATTACGGAGTGGGGGATTTACTGGGTGTGGCAAGTCAGGTGGACATTGCGGGTAGTCAAATTGTAATAGAGGAATAAGGTTGCATATACGGAGTTCACATGGGTATAGTAGATGTCTCTCCTCTACTAACCCATGTGTGACCAGTCCTCTCTTCTTTTGTGTTTCTTTTTTTTTTTTTTTGGTACTTCTTGTACTACAATATGTAATAAATCATGGTAGATCATCTACATAAAAAAAAACTACAATATGATATGTGTAGTCAGGAAACATTTTCATAGACATATCATGGGCTACAGCGGCAATCCTATCATAAATCAAATCTGCTATTGGCCTCCATGATAGACAACAGAATTATACAGTTCACCACAATATGATTGGTCAGGGAAAGATACTTTGGGAGGAGTGGATATCGCATTAAAAATGCTAAGAAATGAGGAAGAGCAATGGCAGCAAAGGTTTAATATGTGCATCAGTTGGATTTCCTCCATATGCATATTAAAAATCATTACATAACCTATGAAACAGTGGTAACTGTGTTTTCTTTCTTAACAAATTTCCATTTCATAAAGGTTTCTGTTTTCTGAGGTCTAGAAAATTTTCAATATTTCATATGTAATAAGAACAGCAAGGATTTTACCCCAACCCCCACCCTTAATTTCCCCTTCATATATACAATGCATGAAAACAAGCAATTGTAGAAAGGGAAATGTCATCCATACTGATAGAATGTGGTGCGCAGAAACAACATTGATGCAAATCATCAGGTTAGTATAATTGAAGTGCATATATACAATTTACATGGATCCTAATAAGGGTACCTACCTTTTTCAGCGATGAAAAATCAATGCCAAAAAATGCTAAGTGTTGAGCTAATAATGGGTCCTCCACGCTGTCATCCTCCGGATAAGAAAATACATCTGAGCTGCCACGATTATTTTTTCAATAATTAACACCAGATCCATATGAATATAGTTTAAAAGAAATACAACATCAATAACAGAAGATGTTACAACTATTAAACAGAAGATGAGATGACAATCTCCCCACATGAAAATCAAGTAAATTTATTTAGGCAAGGTATCGTATTTTACTATTAGAACTTGCACACATAGGTCTAGCGCTCACTGCTGTAGTAAAAGAAAGGATTTGAATCCAAAATATTTTGTGCATCTCTTGACATTTAACATATGCCAAAGTTTGCCATGTGGCCACTCAATAAAAGAGAACCAAGTTGCCTTAGAATTCTATTTACCAGTTTCATATTCAAATTCAAAACAGTCAATTGGTTAAAATTAGGAATTATTATTTATCTATAACCAAATGCACCCTTAAAGGAGTTTTGATGACCAGCATTAAACCAATCAACCAAGAAACTGTGACCTTCCAAAAAAAATATTGCCTACTACTATTCATAATATATCAACTTTGATTACAGTATTGAATATTCGGAGATCAGAATACCCTGCTTGAGATTTTTTGAGATTTTTTAAATTAAAAAAAAAAGACTCAATTGGGCTTCCCTAACATGGCAAAACTTGTTCATTTCATTGACAATTGGATCCAATGAATATCACAGTACAAAGTGAAAATAGAGATGGGTGATCTGGATGGACAAAATCATTTAAAACTGGAAAATTTCAATGTTTACAAAACTCATGGCATGGATATCATGAATCAATTATGGAGACATTTCAAATAAATTTCTTCCAAACTTCTGCTAGTCTGCCAGACAGAAATTTGACAAACCAAAGGACTACCAGTGATATATCTCGTGCATCACATATTTGTGGCATGCATATCAACCTAATGTATGAGAATCCAAAACAATATAGCTAGATCATCAAATTAACATAAAATGTACTACATCAGATTGTGCCGTTCACTGAAGAAGACACCGCATTCAGAACTGTTTGTGCAGACAATTAAATTAACTTGCAGATTCTGACTGAAGAGGAGCCCCAAGTCACATGAGAAACATATATGGGATTCAAGAGTATGAGTTGCGCACTATGATTTGTCAACCCATAATGAAAGGTAGGTTAAATTGCCAGAAAACAATACCTGCTGTCTCCAAATCAGCCGTGATGGTTCCAAGTTTCACGGCAAGAGGATATTTTGTCTCATTATAGTGTTCAATTGCATGATTGTTGCCACCAGTCCCATCCCAGTTCTTTCTCCCACAGAAAATCATTCCATCAGTCAGATTGAGCCAGAGATTTTCCACCTTATCACACTTGCAACATTTCCATCCAGATGGTGGCACAACAACACCATTGTCAATCTGCTGTAGATCCATAGCAAATGCACTGACTTTCTTCTTGTCCGCGATCCAAGATGCAATTTGCTCTTTGCGCTCTGCACCCTCAGCAAGAAGAATGGAATCAACTGCCAATCTGACCTGTATTTGAAATTAAAAAAAAACATATGGAAAGGTTAAATTCAGTATATCTCAAGTAGTAAATAATAGAGACCAGTACTATATACCTTTTCTGGCAACTCAACCGAAGGAAATGGAAGAGACACGTAGTCAGGAAGTACGACAATACTGTATGTTTCCTCATATTCTGGTTCTTGCTTATCAAATCCTCCTTCTAAACCTGCATGAAGACCTCCACTATTTACTTCATTCAAAAGTGATGAGGAAAAGTGTTACATCACACTTTGAATAACAAGTCCAATATCAATTCAATGAGTAGCATCTATACAGTAAGATACACCTAAAGTTCAGTCTGGATTTAATCAGAAAGTTGGGCAATTAAGAGAGAGCCATGCGCAAAGGAGGACTCTAAATCTGTGTTCAGTTGGATTTGAAAGAGCATCAAGAGACATAGGAGACGGACATAAATCGTGGAAAAAGGTTCTGGAATTACAAAATCTTGGACATTGAATAACTATTAGTCTATTACAAATTAGAAGGCCCACAAACAAGGAAGCCAATGCCAGAACTAAAGAGCAGGCAGCTATTACTCCCTTATGGATGACAGAAACATCTGTCACATAGTTGTGCTAATTTATTTTATTTTTTTATTTTGTTTCTTTCATTACACTGAATATGTCTTATGCCTTACCAGACAGCTATATTCAATATACTCCAGTTAAGATAGCCTTTAAAGGGGAAAAATACAATCAAGTCATGTGCATAAATTGATGAGAAACATTAGGATAAGAAAAACTGTTTGTACTAAATAAATTTAGATGTTGGGTTGGATTTGACACATATGACAATGAAGTTCATGATCTAGGACATGGGAAGTTCTTTTAATCAATAACAGTCATGGTCCTTAACTTAAAAAAAATACTCAAGTCCAGGCCTGAAATTTGCTCGGGCACAATAACATTCTTCTATATTGTGCTCTTTTACACGACAATTGATGACATCAATAAATTATATTGCATCCAATGAAAAGAATAAGATTTCAAGGAAGACCAAACAAAACTTTACAGTCCTTGTATGTTGAGTGAAGAATTCACCTCAGAAAACATCATTTGCAAAACAAATTCTTGAAAAATAGTTGCTAAGTTAGGGCCGGAATTGCGAGATTCTACAAATTGACCCAATGAAAGAAACCCAGAGCTCGCCAACCAAATGCCAAGCCAATTATTCAATTACAAAAGAATGGCAACATAATCTACCAAAAACCGAACCCCCAAACCCCACCAAGTGTTCAGTTACTTCAATAATTCCCCAAAACAAACACACATTCCAACATTTCATGAATCCAACAATTCAATCAACATCAAATGCAATCCATCAAACGAAAGCTCACCGATAGCAAGTAGTGTGGGCTTCTTTAGCGGCCGGTCCTCGGAGACCGCCTTCCTGGTCTGCCGTATGTGAAGGTACACGGGGTTCCCCGTCTTCGCATAGTTCCACTCCACGTAATCCTTCCCGAAAGCCAAGAACGTGTGCATGTCGACATACAAACCCCCCTCCGACCTCTGCAAACCCCACAAAACAACGGTCAAATTGTCAGATAAGCAGAACTCATCGAAGTAACCAAAGAAAGGGAAGGTCAGTCACCGGAGTGTCGAAGGAGACGCAGCACTCCTGCTTGTAGACGCGGTTGGTGGGCTCCGGGATCCGGACGCGGGACATCTTCGACCGGAGCAGCTCCATTGGAGTCGCCATGGATGGATGGAGAGAGAGTGAGAGAGCTCCGTTTGGTTCGGTTTTTTCTAATTTTTGCCCTAACGAGTGTCCTTTGCGTGTGCTTGTGTGTTTCGAGTGTATCCCCCTTTATATAGCGATCGCAGAAGGGAAGGAAAGAATCTCGGCAGTTATTGATTGTTGTGTGGGCCGGTTAAAATTGTACGCTGTGGATCCAGTGGGCCGTTAGTGGGCCTGATTAATGTGGAAAGTCGGGTTCAGCCCAACGTGCATTGACGGGCCGAGAACCCAGCACATTATGGGATCCTGGAAAATGTAAAGGGGGGGCAGCTAAAGCCACCCTATTGACCAAACCCACCCCACCCCAGAAAAAAAAAATATATATAAAAAGGGTGGTTGGCTCCTCAAGCAAAAATAAAATGATAGAGGGAAATAAAGAAAGAGGGAGGAGATTGGGAGGGAGGTGGAGGACGTCAAGAGCAGTGGGCGGCGGTGGCGATATGCCATCAGTGCTGACCCTGAGAATTGTTTTTTTTTAGGGGTCCTATGGAATTTTTAAAGCGAGGCCCAAAATACATTCAATTTTCTTTTTAACCCATATGGTCATATCCCTTTCAAAAAAAAAATTAATGCACCTAATTAAACAAACGCGTCTGAAAAAAATACAAACCTAAATAAAACTTGAAAAGCGACAAAAAAATGGATCTTCATAAAATGAAAATAAAAATATGAAAATACCTTAAAAGAGAGCTTTATTTGTTCAAACATTCATAGCTACAACAATAAGCAATTTCGGGGCTTTAAGAGGGAGAGAGATGTAAAGAGAGAGAGAAAGAGATGTTTTTGAGTTTGAGAGAGAGCACAAATAATCACGTAAACAAAGATATTGAGAAAGACAGATATACAAAAAATTAAAAACAGGGATCAAGACATGTAGAGATGGTGGCTTGAATGTTTGATGAATATGTGTGTGTGAAAGACAAAGACATTGGAGAGGTTTGGAGATGTGAAACGGCAGACATTATTAATTGGGTGTGGGAGATTTTTAGGGATTTGATGGGGATGAGTTTTAGGGGTTTTAGGGGGGGGGGGGAGTCGATACAGACTTTGATGGATTTCTGTGGACATTATTTAAGTGATGAACTTTTGTAGACTTTTCAGACTTTCATAGTTATATATTGTGGAGCCTGATGATGTGCGCAGAGGATTGTTGGCGCTACGCAGGGTCGGACGGGGATCGAGCTGCCCGGTCAGCTCGCGGGGTCTGGGGGCAGCGCCCCGAGAAAAAAATTTTGGGGTGTCTTTCGTGTATTGACTTTTTTGCCCTTAATGAGATGTCAGTATAAAAGGGCATCTCATATTTTTCATTAGGCTCTAGGGTTTTTATCTTCAGTGTGACCATTGTAAAAACTTCTCATTGATAGTGGATTGATCTCTGGTGTGCTCCGTGGACGTAGGCAAGATTTGCCGAACCACGTAAAAAAATTTGTGTCTTTGTTTCGATTTGTTTGTTTATTTCTTTTGATTGATTGCATCCCAAGATCCAAAATCGTAACATAGACTTTTGTAAACTTTCGTAGACTTTTGTAGACTTTCACAAATTGACTCTCATGGACTTTCACAGACTTTTACAGATTGACTCTCATGGACTTTCACAGACTTTTACAGACATTTGCAGACTTTCACAGATTGACTCTCATGGACTTTCATAGACTTTCACAGACATTTGCAGACTTTCACAAATCACTCTCATGGACTTTCACAGATTGACTCTTTTCACATGTGGATTTCTATTAATAAACACAATAATGTTTTTGGAATTTTAAAATAACAAATAAAGAACTCAAATATTCAAATTCAACATGAATTATTGATACCCAATATAAAATGTAATTTAATATAATAAATATCAATCTTCACATATCTGAAATGCATATTGCTAGAATGCCATGATAAAGACACCATTTTTAACTAGATAAAAAATGAAATAAAAGAAATCAGTATATTTAGTCATATATGTATATATGCCTAAATATATCTTTTTATTTTTATATATGTTTGAACATTATAAAAATATATAAGTATGCATCTATATTGTACAATAATATAAACATCTTCAAGGAAAATCAAATCAAGCATTATACATATAATCAAATATATGATAAATTTATATTTTAGAAAATAATTGTGGATGATTTAGGCATATATTATATAATATAATCTATCATTCTCATATATTCATCAAACATATGAGGTGATATGAATATTTCATACATATGAACATTCATAAAAAAAAAAAAAAGATAAATAAAGAAACAACTGTGAATAAAAATATGAAAGGCATGGGATAAAAATCATAAAGGAGATTTGTTAAAAGAAAAATTGAAGAAATATTCATAATGCTAGAATAAAAGTCTATGAGAATCCCATCCATCTGGGTGGGATTCTGAAATGACTTTTTCCCTTATATTTCTCTCTCTAACGTCCACAAGAATTCATCACTCATGAAAGTCTTCACAAATCATGTTTAAATTAAATAACACATGATAAAATGTCTACTATGAGGAGTCTCAATTGAATAATGCAGAACTTTTGTCCACAAAATAATGTCTCAATTGAATAACACTGGACTTTATGTCCATGAAATAATGTCTCAATCGAATAACGTTGGATTTTATGTCCATGAAATAATGTCTCAATCGAATAACGCTGGACTTTTTGTTTACGAAATAATGTCTCAATCGAATAAAGCTGGACTTTTCATCTACGAAATAATGTTTTAATTGAATAACGCTGAACTTTTTGTTCACGAACCAAAGTCCTGATTAAAAAATACAAGATTTACAAATTCATGGACATAGACATTTTGTCCATGAAAATCTTAATTGACTATCCCCTATTAATGGGGTCAGTTGGAAATGGTTTACCTGGTATAGGAATCGATTGAGTGGGTTGGAGAATGTATAATGTATTCTGTTGGGCCTGGGCTTTAGGGTGAGTAGAGTATTCAAGGGTCCACCAACCAGATAACCAGTTTTTTTTAAAAAAAAAATCATGGGCTTACACAATTAAACTATATGAGCTTTGTAGAGCTGGGGGCCCTCCCTGGGTGAGGGTAAGCCTGTCAATTATTCAAAAAAAAATTCGAATATGATTCGAATTCGTATCTGAAAAATCAGAAATATCTGATATTCAAAGATCCAGAGTACAGATATAAATATCAGTCTATCTGATTTAAAAAATATCTGTATTCGACATATATTATAACAATATATATATTTGAATTATATATTACACATATTGTTATTTTGTATGATTAAACATAATGATAAAATATTGGGATTTTTAGTTTTAAGTCCCCACAAACCATCATATTTAGTGATTGATCCCTCCCTTCTTCGTATTTAGCTTTTAGTCCCCAGATTTAAATGATAGTTCCTTTTTAGTTCCTGAGAGGGACCTATCCATAAATTATTTAATTTATTTTTTAGTCCCTGTGAGGGACCTATCCATGAATTATCCTTTAAATCGGAGGACTAAAACCTAAATACGAAGAAGGGAGGGATCGATCACTAAATATGATGGTTTGTGGGGACTTAAAACTAAAAATCCCTAAAATATTATAATACTATTAAATTTTCAATGTATAATATCTGAAAAGGAGAAAAAGCCTCAAAAATCTCAATTTTAATTTTGATATCTTTTTTAAAATATCACTTGATTATCTAAATTAATGTTAATATTTAAACATATCAATTATCCGAAATATATCCGTATCCGATCCGTATCCGAAAGGATCCGAATCCAAAAATTAATATCTTTATCCGAATATGAAAAATAGGATATGGATATTATCATATCCGATCTGTATCCATCCGATTGACAGGCTTAGGTGGGGGCCCTAGGTAGTGGCCTTGGTGGCCTCTACCCAGGGCCTGACCTGTCTGCCACCTCACTCACTCACTCTCTCTCTCTCACCCAACCCTTCTAATCCCCCCCTCTGCTGTCATCATCATCATCCCCCCACCACTGTTACCCACCAACTCCGCCCTTCCCCTCCCTCTTTCTCCCTCTCTCTCTCTCTCTCTCTCTCCTTCCCCCTCTGTCAGGTCCTCCCCCATCGTTGCCGCCTCCTCCACTCTCCTCCACCACCTATGCAACCCTCAGCCACCCCCTACACCCTTTCTTTCTCTCTCTTCCTATTTTTTTTTAAGATGCAAACCCCACCCAAAAGAAACAAACACTGGGTGGGGTTGCATGTTGAAGGGGTTTTTTACCCTCTCCAAATGTTAAATGGAAAATGTTACATTGAGATATTCCTGCTATCACGTTCATCGTTTGGACATGTTTTGAAATTTGAAGTGTATATTTGTATGAAGAATTACACATTTTAACAAAAATAAATTATATATATCAGAATTATTTTTATGCATAACGTGAGAATAAACTTTTAGATAGAGATTCAGATGGATGATCATGCAACATTTATTCATCTTCCCAACGGTTGCTTCGCATGGTGGTGTTATGAGACAACCTAGATGCCAAAAAGAGTGAGGGGTGCCTCTATTAAAGACACTATAACAATCAAATGAGTAAATGACGATAGGAGCTAAGATTATATTATTTATTTGCCATCAAATCGCATTTATTTCCTTTATCTATTACATGATACCATCATGACGTTGTCACAGACATTATATATTACGGTGAGTCAATCGAGATTTTAGGTTTGAATTTGAGGGGGGAGGGGGGCATAATTATTCTTTTGTGATAATGTGACACACTTTTTTCGTGATGACATATCCTATCACCAATCGATAGAGGAGTATACATGGCATGATCTAGATGAACGAATAAAATTAGGCCTACTCATACATTTTTACAAAAGGTAACATAAATTCAGGATAACCACAAGGTCAATATAAACCATGTGGTGTCAAATTTGGGGCTTAACAAACTTTCCACTATAAAACAATTTGTTCAATTTGGTGTGTCTATATAGAGATACCATATATTTTATAATGAGGAAAAAAAAAATATCACGTTGAGTGCATTTTTTATTCTAGCCTTTTTGTGTCAACAAATTGGAGTGAAGATTCCAAAATAAATTAAACCTAAAAAAGGAGGAATAAATGGAGAGTGACAGTGGCGCATAATGACCCATCTTTGCAAATTAATCACTAATTAAACTCGTGCTAGTACATGAAAAGATGTAAATGCATGTGTTAAGCATAACTCGAGATTAATCAAAGTCAAATATGAATCTAATCTCATGGTCGGTATATTTTGGGCATGGACCAAAGTTTAAAGTGCATAAGGAAATTATTTTCTCATTAAAAATCAAGTTCACATTGGACATAATATTTACATGTTTGATGGCGATTATTCGAAAGAATTTTCTATGGAATCAAGACAAACACAGGGAGGTAGCCTTCCCAGCTTGACCGTAAGGTCAGCCACGGAGGGTCTCTTCAATATAAAAAAAAAAAAACATTAAATTCACATTAGACATAATATTTCAGAAACATTATATTTTATGGATCAATCAAAGTTTCCAATATGCCACATAATAGTCTTTCTAGAACGTGATGATACACAGAGTCCGTCTTGCAGCATCATTTGCAGTCACCACATCATTAATACAGTTTATAAAATCAGCTACCATGACATGTATATTTCACTATATCAATATGTATTCTATTAAAAAGTATAAAAAATATGTGCATTTAATTAAGAAAAATATAAAAATATTAAAGAATGTTCTGTGAAATTTTAAAAAATCAAATTATGTGTAGGCTGTAAATAGAGCTAGACGTAATATTTTTCAGCATTCAATTGGTCAACAATAACGTAATTTCACCATGATCATTTGATTTCCCAATTTTTTTCAATGAAAAACTGAAATTAATGAACCTCAAACCACTGTTAAAAAATCATTTTTTAAAATATCAATTTCTACTAATGAAAAATTATTCTAATATTAATTCTAAACAGGACCTTGGAATATTTACCAAGAATTCGGATCAACAAAACATGCCACAATAAATGGAACAATTTAAACTTTAATCAGTCAAGTCATACACATTGTTTGGAACTTGCCTAACATGTAACAATCTTTTTTTCTTGGACAGACAGTGAAGTGTGAAACAATTAACGGATGCTTCAAAATTTCCAAGAGTCAAAAGTGAAGTTTTCAAGCAACCCAAAGACATAGTCAATGAAGATATTCAAAGTATATAAATTGATATATAAATGATAAGGACATGGTCAGTGTTACAACGTTTTTTTCTTGTTTTTATTTTTACTGGATTTGACATGATTTGATTTAAACGAATCAACAAATTAAATACAAATTAGTGGCTACCAACCATGTATAAATGCTGCATTTGTTTAATCAATGTTTTTAGTTGTTATCATTCATCCTTTTTGGATGCCATCAAAAGAGTACAACTCATACTTTGGAGTAGTGGGAGATGAGTAGTGATACGGACAATTTTTTATGACTAGCAAAACAAACACATGCAAAAATATGGTCATGATAATAAACTACATTATAATGTCATCACCAAGGTCTACAAAAATAATAGGTTATATGATTTGCATCATTTAACATTGGAAATATCCTTTACAATCCAATGATCACCACAAGAGTTTTGATGAGATTGAACTGTATCTATCTTTTTATAAAGCATGCGGACTAATTACATTTTTACCTTTCCCAAAAAATATAGCTAAGTATTAGATTAAAAATACTGTAATATATTATTAATATAAATAAGAATCTATCTATGTAGTTTTGAAACAAAATACAAACTCAAACCAAACCCAAGATTGAGTTCGATTTCAAATCTCATATACCTCAAAAACTAACATGTCACACATATAATATCCTAACATCAAACACCTCTCTCTTCCATATTCTCCAACAAAAACAATTTATATGCATGCATAAACTTACTTGTCATTTTAAAAGTTATAATTAATCAATTGTTTAACATTTATTTTCATTTTATCATAGTGAACAAAACAATAAAAATATATTTTTATATTAAAAAAACAAAAATATATTTCACTTTTACGTTTTTTCTGATGAAAATAATAAAAAAATTAAATAAAAAATTGCTTATTTAACAAAAATATTTTTCTCTCTTTTAGTGCCATGTTTTGGTAGAGGAATAAAGGGGAACAAAATGGAATATGGAAGAATAAACTCAAAAGCCTATTTATTTTCAATGAAAATGTAGATATAGCTATGTCAGAATAAGTAAAAATAAGCTAATATCGATATTTTATATTCATTCTAGAATTGTATTATTCTATCAAACATATTATACTAATATAAAAGAATCCACGTTAAATCATATATTATCATTTCTTATAAATCAAAGAGTTTAAAAATCAAATCATTTTTTTTTAAATATTTATTCACGTATTATTCATATTTTATCATAAAATTATTTTGATCAGACAAACCATAAAACTAAAACGACTGTACAAACGTTATCCTAACTTTTAGGGTTTTTTATTTTTAAGTCCTCACATACCATCATATTTAGTGAACGATCACTCGTTTCTTTGTATTTGTGTTTTAGTCCTCAGATTTAAATAATAGTTCATTTTTAATCCCTGAGAGGGACCTATCCATAAATTATTTAATTTTCTATTTAGTCCCTGAGAGGTAGGGCTGGTAAACGAGCCAAGCTGCTCGGGCTCGGCTTCGGCTTGACTCGGTTTGAGCTCGTTCAGGCTCGTTCGATTAGACAAATGAGTGAGTTTAAACAATTTTTAAAGCTCGGTTAGACTCGGAACCTGGATCGAGTTTCATTTTGTATTCAAATTCGACTCGTTGTGTTATAAAAAACTTAGTTGAAATTTGATTAAACTCCTTTATAAAATTAAAATATTAAATTAATATAAAACTATGCTCGTTTAGGTTCATGAACTTGGCTCATTTTGGCTAAAATTTTGTTTTCGATCCTTAAAAACCCTAAAATAAAGAAGAACGCTAGGCTCGTTGAGGCTCGTGAGCTCGGCTCGGCTCATTTATAAACGAGCCAAGCTTGAACATGTCAAAGCTCAACTCGTTCGACTTGTTTGCCACCCCTATTGAGAGGGACCTATCTATGAATTATCCTTTAAATCTGGGGACTAAAACCTAAATACGAAGAAGAAAGAAATCAATCACTAAATATGTTGGTTTGTGAGGACTTAAAAATAAAAAACCCCACCCATTGTTACCGTTCATGTTTGGCCGGTGTACGTGTATCCTCCACGCGTAAATATAAAGCAATACTTGAAATGACCAATATAGCCCCACACATCGAGACGCGACCAACACCTTTTCCAGCCAAAAACCAAGGGTAAAACAGTCAAATCATTCTACATATTCGGTTTAAAGCACAATCAACTCAACCACTCACCCAAACAGTCTTATCCAGTCAGTCACTCTTTTATTCTCCTTTATTGGTTTTAACCGCGACAAAGACAGAATCCTATTAAAAAAAAAAGATCCAGCTTTTTTGGCCGGCCAAAACGCCACCACCAACACCTCGACCTCGCTTTCTCCGACCACCCCCTTCAAAACAAACCCCAACCCTTATAAGCCCCCCCAACCCTTCGAAAAACCCTAACAAACCCAAATCGATGAAGCCAAAGAAGAAACCCACCTCTCTATTCCTCCTCTGTTTCTGCCCCGCCGTCCTCGACTCCGGCGACGGCGACCCTCCGAAGTGCAAGCCGATCCTACGACGGAAGCTCTCTCGCGTTCGTTCTCTCCCCTCATCTCTTTCTATTCATCTGATCAAAACTTGATTTTTATAAAGATTGGTCTTTTTATTTTGGGTTCAGTCGAAGAAAACAGAGCACGATCGATCGTCCGATGACGGATCGACGTACTCGAAGAGGACGGACGATTCCATGACGTCATCGCCGTCGTCTTCGTTCAGGAAGGGATCAACCACTCCGCCGCCGCCGCCGCCGCAGCCGAAGCAAGTGAAAATACCCAAACAGGGGAGGTTTAATTACGGCTCTGCCACTGTGTTTTGTCTCCTCGTCGCGAGCCTCTCTGTGATGCTCTTCTACGGGAGGGTCTGCGCAATCCTCTGGACTTGCACGTGGTTCTATTCCCTGCCGTGTCGCCGCCGTGGGTGCGGCGTGTCCTGTCTGATCGGAGGCGGTGGTCCGGCGGATGGGGCGAAGGAGGAGACGACGAGGGGGCGGCGGAGGGCGGTGGAGGGCGAGGAGACGAAGAGGAACAGAAAGTTTTGAAAATCAAAAAAGGTTTCTTTTTTTTCGATTTTTTGTTTTTATTTTTATTTTTTACGTGTTGTTGTAAAGTTTTGGCGTGGAAAAATGTCTTTTCGTGTCCGACACAGCTTTCTGTTGGGGTGGGTGCTGTTTATGCGTGTAAATATTAATAGCATGTCATGATTTTGTTTCCTCTTATTTTTATTTATTTATGAAACTGTGGGGAAATATTATTTGTGGGATGTAGACAGCCAAAAAAATATAATAGATGTTTTGTTGGACAGGGTGTGTGAGTTATTACTGTGTATGGACATTTGTGTTTATTTTAAAATAATTTATGTGTTTTTTTTTGTTATCTCATTAAGATTTTTTTTTTATGCGAGGGTATTAGTGAGCTTCAAAGTGATTATTATTTAATGATAACAAATTGAGTTTTTTTATTTTAAAATTTTTATCAATTATATGATGTAGTGATCGATCTCTCATTTCTTCATATTTTGATTTAAATCTATTGTTTTAAGATATATTTTTTTTAATTCCTCTTTAAAGACTAAAAAAAAATTAAATAATTTAAGGATAGATCCCTCCTTACTGACTAATAAGATTGGTATTTACTTATAACATTAAGCCGACTGTTAATCCAATAAAAAAGGCTTGATGGACTTGACGTGATCTTATAGTAGGATGGGATACAAGTGGCATAGAAGATAGGGTACAATTAGGCCTACTCAGTATATTAATAGCAACTGATTAGTAATAAAAAAAAATCACATTTTTTTAATATCTCACGCTTAAACATTTGTGATTATCATGAGTTAGTATTTATTGAATTGTGATTGGATCTAGTGAATTATCAAATTGTTGACACATGAAAAAAAATTCATAATTCGTACTCTAATAATTTAAGAGTTGAAACATTCAATATGTAGCAATTCTATTTACAGTCAATATTTTTTTAATATATTATATAAAATCATCTAACACAATATATATATATATATTTTTATTACTAATCGGTTGTTATTGTAAAAATGTAAAAATATGACTTTACTGTGAAAAATGTAAAAATAATCCAAATTATATTGAAATATTTTTTAAAAAAATTATGTGATAATGCTCAAGAGAAATTATAAAGATGGAAGAAAGAGAGTTGGTGGTGGATGTTAAAATCAGACCTCACTTTTTAACTTGTCAAAAGGAAATCCAACAAAGGAGCCATGATTATCAGCTTTGCTTCTTGGGATGTTTCCACATTTGGTTCCAATGGCACTAATAAGGAAAAGTCTCTCTCTCTCTCTCTCTCTCTTCAAAAATTCCTGTCTTTTAATAAAGCTTTTTATGTTTCTTCGCCTAGCTAGATTCTAAACCCCTATCATTAGTCTATAAAGTGCCCAGTAGAAAAATGTGTTCTATTGTCTAGCTTTTAGTATCAAAACATTAGGGTTACATTGATTAGGTTCAATCATGATTAAGTTGAAAATTTTAAAGCCTAAAAATTATCCATAATTGTCATAATTATCTACTGGAAGACTTTAGTCAGCACATTGGACATGCGTGTGAGGATCCATCAAAAAACACATAAAAAGTCCAATTGAAAAATTGAGAATATTTTAAAAAGAAAACATTTTCCATGTATTATTTCAATAGTTACATTGTTTTAGTTCTATTTATAATAGCATGTCAATCTATTTTTATTTGGTATTGACATGATCATTCGTGGTCTTTTGACTCTTTTCTGAAAGGCTGATGCTTAGCTATATTTCATGTAAAAACTTCTAAATGAATGAATTTTCATTCACCTATTATGGTCGAGTCAATATAAATTTAATTGGATAACAAACAAAAATGAGTCAAATTAATTATTATATTGAGAAAGAAAAAAAAAACAAATCCACCCCATTATTCTAGATTTGGATTAAAAAAAATATTGTTGTATTGTTCATGATAAGTGATCAATAATTTGTTTACAATGCTTCATAACATATAATTGATTAGAAGTGATTCTATTCAACAAACCATATATAGCAAACTAAATTAATTACTCTGTCTGAATGAATTGATCAATCCTATTGGACAAAGCTAGTTGCACCCTCAAAAAAAAAAGTGTATGGCTAAATTAAAACTTTAAACCATTGTATATTTAATTATTAAGTTTTATGCATAAATGCATTAAAAACACTAAAAATGTTATCTTTTCCCATTGAGATTTGATCAGTTGTGGGTGCTAGTGTGTTATTTAATTCTCGAATACAGTTTAAAGACATTTAATTATCATCTACCCTTTCTTTCTTGTGTGTGCTTTGGGTGGATGACCTACCCAACCCTGGATAATTAAATGACACATTGAAGGTTTCACTGATCCCTACATCATGCTATATGTTGCACCTGGTGTTTCTTATATACTCCTGCCATCACATATTCTCATCATTACATGACCAGCTATATATATGTTAGCTTATAATTTTTTTTTTTTTTGGCAAAAATAAATAAACACTTCACACTAAAAAAAACACTCGAAGTCTTTAAAGCTTCCTTTCACATTGCTACATTGGTATACTGACAAAATAATATTTTAAAATATTCTAACATTATTTAAGGGAGTAGGATCTACACTATCTTCTTTTCCATACCCACAGAGACACACACACACACATAAAATAAATACTTTACATACATGGTTGATAAGAAATACATAAAATATCACCACATATTTCATTTGAAAATAATTTTAATACAGCAAAGAGACAAAGACGAGATAAAAAAGCAACTTATTAAGTTTCTTAATATTGCAAAACGATAAATTGTGATATACTCATGGTCTGTTTAGATCTACATTTGAGCAGATCATATGTTTAAAAAGTGAATCAAAATTTAAATCCAAATCCAAACACAAATGAATGATTGCATTCTAAACTCGCTTTTCCCGAACATTAGCTAATAGTATAAAAATTTCATTTTTGAAAAATCTTAATATATAATTTTAAACTCACATCCACACGTGTTTTAATTTTACATACCATACATGATTTTATTTTTTAAAAATGGTAAACATTTTTTAAAAAAGTGTATTTTTTTTAATAAAAAGTGTTTATCGTTCTATTTCGAAATGAATGAACTTATTTTTAATAAATGTAAATTTTTTTAACCATGTATATGTTTAACTGAATTTCTAATGATGCATATGAGACTGTATTTTGAACTGTTAAAAAAGACTGAATGTAACATCTCATAAAAAGAATGGGAAAATTAATTAGGGTTCTCATGGTCACCCATCTATTATTTTTTAGATTCCTGAAAATTTTTAAGTGTTTTTAGGTTAAAATTATCTTTAGATCCCCTTAGTTTGATGTTTTTTTTAAAAATATCAAAACTATCATCGTCCAATTATGCGAAAGTTAACAATATACTATGAAGTGTTAATAGTGTACTGAAGATACTTAACAATATACTGGGGAGTGTTTACAGTATACTGAAATAATTGGAAGAGAAACATTTTATACAAAGATTAACAATGTAATGATGAATGTTAACAGTGTACTAGAGATACTTAACAATGTATTGTAGAGTGTTAATAGTGTACTAAAATAATCAGACGGGAGATATTTTCAATATTTTTTTAATAACATCTAACTGGATAGATTTAAAAATAATTTTTCATTGCCTTGGATACTTAAAAAAAAAAACTTGAAAATTTTATAGAGATTTAAAAATAACAGACGAAAAATCATAGTTACCTCTAATTAATTTTTTTAAAAAATAATTTTAAAATTTGTGTAAAAAAGGCATAAAAAGGTACCAGCGAATGCGCGTGACACGTATATTCCGAGAAGCGAGGGCGGAGGGGTGGGTGGTTTTCTCGTGAGCCTGGTTTGAATGCAGGATGGATATTTGGATTGCTTTTCAAAAAGAATAGATTGGTCGGTTGGCAATTCAGGGCTATGCCATATGATAGCTTGGAGGCCTTTATCCATGCATTCAACCAAATATTATGAGCTTCTTCTCACACGTGCTGTGAATGAAGGTAAATCTTGGGATAATCTCAGGGCACAATAAAATGGAAAGGATGTGTTTGGATATGTGTGTGAAATTTTTTTATTTTCAAAAACAGAATCTATCCAAATATAGATCCAAATAAGGCTATAGTTTGATGAAGTCTGTGTATTTTTTTTATTTTATTTTATAAATAATAAATCTTGTAGATTTGTTAATTTTGAATTGACTAAGCTCATTTGAGTAAATCTATAAAAAAATAATGACTTTATATCTTATCTAAAGAGTTCTAAAAAAAGGGAGTTACGGAATCAGAAATAAAATCAGAATAATAAGATCTACTTTTGTTTAAAAAACACAGAGACTATGTTTGTTGTAGCTTAAATTTATATATATATTATAAATTATAACTTTATAGATTGTGATTTTTTTGATAAGCAGTTGACATGATTGTTGTAGCTGTTGAAAAATAAAGAATAAACAATTGTGAATGTTTGTTAAATAAGTAATAATATAGTTTTTTGCTGTATATTTGTCAAAAATACTCTTTTTAAATGTAGAAGTTAAATTAATTTCTCTTTGATAAAATAATTTGGTTTTACTTACAAAATGAAGATGATTCACTCATCCTCTATTAATATTAAATAATTAAAAAAAATTAAAACTTGAAAGACAAAAAACATAGAACCTAATCTCTACTAATGAAAATCACAAATAAATAAAATATTCTAGCTATAATTTACATTTTATCCAAAAAAAAAATTAAAATCCAAAGATTTAAATTTACATGAGTTATCTCAAATATTTGGAAGATGAAATGAATAGTTATAGGAGATGAAAAGACTTAAATTTACATGAGTTATCTCAAACGTACAACCAAACGGGGCCTAAATAAAATGAAAGGTAATAATATCCAGCAATATTTTTTAAATAATCCATAAGTTATAATTTGAAAAGCACCCCTAACTCAATTTAGAGATTATGACTTTTTAAAGTTATTTTTAGCTTAAATAAGTTGAAACATACATGCAACAACTGTTTATTTTAAGTTAAAAGCTATATCATATGTAGTTTACACATTTTAACAAACATGGATAAAGTTTTAAAAATGAGAGTGTAACAACATTCAATTTTTTATATATAGTATCTAAGAATAAAGATTTTTATGTAGAAACGATGATACATATTGTTAAAAAAGAATTTACATTTTTTTATAAATATAATATATAATAATTTTTAGAAAGATATATTAAGTTTATTAATTTTAAAAAATCAAAACTACGCAGAACTGTAAACATGCAAATACCTACATATTTTCTTGATGTATATATATTTAAAAAAAATTCAAAAAAATATATTAAAGATCTAAAATATTCAAATTAATCGTTTTTATATATCACCTAAAATGACATAGTTATCTTCTCTCCTATACTCATATTAAGTGCTTTGTCAAACAAAAATTACGTTGTTTATTAATATGAAATGGTATATTAATTTAAATTTTATTGATTATGAATTTTGTGATTTAACGGATCAGATAAGTGGTTTGGTAAAAAAAATATGATCAGTTCTTTAATTATTTAATGAATAACAATGATGTGAGAGATCCTCAGCGGGAAAGGAACACCGACGGTGGAGATTCGTTGATCTGGAGAATCTACGGCAGAGACCAGCAGTGATGGGGAGGTTCACAGATTCTGGTTTGTGCCGATGATCTGTGGATGCTTTTTTGTTTTTAAATTGCTTGAATTGGGAATTGGTGGGTTCTTTTAGGTTTTGCATTACAAATTGATTGAGAGAAGTAGGGGAAATGCTTGTTAGAGATTCACATGTATAGCTTCCACCATTATAAACTGGTGACATTTAATTTGAATTAGTTGCATGAGTTCAATCTTTCTGTAAGCACAGAACATGCTTGAACCTAGTTAAAAATTAAGTTTTTTTAAGAGCAGATGATGTTACACTCTCGGTCTTTTTTTGCAATCTTAAATAGAGTTTATACACCTTGTTAACACCCTCTACTCGTTGTAATGAGATTAAAAATTTTATCTAGAAAATGTACATGCTCTGATCATTAATGTCTGTTCTAGCATGGATAATAGTTTGCTAGGATGTCCCCATCACACTTATCCCTCTGGATTTTTCTTCCCCCTCACTCTCTTATAGTTCTCACAAAGAGTTGAGCAAGGCCTATACAGCTGATCTAACGTGTCTGGGAATGTTTTCATGCGGATGTTTGCATCTTTACATGGATGATGCAACCATTTTGGTGAAATATTGTTCTTGAAGATTCTCTTTAGAATTTCAGATTTCCAAACTTCTAGCCTGAGCATGAAAGATACATTATATTGTAACTGAATGTTCTTGTGTTCATTAGGTAAGTGGAATTTGGAATATATGTGCTTGGACATATTTTTGAAATATGTTGATTTTCGATATATCCTTCTACAGGCGGTTAAAATGAGGTACAAATCAAAACAAGCCATCAAATTCTGCACTTGTGCAGTGCCAGCTTATCTTCTATTACAATTACTCAACGATGAATGGGGTGGGTAAATTTTTTCTTCACAATTATATCATTCCCTTATTTTTGGCCAAATAGGATCCATAGGATCACAAAGACAAGATGCGATTTTTTTTTGTACAGGACTGTGAAGTTTTTACTAAGAACTTTATTCTTGTTTGTCTAATGTGCAGGTAATGTATTCTTGGGCATCAATAGCCATTTCTGCAGCTAAAGAAAAGGAAATGCCAAGTACCTTGACAAACATTGTATCAAACAGGCCTGACAAAAACTTAAGGTAAATCATATCATATTAAGATGAAAGCTGAAGATGCCTGGGTTTACCTCTAATTCTGGTTGTCATCACTTTGATGCTAGTTGTTTATTATTTTTGGCTTGACCTTAATAAAAAGATTATGAACTGTTTAAAATGAAGAGAAAAGATGTTTGATTATTTTTTTTTTGTTGTATGAATAACTTTCCTCTATCAAAACTGTAAAATAATAATAATAATAATTATCATCTGATAGATGCTCAGAATATGATCTCCATTAGGGCATCCAATGATATTCAAACATCTCAAACTAATTCAATAGCCCATATATGCACAATCCTCAACAATGCTTTAAGTTGGAAAGCTGTACAGAATTCAGATTAATATGCAGTCACTCTTTCCTTTTCTTGGTCCATGATGTGATATTGAATTATTGATTATTGATCGTGCAACGACAGGGAGACAAATTCTGCACTGCCACAATTCTGAGAACTAAGATTTGTAAAAAGAAGAAACTTGAGAGAATTTGCGACGTGAAGGTCTTGAGGTTTGTCCCAGTCTAGGCCACCTTTTAGAAAAAATGAAGTATGGAAGAAACACTGCCAAATTTTTCATTGTAATGATATTGAATAACGCATAATGACTGCGGAACTCGTGAGTAATTGTGCAAATATTTTAGAGGCAGGTCTAATCAGCTTTGACCAGTGCATGTACGGTTCATCTAAATCAGTTAGTGCTTAGTGGTACTTGCTTCTTTGAACGCATATAAATATATGAGTTAATGGCTATGTATAAACGTATACGAATCACACAAAAGTCACACATTCAAATCAAGATAAAAACACAGCATGTATAAGATGTTTTGTAATAAAACAGAAAAAAAAGGAGATTAGAGAAGCGTATCGATTTGTCGGAAGCGAACAGAGACACTCTGTCCTCAGTGAATAAGGCCCCCTCACGAACAGGGTTAGAATGGCTCCTACTACGAAGAGATACGACCACAAGGGTTATGTTTCCTTGGAGTGCGAGCTACGAGAAAACCACAATTAACGAATCGTGATCCTTTCAAACGCCCAGACAGGATCAGAAGATGAACAAGCCTGATAAAAGTGGGTGAGCCGAGTGCGAAGTATGAGTTGCCGAAGCTGAAATACGGAGGATTAAATATGATGAAAGTGGACACTCAAGGGGGTTTTTACAAATAAACCACTCACAGAGGCTTTTCTCAAATAAGTTCACTCACACTTTTATTGTTGAGGAAGGACGAACTTCATTGAAAGACAATAGAGTCACAGATGAATGATAATACACTTTTTTTTTCTTTCGATTGACAGATTGATTTAACATTTGATTAGGCCACTATTTATAGTAGATAAACCTAGACACAAAGAAACACAACGATACTTTTTATTGTGACATTGAAACTTTTTAATTGCCCGACAATCAATTGTTGACTGTTACTGATTAAAAAAAGAAAGCAGTATTAACGCACACGTTTTATTTGAAAACAACGTATCAACTCACGTGTTTTCTTTAAAACTGCATATCAGCTCACACGGTTTTATTTAAAACTCAAATAATTTCATGAATGCGTTAAACATTGCTATTAAAAATTTTCTTTTAAAACAAACAGTCATATGTTAAAATATTCAACCGTAAACATTTAAAATTTGTTTGAATTTGAATTTAGGTTACTACTATAACAGAAAGCTCAAGCCCAAATATCAAATGAATGGATTTGAGAATAGGTCTTCAAAACTCAAACTTATTTCAAACGAGTTGAACTCTTACAAACACATTTTTTGTCATAATGGCTCTGACAATTGAAAAACCCACATGAAATTCATCTTTTGAGCCAGGGTGCTTGGAATATATACTTTCTGCTCTATTTGTTTTTTAGGAGATTGTGTATTTTAAATTTTTATTTTTTGAGATATGCTGTGGTCATTTTTATTTTAAGCTTTCGAATAGGCAATATCCGAAAGGAGTTAGAGAAAATAGAGAAAAGCCAAAAAACATAGCAAAAAAAAAAAGGGGGAGAGAAACAAGACACAAAAACAATGGAACATGATAGAAAAGACTTCTACCCAAAAAACCGGTGGTTCGAGTCCCGCTAATTCCCGACAATTATCCTGTTATTGCCAATGTAAATGTTCGTGACCCCTCAACGTGTGTGCTCCAGTCCTTGATAAACTGGCACGTCGATTCGTAAAGGTTTTCAAAATAGAAAGTCGAACGATCTAAAACCACCGTGTTTGTCGTTTTCCAAATAACCCAAGTGCTCGCCGAAACGAGGGAGAACCAAAGCACTGCCGTCTTGTTCCAGTCGTCCATCTGTTTCATTCAGCATGTCGCCTCCCACAGCTCTTGTAACGACCACACCCTCATAGGCTTCCACCATGTATTTTAAATTTTTATGCCCACCTCCACTGAATGACGGATAAATAGTTATTTGTGTGCTTTAGAAATTCAATATGGATGGCATACAGTTAATTTATATATTTATTTATTATTATAATTATTATTATTATTATTTTTTTTTTTATAGAAAGGCTCTCGAATCAAAACAGAGTTAGCTACATAGACCCGGTAGGGTTGATAGAGTCCACCAAGATGGAGTCCAACACTAATCCAAACCCAGCAGGGTGGGCTGTTACTTGTTAGTCTATTCTTGCCAACAGCGAGAATAGAACCCGAGAAGCCCATAAGAGGTCGGACGTCTTTATCCACCGGCATAAAGTCGTGGGGACGATTGCAGGCAGTTAATTGATGCTATGTTTCCAAGTCAAGAGACATTCTATGACATAAGTTGTCATGAACTTACTAAATGATGCTGCAGAATATCTTGGTTAATTATCATGCTTATACATTTTTAGTAGAGTTTAATAGCCTCAGGATTGAATCAAGGATATATGATAAAAATGTTGAAGTTCATATATCTGAAACTTTTGCTTTCGTCTGAATGCAATTACGTTTTCTAGATTCTCTGTAACAAATTCTTCAATGAACAATTTTACTGCAGTGCCATGCATGCACTCATGCAACAATAAATTTTTTTCTTTTGTTGCTCTTATTATTATATGAATGAGAACTAAAAAAATATCAAATATGAAGCGGGAAAAAGCATATTTGGATGAAGAAAGGGAGAATGGCTAATGAAACACTTGGAGGAAAAATGATATACTCAGCCAACTGTGCAGCTATCTCCACATGTTTATACACTTAACCATTAAAATTGTTAAAGAGTTATTATTATGAGAATATTGACTCTTTATTATTATTATTATATCATTAATTTCTTAGTTTTCCTAGTTTTTTTTTCTTGTATTTTAGGGTTTCCTGTGTGTATTTATAAATAGAATTTTTGGCTCCTTTAATAAAATAACAATAATTCCCTTTTCTTTATTCTAACAAAAAAAAAAATATTATCATAGGAAGTGATATATACATTGAGATACGCTAGTATATTTTTTTTTTTTTGAAAAAATGAATTTTTTTTATAATTGATAGTATATTATATACTGTGATAGTACAATCTATATTACACTATCGTAGTGTATAGACGACTGCAGTATCATTTCAAGGTTGTAGTCGGGATTGCAAAATTGATTAAGGGTGCGTTTGGTTGCGCGATTGCAAAACTGATTCTACAAAAATTTGGGTTTTAAAATTAATTCTACAGGAAGCTCACATCCCTCAGCTTTTTGAAATCGTAGCTTTTGAACACTATTTGTCTGAAATTTGTGTGTAAGAAACTGTCACAGTAAAACTGTTTGATTACATGATTACAAACGTAACTTCTTGCAATCATAAACGCTGTGCAATCGCGCAACCCAACGCATAAATCATAAATCATATGGTTGTGATATTTGTAGATTTGAAGTACAGCGGATGTTTGTTTATTAAAATTTGTATCTAAATCTGTTGTCGGCAAGCGTATCATATCCCTGTTTGCTATGATGATATAGCATCAATCACGACCATTAATTTTGTAAAACTTTGAATAAGGAATCTAGTTTGAAAATAGTTGATTGTGATTGAAAATATGTACAAAATCTGGTGAGAAATAAAGCTTGAAAGCACAAGTCCATCACACATGGGCCTTTTTTTCAGTGTTAGCCACTCCTGTTACTTGGATGTGTCCGATGTGCCATTTTATTTCACTAATATGATCATATACTTCTAATGTGTATATATATATATATACACTCTTCTATAAAATGGACGTACCGGGGTAATTTTCGTGACTTCATCGGGAGCTTTTTTCAGATAGGCCACCCAGTTGTATAATTTTACAAAACAATTCTTATATGTGTTATAAACAAGTCCCTGATATTTATAACCAGGTCCCTGACGGAAAACAGCTACGTTTGTCTTTTCGTTGGCTTTCTGCATATCAACCCTGAGGTTCTATCAGTTTTACAATTAAACCCTACATGTCTTACAAACAAGTTCTTTATTGAGATTTCAATATTTATAAGGAGGTCCTTAATCTCAAAACATGACTCCCCGGACTTCAAATTTCATTTAATATTTTTCAAACCATTAAGATATTCATAAAATTATAAAATATAAATATTTTAGTCATATTAATAAATACAAAAATTACATATGGAGGATTTGGGCTCATTTGATCCCATCAAATCATTGATGGATGTTTTGCTTTTGAATTTAAAATTTGTTATGTCTTTTTTTTTTTATTGATTTTGGATTAATATGTATCACTTTTTTCTTTATACGTGAAAATAGATATATTTTTAGTTTTTTTCAATGCAGTTTTTTCATTTATTAGATTGTTTTTAGGGGGTTTGGTAATCGATTTTTTTAATTGGTGGTGGTCGAAAATTGGATTATGTGGTTCATTGTGCACATTTATCAAAGGTAATATAACGCAGTGAAAAACTAAAGCAAAGATCCAACAAGCGTTGAGATCCTTCAACAAACCACAATTCTCAAAGAGAATAATAAAACTCAGAAATATATTATAAAAACTGCCAACCCTAAATTACAAATATCCCTTTTATACTAAAAATAGCAAAAACGAAAATTTGTTATAACTAACTCTAGAGGATCTTAGAAGATCTTCGGATTTGATTTCAGTCAAATCCGGATTATTATGAAGGAGATATGCAGAATCTAAAATGTTACTAAAAATAGCAAAAAGGCCATTTTGAGGGCCGAAAAATGGGAAAAATGGAAAAATAAGCGCGTGTTGTGGCGTAGCGACAACTTTTGTAGATCTCCTCG
This sequence comes from Acorus gramineus, assembly GCA_030737835.1. NCBI lineage: Eukaryota > Viridiplantae > Streptophyta > Magnoliopsida > Acorales > Acoraceae > Acorus > Acorus gramineus. The sequence goes on along the minus strand of CM060857.1, from coordinate 1,195,890 downwards.
ATATCTACCTCCAGTAAAAAATTTCAGGCGATTCTATTAGCCGATTTTTCTATAATTATTTGAAAATCTCAAATGGATCCTTTCAGGTTCATCGCTCTTGGAATGCGTCGGCCACCTGTTCTGCATGAATGGTGGATTTTTTTGTTGTGGTTTTAGTTTTAGTTGGTAAAATTGATTAAGTCTAGAACTTTTAAAAAAATTAATGTCCCTAAAAAAAAAGGAATAAATGTTTTTTTTTATTTTATTTTCAATATAACTTTGAGTAGATCTTCACTTAATGTTAGGTTCAGTCCTAAATACAACCTCAAATGTAGTTATCAAATGTTTTAATTTTTTAAAATAATAAATATTGCACCATTTCAAATTTAACGTGCTCATTTTTAGTAAATGTTAAAAAAATTAACAAAATATATATATCACCTACGGAGGTATATATACATCGTTAGATAACTATTAAATTATTAAAGAGGTATATGAGGGTGTATTTTGAGTTATAAAAGAACTATTGTATAAAAAATAAGTATATGCTGAAATACAGTAATACATTTTTTGTTTCAAAAATATAAAATATACATTATAGAACCCCAATTATCAAACCCCAATTATCAAACATTGTTTTTATTTTAAAAGAATTACTTATAATAATATGGACTCTTGTTTATCTTTCAGTTATAATATAAAGTAGTTTATATAATTCAATTCATACTGAGTATAGAATACACGCAGATGCGCGTACCATTTAACTAGTATATATTTAAATGTTACCTGAAAATATTGAAGGCATAGAATTACACTTAAAGAAAAAAACAAATGAAAATTGTAAATAAGAAACACCAGCCCGTAAAAGTATAACTAACATCATCAAACTCTTAAGACCATGTTTGATCGGGGAATCGGGGGTGGACTAAATTGGGATAAAGTGAAATATAGATAAAATGAGTGTTTGGAGGTTGAAATAAATAAGAATTTGTATGTCAGAATTAACTTATATAAAATGGTATAATTATTTCTGCTATACCTGGAATTAAAGTTATATGAGGTTATTCAATCCATATCTCAATGTGAAATCGCTATCATGTTTTATAAATCAACTGTTATTTTTTTTTTTTACTTTTTATAAATATTTATATACTTTATTTACGTTTTATTTGAGATTTATTAATAATTAATCAAACAATAAAAATTTTATTATTATTTTTTAACGATAATAATTAAAAATATTATTAAACAAAAAAATTATTAATTTTTTATTTTATCAGAATAATCATAAATGTAATTTATTTCTCAATCCAAACAGGTGAATGCATTCTTTCTCCTAACGCGGGACAAAACCAAGATTCATGGAGTTGATGTTCAGATAATCAGATTTCTTTAAATAAGCCAAAGTTCACTTTTTTTTCATGTATCTTCCTCACACGTGTCTTTCCGTACAACACATCATCCGAAACCACGATTTCGCATACCAGGTCAGCACACCAAAACTTTTTTTGAAACATATATAACTATATAAGCCTGCATAGCCCCATCCACACCGTACGATCGACGGGTGACGAGAAGGATGGACACGTGTCACTTTCAAGTTGTGGTACCTCGTCACATCCCCCACCCCATAAATACCCATCTTCAAGAACAGAGTGGCGACATTCTTTTCAGTCCTTCTCAACAGAATGGACGACGAAGAGGAGACGCCGGAGAAGGCGAGAGCAGGAAAGGCCGCCGCCGAATCGCCGTTGGACCTACTCCCTATAAAGAAGAGGATGAAGTTTCAGATAGGCCCCGGAATCGACGATGAGATCGAGCCACAGAAGCTGCAGGAGCAGCAGCCAAAGATCCCCGGAACCGATGAGATCGACCGTCCGACGCCTCTGGAGCAGATGACGGTGATCGACACCTCCGATCGAGAGCCTCCGTCCAATCGAGGCGGAGGACGAAGAGAAGGTCCGGAAACCCCTCCCGTCCGTGAATCGTCTAATAAGGAGGAGTCGCAGAGAGGGGTGGGAGTCGCCAAGCTCGAGCGTCTGAAGCTTCAAATGGAGGAGAAGCGAAAGAAGAACCTCCAGCCTCAGAGCAGCCCTCGAATCGACGATGAGATCGACTCTCAGAAGTTTGGAATCGATGAGATCAAGAGTCCGACGCGTCAGGAGCAGATGACGGCGATCGCCACCTCCGATCTACCTCCTCCGTCCCCTCGTGGCGTAGGACGAAGAGAGGATCCGGGAACCCCTCTCGTCCGTGAATCGTCTAATAAGAAGAACCTTCCATTGCAAGAAATCGCCGGATCCAATCGTCCGAAGACGGAGGTGCCTCTGTTGCAGAGATTCATGAAAATCGCCGAGATCGAGCGTCGGAGGCTTCAAATGGAGGAGGAGCGGAAGAAGAAGAACCGCGGAATCACCGCATCCAATCGTCCGAATCAGGTGGCGCCTCAGTCGCAGAAGCGAATCTCCGAGCTCGAGCGTCTGAGGCTTCGATTGGAGGAGCAGAAGCAGAGCCTCGGAATCGATGACGTTGAGGTTCCATTGCAAGAAATCACCGAATCCAATCGTCCGATTCAGGCGCCGCCTCGGACGCAGAGACTCATGGAAATCGCCGATCCCGAGCGTCTGAAGCTTCAATTGGAGGACGAGCGAAAGAAGAACCAATCGTCTAATAAGAAGAAGGAGGAGCAGAAGCCGTCGTCGTTGAAACTTAATTATACAGAGATCATCGACATGTGGTCCGACCGTGGGTCAATTTATATAGATGGGGTGGGGCCGCAGACCGTACCGGTCTACGAGACCGCTTCTGTTGGTGCTGATGATGTGAGTTTTTCATTTCTCTCTTTGCTCTCTTTCTTTTTTTCTTTTTGAATTTTTTTAGGGAGTATTTTGGAATATGATTTCTGGATGTTCTGATACTATGATTTACTAGTTTCCTATTTGGGATTTGTTTAAATGATTAGTTTTGGTACATTAGTTGGTTTTCATTTTTTTTTCTTCTCGTAATTCTTCTCATTAGTCTTTGAATAGAGGTTTCAAAACTTTTTTTTTTTTTTTTTCACCAATCATTTTTAGTTGTTACTTTTATGTTTTGAAGTGGCTCATAATTCGAAGAATTAAATTTTCTTTTAATGACCAACAATGTTAGCTCAGGTATCAAATTCAGGATTTTTTAAAATTAACGATATTAGGGGTTACCGGTTCAAATAGAACTGATCATGACATTCTCATGATGTAATTAAAATATATTATTTTTTAATTATTAATTAAGAAAATTTAAATATAATTTTTTTTTTTATTAAAGATTGTGCATGTCCCGTGTTTTGATATTATTTTAATGTCGTGACACACAATCTATGGATAATCCGGTAAACGGTACATATAACTCTATAGTTATCACATGAGGTTTTCACGTCTATTCATTTCGTCAAGTAGGTATAATATATATACTTCTTTAGATATTATCACTAACGATCTGGTGTAGGCGGTGCCTCGGTCGCAGAGATTCATGCAAATCGGTGACCTCGAGCGTCTGAGGCTTCAAATGGAGGAGGAGCGGAAGAAGAGCCTTGGAATGAATGATGTGGAGCTTCCATTGCAAGAAATCACCGCGTCCAGTGGTCCAGTGCAGGCGCCAGAGATGCCTTCAAGCCAAAACATGAGGCGGATCGTCCCCGTGCAGGTTTTCTGATCGTCCCCAAATCAGGAGCCACTCCCATCTTAGATTTTTTTTTTTCTTTTTGAAATCTAGATTTTCTGATTTGCCTCAGACAAGGCCAGGGCCACATATCACCACATCAAATTGTCCGGTGCAGGTGCCTCGGTCGCTGGAGCTCTCTTCAAGCCAAGACGAGAGGCGGCTTGTCCCTGTCGACCCTTCCAAGTTCCGTGTACAGGTTCAAGTCAAGAGCCACTCTCATCTTAGATTTTTATAAATTTAAATTTTTTGATTTGCCTCAGACAAGCCTGGACAAACGTATCATCGCATCAAATCGTCTAGTGTAGGAGTTTCGATCACCGGAGCTCTTTTCAAGCCAAAATGAGAGGCGGCTTGTCCCCGTTGACCGTTCCGAGTTTTGTGTACAGGTCTAAATCAAGAGCCATTCTCATCTTTAGATTTTTTTTTTAATTTAGATTTTTCGATTTGCCTTAGACAAGACTGGAGCCACAAGTCACCGCATCAAATCGTCCGGTGCAGGCGCCTCGATCACTGGAGCTCTCTTCAAGCCAAAACGAGAAGCGGCTTGTCCCTGTCGACCGTTCCGAGTTCCGTGTACAGGTTCAAATCAAGAGCCACTCCCGTCTTTATAATTTTTTTTTTATTTTTTTTAATTTAGATATTTTTATTCGCCACAGATGAATGGCTCTGGATCGGGGGTGGAGAAGACCAACTTCATAGATTTGACCGACGATTCGGTGAGTGTTGATTTCTTGCCTCAGAAGAGTTTTTTCTTTCTTTCTTATTTAGATATTCTTTCTTACATACAAATGCAACAAAAAGAAAAACTCAAGATAATCAATCATTTTTAGAGATATTCTAGTTAATACAATGAGAAATAGATGAAAAAACTTCAAAAAAAATGATAACAATATTTGGGGCTTGATTTAAATGATAAGTGCACATTTCAACATAAATAAACTAATAATTATAGGAGATATGCAATCATTTTTTAAACATTCATTGGTCAACTAGAAATGTCATATGTTTATTTTTCCATTTTATAAAAGACTATATAAATTCATTGAAATTACAATCATTTTTTATAAAAAAATATTTGATCCATGAAATATACATTTAAAAAAGTAAAAAACACATAAAATTATCACTAACGATGGTCATTCTTAGATGGCTTCTAAATTCTAATCTACAATTTTCTTAGAAATCCCTAGTTTTAAAAAATATATAAATCGGCAAAGTTTATATTCAAAATGGAGTTTTTAGATGACCCTTTTTCCCGCGTGTCCTTCCATTCATACAACCTCCTCGTTCGAACCAGGATTCCCCAATCCACGTCAGCACATCAAAACCGTGTCCACCTGGTGATGATCCCACCGTTGGATCGACTGGTGACGCTCAAAAGAAATACGTGTATTTTTTCCTCCCGGACGACGAACTGCGTCGTCGCATCCTCCGATTACATCCTGAGTTGCTTGACGAGCAGCAGAAGAACCCTCGAAACGATGAAATCGAGCCGTCCGATCGACCTTCCCCCACTGATCACATCAGCTTCGGCGGTGGAGGAGGCTTCACTCCGTGGAGAAGAGAACGTCGAGTGGAGGCTCCTATTCCGGTCCGCCCTGTTCCATACCGCCCTATTCCGATCCAATCTGTTCCGATCCGCCCTATTCCGACCCGCACTATTCCGATCCGCCCTGTTCCGATCCGCCCTATTCCGATCCGCCCTATTCCGATCCAATCTGTTCCGATCCGCCCTATTCCGACCCGCACTATTCCGATCCGCCCTGTTCCGATCCGGCTTGTTCCTTCCCAGAACAGGACAGACGACGAGCGTCAGAGGCTTCCATTGCAGGAAATCACCGTCGATCGTTTCTGGCAAAACTTACAGGTCTAAATCAAGCGTCTTGGATTTTTTTTTTTTTTTTGATGATTTGTTTTTCTGATTTGCCTCAGTAAAGTATGAATTACTTTCAGGGAGCCCTGTGGAACCAAAACGATGGTGCTCTGGTTGTTTCTGATCAGACGGTCAGGATTGCGGAACATTCTGAGGAACCTGAACTTCACTTACCGGAGGACCAGACACAACCACGGAACACGGAGTGACCCGACGATGTATGGAATTTTTGGAGAAAACTAAGGGGCCGTTTGGTTCAGCGGATAGCTGATTTTAAGTCCTGATTTATAAGTGCAGATTGTATAAGTTCTGATAAGTTTTAATCAGTTCAGAAGAAAAACTGTTTGGTTCAGCGGAAATTATAAGCACTTATTGCAATAAGTGTGTTTGGTTCAGTACTGAAGAGTAGAGCTTATGACAAGGGTGTTTTGGTCCATTTAATAAGTGCTGAATGTAATTTGGTGTTTGGTTGAAAACTTGATTATTTGCTTATTTTTTTATTTATTAAAAAAAATCAATTTATTAAATGTCTAATTAATAAATTATTAGATACTACAGATTCATTACTTATTAGAACCCTATACAAGCTTATATAGATTTACAAAAAATTAACTCAAGACATAATGACTTTTAAGAAGGGTTGTAAATATGCAATCTATATTTACCAATTTTGAAATGATCCCTTATAATCACATACCTGTCAAATTTTTTTTACAACTCTCACCTAGAACCTGATACAAATTGGCATATCCTGTCATGCTACACATTATAAATACAAGCGAATAATATTAACACTATATGATTCAGAAATAAAAACCTGTAGATCAACAAAATTCTCGAAACAAAGTGAAGGTAATACTCATGCTACATATGTTTTTCATGCAACAATAGATAGCCACATGAGTATGTTACAACATTCTCAAAGAAAATTAAAAGTCCAAGATCAGTAAATATTTACATTACAGTGCTGGTTTCATAATCCAACTTCTACAGTCATTTGATGGCCAAGAGTACAAGCAAAAAAAAGATCACAAACACCATCAATATGATACATATGCATGAACAACATCCAAAGATGAGTATCCCTATGGGGCGTTGAACTGCGACGGCCTTCTCAACCTTCTCCTGAGCTGGCACCTGGTAAGCCTCGGGTCCGTGCGCCCGACGCACTTCATCAACCCACACAAAGCATTGTGGGTGTTCCTGATTACATGAATGACAACATTAGTATATCACACGTTAAACAACACAAGCATGTTTAAAAGGACATAATTAGCAATTCAAGAGGGTTTACATTGTTAAAAAACTTACCAATCTTGCTGGGCACCTCAAAAACCATCGGCCATAGTTCTTGGAAGTCCTAGCCATCAAGAGGACCATCGGTCCTCGTCCACAGGCGCACTCAATCTCTGAATTTTCGTTCTTCATGCTATCAAAAATATTACAATATTATACAAGATTGTTACAATTACAACAGATAAAAAAACAGGCGTGGATACAAGAAAAAAAAAATCCCCTAGCGCCTAGCCATTAGTAGATCGGCTATCTGATCCCGGGTTCTATTCATTTCTATCTGATCTCTCTCCGGTTGGAATGGGGCATATAGTGTTTCAGCGCTACGGTCCTCATCTGTATTCGTGTTTTCGAATTCGCGAAAGAGGGTATCAGCCTGATTTTCCCTTCGAATATAATTATGGATAGCCATTGTTGCAATGACGATCCGTACCTGCATGTCAAAAGAATAAGATGGCATCTTCTTCAGTATGGGGAATCGCGCTTTCCACACTCCAAAAGTGCGTTCTATGACATTGCGCAATGAAGAGTGATAAAAATTGAATAGCTCCTCCTTATTTTGTGGTGCTGATCTGCCCCTATAATCACCCAACCAATACCTCACGTTCCGAAATGGTGTGAGGAATCCCCTATTGTTGCTATACCCTGCGTCAGCTACATAATATTTTCCTGGAGGTGGCATTGGAAAATTCCTTGAAGGGTCTCGGATGCATTCGGAAAGGATACGTGAATCGTGCGCCGTTCCTTCCCAACCAGCCTCAGCATAGGTGAACTGCATGTCGAAGGAGCAGATAGCAAGAACATTCTGCATGCATTCCCCCTTGCGCCCCCGGAATGGAACTTGACTCTCTGTCTCTATGATCGCGTGGACAAGAGTTCCATCTATAGCTCCAACACAATCCTACATATCAATGTTTAATTACCCATATGATTAAACTTCCAAACTAGAATATGAGGGATACGCAGTTGAAGTACATTCAAGAAAGGACAATGTTTATTACCTTGAACGCTGGGTAAAATCGATGATTGTTTACTATTTGGATGGGTGTCTTTGACAAATCGGGTGGTTGAATAATCAACTTGCTTAATTTCAAGCATGCCGATAGGACCGCCCTAAACTGACGGGATATGGTCTCCCCAGAATGTTGAAAACGGTCCTGACAATATCTGTTTGTTGAATTATGTCCAATGATAGTGAGGAATATAGCTAACTGTTCTTCGATCCACATGTTCCTTGTGTCCTCCAACCAACCTTCCCTCCTGAATAAATCTGCCAATCGTCGGAACACATGTTGATCCATACGAAATAATTCTTGACATGGGCGTGGATGGCCCCTAAGTATTCCATCAACATAATCATGGCCACTTAGAACCCCATCCCGCACTGCTCTTGGCACCCTACGTTGACCAAACTTGCGATGTATGTAATACACAATAAGGAGGAAGATGATGATATTCTGTGAAGTCCACATTCATAATACCTTAAAGAATACATCCACAAACAATATAAGCTTCGCATATATATAACAAATACGGCAAGCAAAAGTCAACATGACACATGCTCTTGAAAGATATTTCATGCACATCTGTCTATATCAATATATAATTGACTATAATCAACATTACCCATTATCAACAGAAAGAGTCCCACATATTTGGATACCCTTCTTGGTCAATTGTTTTCTATCGAATCTACTTCAGGTGCATTTTATCTACTCTTGGTCAGCTTGTTTTGGGTATTCAGCTGTCGTGCAGGGTTGCATCATTGATTACATCAATGGTTGTGACTCCTGGTGTTCAATGGAAGCATAAACAACTCTTTGGAGATGTGCAGATGGTTGTGTATTAAAACATGGACATGGCAAGTCAAAGGATTGGGGATGTGGAGGCATTGTTTACCAAGGGACATGCAGCCCTCGCTGAAATGACTTGCTATCATATGCATATAAAAGTGGAACAATATAATGCTTTTTCATGGCCATGTGATCCGCAAGGTGGTTAATAAACTGTAAACCTTCTATTGTTTATAAAATGACAATCAAGGTCTGAATTGTATAATACAGTTATGCCCACTTTGGTTGCTCAGATTGCACTTTCATAAAATTCCCCACTTGTACATGTCTTGAGTACTCAACGTAGGTTTGAATGTTTGGACAGTATAGATTTGGGAAGCTTTTTTTTCCTTCTAGAACAAAATGAAGGAGACAAGTGTGAAATGCTCGAGGAAGCTTGAATCCGGGACTCGAGGTCTTGCTTTTTTTTATTTTTATGAATTAAGGATTTATATAAATCTTATGCAACCTCTATAATTGGCCATTTCACTACCTCCAGAACATGAGAGTGTTCATTCTGTCCAGCAAACACGAATCACATAAAAAATGGGATAGACCAATAAATGGAATAACAAATGGATGATAAGTCTACAAGCCTAGCCAAATTTAGGCACATTCAGGGTCAAAGTTATCTCCACTCACTCTGTATGTGTGAAGGGAATTTAAAAAAAAAAAACTAAAAAGAAACACACCTTTTCACTACCTCACATGCTATAAAAAAATTGTTGAAATAACAGTCTGATGCTTAAGTATTTGTTTTTTTACAAAATCAGATATAATAGTCTGATGCTTAAGTAGTAGATGGGAGGTCATCTTGAAATGATCCACAGTTTATAGAATTCCACTGAGTTTCAATCACCTAATAAACCCAAACTCAAATCTTGACTCACCTAATAAACACAAGTCTTCCCCACACATTCATAAAACATAAACCCAAACAAACACAAGCATCCACATACATAATACATAATACAACCTAACAAACTCATGTTTCCACACATTAATCATACATAAACCCAAACAAACACAAGCATCCACATTAATAGAGCATAATACATAAACCCAACAAACACATGTCCCCACACATTCATAATACATAAACCCACCTATGAAACAGAAAGCATCCATAGAACATTGTTCAAATACATAAACACATCATAAAGCTACCCTACATACTGAATAATATAACATACATAGACTGTGTTCCTTCAACATAAAAAACATACATATTAAGGACATTGTTCATATAACATAGCTAATTCGGGACATTGTAAAATTCGGAGACTCTAATCTTTGACAGAAGCCCGCACCAACATAGCCCTGGACTCTGGATCCTTCTCAAGCATCCAAAGCTCTCGATTCTCAGGAATGTTGATGTACCTCAGTGCATTTATGTAGAGCGAGGTACCGGGCACAAACCCCGGGGTCTGTCGGAGGGATTCATAACAATCTGCAACGGTGGGTACTGAAGACACATGAAATGGTGCTTGACTAGTAGCGGAATTGACAATCTTATCTAACACCCCATCAAGCTTCTCCACAAAGGTGTCTGAACTGTTCCTTCTACGTCTACTGGGACACGGCCGTTTGTGTCGTATGTTAGACATACGGTCCTCGTAGTTAGCCTCAAATTGGGGATGATCAAGGTTGGGATCTTCTTGCCCTTCGGTACCCGGTGGTGGAGTTGGGTCTTCGGGATTCGGTGTTGGGTTCTGGGACATGGATGGCCAGGTGTGTAAATCATCAAGAAGGTGGTCATCATCAGTTGAATTAAATCTGTGTTCCCCCGTGGCTGTGACTCCCCCAAACAGCCGTTCCATCTCATCGGCATGAGGAAGGGGTTTGAATCTAAACTGTTTGGCATCAGGATAAGCCTGTATTTAAAATTGAGGGGTTAATCAAATATATCTCAGTCTTTAGAAATTATAAATAATGAAATAGATTACCGTAATATGCTCATCCCATCTCTCCTGATCCATCTGGACAGTTTGGCCAGGGGCAACCTCTCCTATGCCAGTCAGGGAAATCAATCTCTTCCATGTATTCCATTGTTTCCTCAACATGTCCCAATAGTTCTTGAATTGTTTCTGTTCGTAGTTGACCAAGTTCCTCTGATTAAATTCCTCTCTCACCTTCTTCCATGCCGATGTTTTCAGGTTTGCTCCTGGCCGACCCCCTAATGTTACTTGTTCTAAGCATAGATCAATAAACATTTTTTTCATATCCGGACTCCATGTAGCCCTCCCACGGGTGCCTTCCATTATCTACCAACAACAATGAGGGAAGCAACTTGTCATACAATTGGATTTAAAAAACTGGTTCATGTTAATATGATCAGATGGGTTTTTCATTGTGGAGTGGTGTGAAAAGCATAATGAACTTACATGAATAAGATCTTCATGGTTTAGCTGTGTGTGTGGTTTTTTTTTGTGGCTGGTGTTTGGTTCTCGTTGGATGCACATATACTAACATTTATCATGGGAGTATAACACTTGCCAATAATAATAAAACATCCATGCAACTAATTAGACAAGCAGAAATTATAACAAGGGTGTTCCCCAAGGCGCACTCAATTCAAACAAAGTGGGCTAGGAAACCGAATAATGTAATAATGTAATAATGTTTTGGACTTCCTAAAGAAGAACAACTTCTTCAAAGATAAACAACTAGTGTCTTGTTTCACTGTCCCTATACCACCTCAGTGAACTGGTAAAAAGACAACAAAAAAGATACTTCAGGATTAGACACGAAAGTTTCCAAAACATGTTCCTAACTAACCTCTCTCTCCTCCCCCCTCTTGAACTTCAAACCCATAAGAAAGTGGTCCACATGCAATTTTGAAATTTTCATCCCTGGCCATGTGACACTTTTGCTGCACCACATGACTCAATCTTATCTAACACAGGTGATTGGAGCTAAACATTATAATGCTAAATATAAGGCACACTGGAGGACAACCATAAGTAGCCATTTATAATCAGAGTTAACATTGTGAAGCATAAATTGATACTTCAGGATAAACAGTTATCTGATGATATAAGTGCAGTTTTGTTGCATTTTTATTTAACAAAAAGGGTGTTTTTTTGCCTTGGTATCATTCTGATAAGTTTTAAATTGAGGTGAATAAGGTTATCCACATTTATTTTAGCTTTCAATTTAGGTGAATAAGGTTAGATGATTCACCTTAGCTTTCACTGGAATTTCCACATTTGGACTTACGGATCATGTACAATTAAAAGAATTTATGAACATGCAACATATGGAAATTTAACTATATGTAAGTTCAACTTATGATACCTCAAAACTTTAAAATATCTGAACAAATCAGGGCATCACCAACCTCCAAAGCAAATAATCTATGGTAGATTAGACACTAAAAATTAGGTATTGCAGAAAAAAACCTACCAAACACCTACATTGAACCTCATCTACCCACAATAGGTAAAAAAAACATAATGAATCCATAGATCAACACACATTCGTCACTGCAGAAACCCTAAGCAGTATAATGAATACATCTGAAGCACACAAGCACCTCACGCTTTCCACAAGCACCTCATGAGCACACAATAGATGAAATGAATATATCTGATAACTCAAAACTTTAAAAAATCTGAACAAATCAGGGCATCACCAACCAAAAAAGCAAATAATCTATGGTAGATTAGACTCTAAAAATTAGGTATTGCACAGCAAAACCTACCAAACACCTACATTGAACCTCATCTACCCACAATAGGTAAAAAAAACATAATGAATCCATAGATCAACACACATTCGTCACTGCAGAAACCCTAAGCAGTATAATGAATAGATCTGAAGCACAGAAGCACCTCACGCTTTCCACAAGCACCTCATGAGCACACAATAGATAAAATGAATATATCTGAAGCAGAGAAGCACCTCACGAGGAGATCTGCTCGGTTTTACCTTGATGAGTGGTTGGGGAGGAGAGGCAAAGAGACTGTGTAGCAGATTGGAGCGTCGGATGGTTCGCCGAAGACGGTGAGACGGAGATCGGTGTGTATCCGACCCAAATCGTGCGGAAGAAGCAGATCCGACTGTGAATCAGTCGACGAACATGACGATGTGGCCGAAAGAGAACGTTGAACCCTAGATCTGAGAGTATTTTGGGTCTCCGGCGCACCGCATCAGAACAGGCCGAAGGTTGGGGTCGACTTTCGGAGGTCTCTCTCTCGGTGGAGCTCGGTTTCGTGGTCTGCCTTCGTTGAAAAAAATGGAGGAGAGAGAGGACAGTCGACTGAAAACGGGGTTAAATACCTCACGTAAATAATGCATCAAGTCAGGGGCATTTGCGTCTAAACACACCTCGGGATGAACCGCTGAAGGCGTTATCCGACCTGATAAGTAACTGCGTCGTGCTTAATTTTTTGGGGTCTAAATGGCTGAAAGAGGAGAAAAAAAAGTGATTATTAGTAACCCAACCAAACAAGCTTTTAGCTGAAATTCAGCTTTAAGCAAAATAAGCCCAGTTTATAAGCTGAACCAAACAGCCCCTAAGTATAATTAAATCGGTGAAAAATTAATGAAATTCATATTACTCTTCGTACCACATATAAAAAAATTTTCATTGACTTATTAATGAAAATCTGAAAATTCCTTCTTCGCAATTTAATATGCATCGAAAACATAATTGTAATGTAACCTGCATTGCGTCAAAACCTGTATAAAAACTGTCTGTGAACTAAAATTCATCAAAGGATGTAACCTGTAACAATACACAACTACGACCTTCTTGTGCAAAATTAACATTATAACATGATATATAAATTGTAACAGGCCTCAAAAAATGCAATTAATTTGCATCAAAATAGACAAAATGTGAACTCCAGGCCAACACACCCCCCCCCCCCTCTCTACTAAAAATCCTTCCCGTACTATCCAAGTACGATTCCACGATTCCAGGCCACGTCAGCACATTAAAAACAAGATCCACCTGTAATTGCCGGTCCGAGAAAAGCCAACAGCCCATCCGCACTATACGATCGACTGGTGGTCCCCACGAGAGAGTGCCACCTCGTCACCCCCAACCCTCCATATAAATACCTCTCTTCAAGAACACTCTTTTCTGTCCGTCCCAACAGAACAGGATGGACGACGAGGAGGAGACGCCGGAGAAGGCGAGAGCAAGAAAAGCCGCCGCTGAAGCTTCGTCGGACCTATTCCCTACGAAGAAGAGGATGAAGTTTCAGATATGCCCGGGATCCGATGAGATCCAGCGTCCGACGCCTCCGGAGCAGATCACGGCGATCGCCATGTCCGATCGACCTCCTCCGTCCGATCGCGGCGGAGGACGAAGAGAAGGTCCGGAAACCCCTCCCGTCCGTGAATCGTCTAATAAGAAGAAGACGGAGCCGCAGAGATGGATGGGAGTCGCCGCGATCGAGCGTCTGAGGCTTCCATTGCAAGAAATCACCGAATCCAATCATCCGATGCAGGCGGCGCCTCGGTTGCAGAGGCGCTTGGAAATCGCCGAGCTCGAGCGTCTGAAGCTTCAATTGGAGGAGAAGCAGAAGCAGAGCCTTGGAATCACTGGATCCAATCGTCCGATGCAGACAAAGACCCCCGGAACCGATGAGATCGAGCGTCCGAAGCAGATGAAGGCGATCGCCACTTCCGATCGACCTCCTCCGTCCGATCGCGGCGGAGGACGAAGAGAAGGTCCGGAAACCCCTCTCGTCCGTGAATCGCCTAAGAAGAAGAAGAAGGTGCCGCAGAGAGGGATGGGAATCGCCGCGCTCGAGCGTCTGAGGCTTCAAATGGAGGAGGAGCGAAAGAAGAAAATCACAGCATCCAATCGTCTGCTGCAGGCACCGCCTCGGTCGCTAGAGCTCTCTTCAAGCCAAAACGAGTTCCGCTTACAGGTCCAAATCAAGAGCCACTCCATCTTAGAATTTTTTTTTTTTTTTTTTTAATTTAGATTTTCTGATTTGCCTCAGAAAGAGCGGGACCCACAGAAGATCGGCCCCGGATCGGGGGAGGAGGAGACGAACGTCATTGATTTTCATGGTTTGGGCAACAGAGGCGTTCTGACCGTCGATTCGGTGAGTTCCATTTCTAGTTTAGGAAAGATCGAAAATAAATACACACAAATGCAAACAAAGGAAAATCTTAAGATAATTAATATGGCTATTTTATTTTTCAGATATATTCTAGTTATTACAGTGAGAAATAGAAGAAAAAAAATTCAAAAAAATGATAACAATAATTGGTGTTAGTTTTTTTATTTATTATAAGTGCATGTTTTAACATAAATATAACTAACAATTATAGGAGATATGCAATCAACTAACTCTTCTGAACATTCAAAAACTTTTTACTGAGTTATTCAACTCCTAATATGTTTAGATGTTCTTCTGCTCGGAGGAGGTCGACAAAACGGGCTTGAAATGGTAGAAAATAAATACATACAAATGCAACAAATGAAAAAGCTTAAGATAATTAATTATACTGTTTTTACATATGCAATCATAAAACTCTTGAAATAAACATTCAGAAACTGTCTAATATATTAGTCGACTCCTAATGCTTAAAAAAAAGTCTGTTACAAGCTGTCATGGAAATTACCGAGCTTAAGCGTCTAAGGCTTCAGGAGGAGGAGCGGAAGAAGAACCTTCCAATGGACGGCGTCAAGCTTCCATTGGAAGAAATCACCACATTCAATCGTCCAGTGCAGGCACTGCCTCGGCCGCTCGGTCACCAAAACCAAAACGAGAGGCGGCTCGTCCCCATCTATCGTTCCGAGTTCCACTTACAGGTCCAAATCAAGAGCCAGTACTCCAATCTTAGATTTATTATTATTATTATTATTATTATTATTATTATTATTATTATTATTTTATTTAGATTTTCTGATTTTCCTCAGAAAAAGACGGAGCCACAGATGAACGGCTCCGGATCGGGGAAGGAGGAGACGAACGTCATAGATTCTCATGGTTTGGGCAACGGAGGCGTCCGGACCTTCCATTCAGTGAGTTTTGATTTCTAGCTTTAGATACTTTTTTTTTTTATAGTAAAATTGCGTCACAAGCAGTTGCCTTGGCAAAACAGACTTGAAATAGTAGAAAATGAATACATAAAAATGAAATAATCAATTACACATTTTTTAGACATATTCTAGTTTTTTTTTTAATTATAAATGCGCATCTCAACGTAAACCAAACTAATAGTTACAGGAAATATGCAATCATCAAACACTTCTAAACATTCAAAAACTATATGTTACTATGTTAGTCAACTCCTGCTTAAGAAAAAAGTCTGTTACATGCTGTCCCAAATCGTCCGATGCAGGCGGCGCTTCGGTGGCAGAGTCTCATGGAAATCACTGAGCTTGAGCGTCTGAGGCTTCAAAAGGAGGAGCGGAAGAAGAAACTTCGAATCGATGATGTCGAGCTTCCATTGCAAGAAATCACCACATCCAATCGTCCAGTGCAGGCGCCGCCTAGGCCGGGCGGTCGCCAGAACCAAAAGGAGAGGCGGATCGTCCCCGTTGACCGTTCCGAAGTCCGCTTACAGGTCCAAATCAAGAGCCACTCTCATCTAAGATTTTTTTTTTTTTATTCTAGTTTTTAAAAATTTAGATTTTCTTATTTGCCTCAGACAAAAGGCCATGGACTTGGAAAGGTATAAATATATACATACAAATGCAAGTATGCAACAAAAAGAAAAGCTTAGGATAATTATCAATAATTTTTATATATATTTTAGTTAATACAATGAGAAATAAATTTAAAAGCTTCTACAAATAATAACAATAATTGAGGCTAGATTTTAAATTATAAGTGCACGTTTCAACATAAATAAAACCAATAATTATTGGAGATATGCAATCATTTTTTAAACATTCATTAGTCAACTCGGAATGCCATAGGTTTATTTTTTATTTGATAATTGACTATATGAATTCGTTGAAATTTTTATATTTTCTTATAAAAAAAAATTGATCCACGAAATATACATTTTAAAAATATATTTAAATAAACACACAAAATTATCACCAAGGATGGTTATTCTTAGCAGCCGAAGAACCCTCGAAACAATGAAATCCAGCCGTCCACGACGATCACCACGTCCGATCCCTTCCTCCAAACGACCCCGATCTTCAGCGACCAAGGCCTCGGCGGATTGAAGCACACTTTGGGAGGAATACTGAGGCGGCGCGTCACCGCCGATCGTTTCTGGCAAAACTTACAGGTCCAAATCAAGCGTCTTGGATTTTTTTTTTCTTCTGATGTTTTGTTTTTCTGATTTGCCTCAGAAAAGTATTAATCACTTACAGGGTTTCCTGAGGGACCGAAACGACGGTGCTCCCGTTATTTCTGATCAGACGCTCAGGATTGCGGAACCTTCTGATGGTCAGGACAAGCGTCCCTCACCGGAGGATCAGAAACAACCGGGGAACACGGAGTGAGAAGACGATGTATGATAAGACTGTCAGGATTGTTTTGATTGCTTACCTTTTACAGGACGGAAACCGAATTTTTTTTTTTTTTTTTATCAAAGAAAACATTTTTAAATCTGTTGACTGTTGTATATTGAATTTTTGGAGAAACATTTTTAGTGGCGTAGAAATTCTGAACTACCGTATACTGAAAAATTAATGAAATTCATATTACACTTTTTACTATATAAAAGAAAAATGTCATTGACTTATTAATGAAAATATAAAAATTCCCTCATCTTCTCCGCAATTTAATACTCACCGAAAACATAAGAAGGAGTTGTTCAAATACGCTCTGATTAAAGTGAAATGTGATTAATATGCATTGTAACAAAATGTAAAACACTATTCAAAATCCTTTCCGTACTAGCGACGGTTCCAATTCACCGAACCCCGTAGACCGACAAATGTTATTTTCCTCGGTAGACCCCTATAAATACCTGTTCAAGAAAACGAAACCCTTTTCACATTTTTAAAACTGGGGGCGAAGAAATCCCGGACAAGGAGATGAAGAGGAGTGCAATCGAAGAGATCAAGCTTCTGGAGAAGGAGAACCTCGATCGTCTGAGGCATCTGGAGGAGCGGCTGAAGAACCTCGAAAAAGCAGAGCTTGAGCTTGAGAGGCTCCAAAAGGAAAAGAGAGCGAGAGAGGCCACCAACGATGCGTCAATGAATCTCCCAAACAAGAAGATGAGTGCCATGGAAGAGATCAAGCTTCTGGAGAAGGAGAACCTCGATCGTCTGAGGCTTCTGGAGGAGAGGCTGAAGAACCTCGAAAAAGCAGAGCCCGAGTTTCAGAGGCTCCAAAAGGGGAAGAACCCGATCATCGCACCCGATCAACCTCTCTCGTTGGAGCTCTCTTTAAGCCAAATCGATGGGGGACGCGTACGGGTCCGAATCGAAATCAAGATTATAATTTTTTTTAAAAAAAATTATTTGTGATATCTTGTTTAATTTAATTTCTCTGATTCGCCACAGAAAAGGGCGCGACAAGAGTTCATCAATGGCAGAGATTTTCTTGGTTTGAACATCGGAGGCGTCGGGGCCGTCGATTCGGTAGGTTTTCGATTTCTTCAAATGGATTGGAAAAGGGGATTAGAGAAGTTTTTATTTTTTAATATTTTGATTATTAAATTTGTTTCAGGGATTGCAGAGGGTTATTTCTGATCAGACGGTTGGGATTGCTGGACCTCTTGGGGATCCGAATCTGGACTTGTCTCTCAAGATTTCCCTGACAGGGGAACCGAAGGGATCTGACGATGTACGTTTTCCTCCACGAGACGAGGTCTAATCAGTCGATCAGGATTGCTGAATCTATTGAAGCTATTATTCATGAGAGATGCTCTGGTTCAATTCCTTTCTTATCATAATGAAATGAACATTTTTACAATATTTCTTTTTAATAATGATTAGTTTAATTTGATGCACGTAAGCAGTGTTCAGTCTTCTTCATTATATGATTGTCAACAGACAAATTTATCATTTATCACTAATATTGACAGCATTCCTTTTTAATGGAAAAACCACACATTATGATTGCTAAATGTACGTTTTGATGCACAAAAGTTGGTTTAACCTATAATTATTAGAGATATCCAATGTGAAACTTTTTCAAACATTCAAAAAAATATGTATTTTATAACTCTAAATTTTAATGAGGCATACTATGTAAGGTCCTATTTGAATAAATGATGTGATAAATTCCCCGACATAACATAATTGTGGATTTAAACAAATTTAGGTGTCTATATTTTGATCTGCATTTGGAAAACCCCAAAAACAATGTTTCTCTACGACCCCCTCTTCTTCAAAACGTGTAGTTATGCACCCTAGTCCCACATGGATCATTAAAAGAAAAAAAAAAAATCATCCCACATGCCCACATACCATTTCATTTCACTAACAAAGTCATGATATTTATAATTCACTAAAACAAATAAAATTAAAATTAAATTTTCATTGAAATGTTTAATACATGATGCGCAAAAAAAAAAAAAAAAAAAAAAATCGTGGAACCGTAATGATATTCAGATTAGATAATGCAATACAAGTTTAAGAATTTTTTAAATAAACAAATTTGCTATTGAAAAGCTACCCAAAAAAATCATATTCAAGATGTACATTTTCACGCGTCTCCGCTAAAACTCATTCCGTCAACCCCTTATCCGAAACCACGATTCGCCCCATCCTCACCATCCGATCGACTGGTGACGCGAGAGACAGACACGTGTCACAATAAACAGGTAGTGGTCCCCACGGGAGACTGCCTAACCGCGTCCCTTATAAAGACCCGCCCTCAAAGAACTGGTTCGTCACTCTCTCCCTCTCAGAACAGAATGGACGACGAGGAGGAGACGACAGAGAAGGCGAGAGCAAGAAATGCCGCCGCCGAAGCGCCGTCGTATCCTTCCATGAAGAAGAAGACGAAGGTCGATCAGACGCGTCAGGATCAGATGACGCCGATCGCGACGTTCGATCGACCTCCTCCGTGCGATCGCAGCGTAGGGCGAAGAGAGGAGCGGCAGAGGCTTCGAATGGAGGAGGAGCGGAAGAAGAACCTTCCATTGCAAGAAAACACCAAGTCCTATCGTCCGAAGCGAATGGCTGATCTGGAGCGTGAGATGCTTCATTTTGAGAAGGAGTGTCTGAAGCTTGAAATGGAGCAGGAGCGTCTGAAGCTTGAATTGGAGCTGGAGCGTCCGATTTTCATCCCAATCGCCGAATCCACTCCATCGACTGATCAGCGTCAGAGGCTTCCATTCGATCCCTCCCTCCAAAGGACCCCGATCTTCAGCGGCCGAGGCCTCGAAATCTTCAAACGTCCCGGCGGAGGCCTCGAAGTCTTCACCGTCCCCGGCGACAGAGGCCCCGGAGTTTGGATTGTCCCTGCCACCAATTACAGGTTCAGATCAAGAACCGTTCAGTTGTCTCATTTAGATTTTCTGATTTGATTGAGATTAATTTGTTTTAGGAATTGCAGAGGAACCTAAACGATGGGGCTCCGGTTGTTTCTGATCAGACGGTAAGGAAAACTGAACCCTCTGAGGATCCTATTCTAGACCAGAAACAACCGCGGAAGGAGGAGTGAGCCGACGATGTATGTACGATCAGACGGTCAGGATTGATGAACCTTTTGTTGTTCTCTTGACTTCTCTTATAATTTCTTTCAACTGGATAAAATGTTGTTCGATTGGTTTTGTTTTACGAGACCGAAACCGAAGGTTTGATCGAGAAAAACAATTTTAAATCTGTTGGCGTGTGAAAGTTTTGGAGAAACATTGCAGTCTTAGAAATGAAAATCTGTGAACTACATTTAAATAAATCACTGAAAAAATTAATGAAATACATATTACTCTATTTATTTATTACTAATGAAAAAATGTCAGGGACTCATTGAAAATCTGAAAATTTTCTGCATTGCTTCAAAACCTGTATAAAAACTGTCTGTAAATTAAAAATCGTCAAAGATGTAACCTGTAACAACCTTCTTATGGAATATAACAACAAAATATTTCACATAAAATCTAACAGGCCTCAAAATGTAATTAATATGCATCTAAACAGACAAAAAAAATATATAACAATATTGCATGGCGAACGAATGTAACATGCCTCAAAATTAAGCCATCCTCCGTCCGATCGAGTGGCGTCAGTTAAGATCATACGGTTGATATTAGGTTAAGATGATCCAATGCAAGTTTAGGAATTATTATGTCTTCTTATGTTTTCTTATCTCCTCACCGCCATTTCAAACATCCTCTATTGTACTTTTTAAAATAGAATACATATGCCTGTTGTTTGTCTCCAGAAGCTTAGAAATTATTTAAACCAACAAAATTCATATTCAACAGCAATAAAAAAAATCATATTGAAAATATACCTTTTAAGGTGGGTGGAGGGACAAAAAATAACGAATCGAGTTCAAGTCGAGACAATTCGTCCGCTCCGCTTCTTGGATGATCCTCTTCTCAATATCCCTTGGATGAATATAATTTATTAGGATCTTGTGAATCAATTGATGACATTTCTAAATGAAGGATGTATTGTGGTGCTCTTAGAGAATCAGTTTAATTATAGCCCTAGATTTAATATATCATGTTAGAATTTACAGAATCAGTTATTATGATCCCTTAATAAAAAATCGAATGCAAAGTAATGACTTGGATTTGTGCTGGTTGTGTATTCAGGGTTAGAAAGGGCGGATCCACATCGGTGGGCTATTCGGCTCGTGGGACCTCTCTAATCGATTTTGGGCTGCCGTTACATGAAGAAATGTTAATGGGCTCAGATTTTGTCCCCTACAGGAGGTCTATGCTGCACAAGGTAATCAGTTAGGGCTGCAACTCGGGCTGGTTGGGTTCGGGTTGACCCAAACCCAACCTGAATTCTAAACTACTCAACCCTAACCCGATCCAATCCGATTATTAACCCAAATTAGACCAACCCGAACCCAACCCGTAATTAAATAAACCAACCCGACCCAACCCGATTTTCTAACATGATTTGCAAATTAAATAAATCAACCCGACCCAACCTATAAGATGAGTTAGGTTTATCTAAAATTTGGACTACCTAGATTAAAAGCGACACAATGAACTGTCATGATTTTTGACCCAACCCGAATTAGACCAACCCGAACCAACCCGATTTTCTAACATGATTTGCAAATTAAATAAATCAATCCGACCCAACCCGTAAGATGAGCTAGGTTTATCTAAAATTTGAACTACCTAGATTAAAAGCTACAGAATGAACGGTCATGATTTTTTTTTAAGTATTAATTTACGGGTTCGGGTTGGGTCGGGTTGTGAGTGAGGCCAACCCGAACCCAACCCGATTTGTGAGTCAACCTGAATTGGCTAACCCGAACTAACCCGAACCCTATTTGGTCAACCCAACCCATGTAAAAATTGAGTTCAACCGTCAGGTATGGGTTCAATCCGACCCAAGTTGTAGCCCTATAATCAGTGTATCGATTCTGAAGGGGTTTAAGTAGAGTAGAATCATCTTCTTCTCTATTATTCACTCCTTTTCTTGTACTTTTATTATAATAATGTATGCTCCTTGGACTTTTACTATTTCAATATATTTGGGGTAGCATTTTGTTGGGTGACGAATATACATAAGCCTTCAATCAAACACGAGATTGAACAGAAGAATGGAACATCATCACACGAAGAATACAAAAAATACGCGGTTCAACCAAAGCCTACATTCATGGGGGCAAAAGTAGAAAATCTACTATAATAGTTAAGATATAAAGAATACATTACAAACTCGCTCATGGAGTTTCCCCTCAATCTCTTGCCTATTTATCTATTAAGTTTTATCATGAAACACGAAACGATATTTATAGAAATAAATAAGTTCCTCTATAAGTAGTCTCTCTTAACAAATAAATGTGTTTATGTGATTTAAGAGATTCACTCTATATATTAATTAAGATTAAATCTTAAATAATCTACCATGTGCCCATTTCAATATGGTTTCATCATGACTATTTAAAAATTAAGACATAGTCCCAACAATTTCCACCTTAGCTTGAATCCGATAAACTCTTACTTTCACGAGCCATTCAAAGATTTCTGTGGATGTCTCCACCCAACTTTGTATAACTCTACCTGGCAAAAGAATTTTTCTTCCTATAGAAGTTTGCACCACCACATCTTAAAGTCAGTATCTTAACTTGGTAATCACATGAATTTGTTGCATGCTCCATGTACGTTTTTGAAGAAGGATCGTTTATACTCCACCTTAAACAAGCTATACCATGCGCTTGCGAGCTCCGTATACTTGGACTCGCTTTTTACTGAATCATCTGGGACACAGCATGCCCGGGCTCAAACCCATATCTGTGCAAGTCTTTGAAGAGGATCTGAATTTCACCTTGAACATGCTATACCAAGCGCTCACAAGCTTTGAAAATATGGACTCGCTTTTTACCTAAACCACCTGGGACATCACCTTGCCCGGATTCAAAACGTCATATCTGTGCTGTATTGTTCCATCTTCTTCCTTCACATGAATTGAGCATCCACATCATGTGCCTCGCGTAGGTGACTTTGCGCTCGTTGTCACATGCCGCCTCACGTCTTGTATCTCGGCACGTGCCGCGCGTGTCCTTGCGCTCTCGATCTGCACCTGCACCCGCAAGTGCAAACACATGAGTGCCTCCATGTTATTCTGCCATAACCTAGATATCCTTGATGCAGAGCCGGCCCTGAATATAGGTGACCAAGGCAGTCGCCTAGACCCCCCTATTTTAGGAGGGCCCCAAATATCTAAATACAAAGTTTTCTAATCCATATTTTATTGGAATTTCTTACTTTTCTTTGAACTATTTCATACTAATTTTAAAACTCTTTTATTTATTATTTGATTTATAAAACAAAATCAACACACATGTTATTTTGATATTTATTTTTATAATGTTTTTGTATTTTTGTTTTTATTCCATCTGTTGTTTTAAATTTTAATTGAATTTTGTTTTCATTCGCTACTTTATTGGGATTATTTGGATAATTTAATATTTATTTTAAAACTTGTCCATATCTTTCTTTTCATTTGTTAGTTTTGTTTCATCACATTTATTTTCTATTTCTTTTTTTATTTATTTTTTATTTTTATGTTATTCATTTTTTCGTTTATTTTAATATGTTTTTTCCTTCCTACTTTATTAGGATTTTTATTTTTTTAAAGTTTATCCGTATTTTTTTTTTTTGCTTGCCATCATTTGTCTCTATTTTACAGGGATTTTGTTTTATTTTTATTTGATACAAAGAAAAAAAATTCATAGTAGATCATATTTTTATATTTGTTTTTACAATTTAGTCTCAATTTTTTCAAATTTTACATTATTATGTTTTTTTATTTTGTTGAGATTAGGTTTTGTTAGATTTAATTGTATAAAAAAAATAAAAATTAAATTTTTATTTTTTTTATTTTTTTTGTTAATAGGGGCTCATTTTATGAGCCCGCCTAGGGCCATCTTATTTAGTTAATCTCAGGATCGGCTCTGCCTTGATGTCATGGTATCTCTTCAAGAGCTCATGTGCATGGATCACCTCCCATGCAACCACGGACCTCACGCCCCTTTTTTTTTTCTTCAATACACGGCTCCCGTGTATTTTTATTTGGTCTTCTTCACGTAGAACCCAAACGATGTCACGTCGGACAAAAATAAAAAGATTATAAAGACAGGGATTAGAAGAGCCTGGTATGGAATCACGTGATAATGCTGTCTTCAGAACAGAATGCGCCCCCTTAATCGTACAGGGTTTTCGACGATCTGTTATTAAGATAAAACCACCCAGCTCTCGCTGTTCTCTTCTTGGTGCAAGCAGGAAGAGAAGTCGAACCGGTCACAGACTTGGTCGTCCAAAAAAACAAAAAGGAAAAATAAGAACTCTGTTTGTGTGGAGGATTTCTGATGGAACACTTAGTTTTTTTCGC
The DNA here is from genome assembly GCA_030737835.1 of Acorus gramineus. Lineage (NCBI taxonomy): Eukaryota > Viridiplantae > Streptophyta > Magnoliopsida > Acorales > Acoraceae > Acorus > Acorus gramineus. The sequence continues at coordinate 1,171,301 of CM060857.1, read as the reverse complement.
TTCTTATGAATCTCTGAGAATGCGGCCTTTTTATAGGCACAGAGATTCGACCGTTAGAAGTGTAACGTTAACAATAATTACACACGTCATTTATGGTAAGCGTTTCGGTTACCATATTTATTTCCAACGTTTAAAATTCAAACGTTGTTAGCCGTTACAAAAAAAACGTTTATCCCATTAAATTTTTAATCTTTATTTGAAAAATAATTAATACATTTTTTTAAGGAAATATATTATTTGTCCAACAATTCATGCCATTGACCCATGTCGATTGGATGTTCTTCGGATCTCATTCTCCTAGGTCGAAACCTAGAACATTGATATATACTAGTTTTTTGAAAATAGATTTGCGGGAGGCATCAATAAAACACGAGATTGAGACATAATTAATTCTAACACATTTGTCTTCTGATTCCCAGAAAAAAACACAAATACAGTTTTTAGATGTACATTTTCCTTGCTAGTGGAGGAATCAGGATTCTATATGAGAGGGACTAACACCAATTCAAAGTCTAATAAAGAATTTAAATTTAATATAAGTTAAACGAGTTTTGATGTCGCGTCCCATATAAATACCTCCCCAAGAACCAATTTGTCATTCTCGCCCTCTCACAACAGAATGGATGACGAGTAGGAGACCATGAAGAAAATGAGAGCAAGAAAGGCCATAGGATTTGGGTCGGGTATGTCCGATCCATAGGAGTGGAAGCTGTTTTGATTGGCGTGTCTTTTTTAACGGATATTTATGCTTTTCATTTTGTTGGATCCGTGTTGACTCCTGATCCGTTGACAAGCCATACCAAACTCACAAAAGTACATAGAAATTAAGTCAAACTCGATTTCAAGACTTACCCCTAACATAGGTAAGTCATAATCGTTTTTAATTGATCTGTTTTAATAAGTAACCATGTTTGACATTATATATTTGAAAATCATTTTATTTAAATATATTAATGGGTCACTGCTTTTGACTGTTTAAATAATAATGGGTCCATAATGTGGTTTCCAAATGACCATTAATATTTTTGTTGTTTCCATTTTTTGTGGTTACACAATTGAATTGATTACTATTTTTGTGAGGTGCATCTTTTAGTTTTATAACAAGTAAAATTTTTGGCATGAGAAAATATTGATTTAAAATATTGAGTTTTTTGCATGTATATCATAAAAAAAACATGCTATTTAATTTTATATCACTTCAAATAAACTATTTATTTTTATATAATTGAAATATGTAAAACTTATACATATTTACCATTCTAGTTATTTTCCATCTAAATTTTCATTAAAATCGTTAAAGTCTTAGAGAAAAGACCAACTTACCCTTATTTTTTTTATTTTTTACATATTTAACCTTATCAATTACAGTATTTATAAAAATAAAAGATATTAATTTTAACTTGAAAATGATAAATTTCATCAAAAAAAAAAAAACATAAAAATTATTCATAAAAACTATTTATTAACATAGATATAATAATTATTAATACTCACATTAATAAAAATGAAATAAAATTATTTTGAGAATAATTAATAATATATATTACAAAATACAAATTTTAAAAAAATTAGATCTTGATTGGAAAAAAAGGAAAGAAGAAGTAAGGGTGAATGACTCACGATTGATTTAGAAATAACATAAAATTAATTAGATTATTGTGTTTAATTATTTATATTATGACAAAAAATATTATATGTTAAATTTATTTTTTTCAATTTTATTTCTTGGTTAAGAAATTAACTATTGTTAAGGCCTATTTTGGTTATTATAGATAAAAGGGAAGCATATTTTTACATAATAAAAAATTTTAATTGTATAAAAATAAATACGTTATTTGTGGTGATATAAAAATAAATACTATATGTTTTTATGGTATACATACAAAAAAACCCTAAAATATTTTATGGCAAATTCAAGACTCCAGTGCATGATCTTCTCTCTGAATAAGGCAAATCTGGTGATGCCAATCGCATATTATATATGCTGCTTTAAAGGGTTAATATGTTCACAGGAGTTTATTATTATAGTTGTCTGGTTTTCTTGAATCTCATTTAACACATGCAATCAGGATATTATATTTTATGTGAATGAGATATTATATGTGAAATCGTATTATTATACTGACATTCTGGATTCTCTCGATATCACATGAATGCCTACGTATACTTTCTTATACTGGGTGTCTTCTAATTTTCGGATGCACAAGGTATGAATATTATCTGTACTTCCATATTTTGATTATTCCATAAGAAGCAGCAATGATAAATGACCTATCTATTTAATCGAATGTGACTGTAGACCAAATTTTTATTAAGGTACGAGACTGGAGAGTGGAGACGATCGATGGAGAAGACGAGAGCAAGAAATGCCGCCCGCGAAGCATCTTCGGATCCTCCTACGAAGAAGAAGAAGACGAACGTGGATCAGACCGGAATCAATGATGATGGGATCGACCGTCCGATCGCCACCTTCGATCAATCTCCTTCGTCCGATCGCGGCGGAGGACGAAGAGAGGATCCGGAAATCACCGAATCCAATCGTCCGATGCAGGAGGTGCCTCTGTTGTAGAGATTCATGAAAATCGCCCAAATCGAGCGTCGGAGGCTTCAAATGGAGGAGAAGCGGAAGAAGAAGAACAGTGAAATCACCGAATCCGATCGGACTCGTCCTCCGTTCGATCTCTTCCTCCAAAGGACCCCGATCTTCCGCGGCGGAGGCCTTGAAATCTTCAACCGCCCCGGCGGAGGCCTCGAAGTCTTCACCATCCCCGGCGACAGAGGCGCCGGAGTTTTGATTGTCCCCTTCGATTGTTCATGCCAGCAATTACAGGTTCAGATCAAGATTTTCTGATGTTTTGTTTTATTTAGATTTTCTGATTTGATTCAGAAAAGTATTAATTTGTTTGGATTGCAGAGGAACCAAAACGATGGTGGTCCTGTTGTTTCTGATCAGACGGTCACGAATGCTGATTTTGTCTTGTCTCTCAAGGAGTGAGTCGACTATGCAAGTACAAGAATAAATCTCTTGATTTTCATATTTTAGTTTGGGTGTGTGGCATAACATTGTGACATCTTCACTTAATATTTCATTGGAGTTTCGGGTTCAGATTGAACCCGCTCAACTCGACGCCTCAACTCAAACCTGACCTGAATTTGGATATGGTAAGTTTGGGTTTGGGTCAGATTGAACTCGATAAGTAAAAAATTCAAACTCAAACACGCTCATAAGTTGGGTTGAGTCAAGTTCAATCTGCTCAAGATGTAGGTGTGCAGCCTATAACAATACAATATTTTGAGAATCTACGGGACACAACTTTGTACCTGTTACAGGACTGAGGGAGACAATTGACAGGTCTCAATGGCGTGTATTACTTGGGAGATGAAATTCAGTGAGAGGTTTAAACCTTTTGGTTTCGACTAGATGGGGGCTCCAATTTCTTTTTTACTTCTTTTCGTTAGTTTTGGTTTCTATTTCTACCCATGAGGGCACTTTTTGTGTATCCATGTGGTGGGGGTTGAAACCCCACGGACCAAGCTTCCCAATTTTTGATATTTGCCGTGTTATGTATTATTTTTCCACTTTTTTCCTCGCTCTACCTTCGGACTAGTTTTGCAACACTTTCATTGTTATAAAAGCAAAAAAAAAAAAATATAATGTGATATACCTCAAAATGTAATTAATATGCATCAAAACAAACAATGCAATAATATAGTATAGTGAATGTAACCTAAGCTTGTTTCCGTCCGATCACGTGGCGTTGGTTAAAATCGCATGGTTTATATTCAGGTTCCGTTTGCCTTCGCATTTGAGGTGCATTTACCTCGGTGGACGTGGGACAATATAAACTCTTAAGCAAATACAAAGTTGACAATTCACTTTCAGTGTTTCATAGGTATTATTTCCTCCCTTTCCCTACATCTCATAAAAATGTTTCGGCATTATACCCCCGCTTCAGCCCAAGAAGTGCTCCCAAGCAGAGCCTCAGTGTTTTTTTTTTCTTTTTTGGTGAAAATAGGGATGGTATTCAGTTTAGTTAATCCAATACAAGTTCAGGAATTATTTAAATCAATAAAAATCATACTTAAAAAGCTAAAAAAAAAAAAAGAAATTCATATTAAAATGTACTTTTCCCCGCGTCTCCTTCCATCCACACGTCTCCGTTAAAAAAAAAAACCCTTTATCCGAAAACCGAAACCACGATTCCCTGATCCACGTCAGCACATAAAAAATGGGTATCCTTTCTTTCCATATCAGCGTGTGATTGTGTAAACTCTCTTTATTAATCAAAACCTGTTCAGCCCATCCCCACCGTCCGATCGACCGATAACGCGACAGAGAAAAACGTGTCATGATCAACAGCTGGTCCCCATCGTCCGACCCACTAATAACAGAATGGACGAGGAGGAGGAGACGACGGAGAAGGCGAGAGAAAGAAATGCCGCCGGCGAAGCGTCGTCGGATCCTTCAATGAAGAGGACAGTGGACGAGGAGGAGGAGACGACGGAGAAGGCGAGACCAAGAAAGGCCGCCGGCGAAGCGTCGTCGGAATCACCTCTGAAGAAGAAGACGAAAGTGGATCAGACCGGAACTGATGATGAGATCGAGCGATGGACGGCGATGATCACGTCCCGTGACCGAACGATGTTTTCCTCCCAGAACTGGACGGACGAAGGGGAATTGCAGAGGAACCAAAACGATGGTGCTCCCGTTGTTTCTGATCAGACGGTCAGGAATGCTGATCCTGCTGAGGATCATAATCTTGACAAGAAAGAACCGCGGAACAAGGAGTGAGCCGACAATCAGACGGTCAGGATTGCTGTACCTCTTGAAGCTCTTGTTTCCCTTAATTGAAGCTTTCTCTCAAGTGGATACAAAGTTGTTCGATTGGTTTTCTTTTACGTGACCGAAACAGAAATTTTGATCTAGAAAAACATTTTTAAATCTGTTGTGTGGAATTTTTGGCATAAACATTGCAAGTCTTAGAAATTATGAGCTACGTTTAAATAATCCAATGAAAAATTCTGAGCTACAATGAAAAAATCCTTCCATTGCCACGACGTGATGATCAATTGCCACGACAGCTACTCCCTCAAAATTTATAATTATAATAAAATGTCTCACATTTTCTGTCATTTTTATTGAAAAAATGTCATTTTTATTATTTGATTTACCTTTGATGAAATAAGAACATCTTTTGCTTGAGATTTACCAAGCGAAAAAAGAAAAAAAAAAACATCTTTTGCTTGAGTTGGTTAAACATCATCACTTTTGCACTGTTAAGTATTATTAAAATATTCAAATATTGGTGCTTTTTCATAGCCTGTCAAAATTATGAGGACATATTTTGAATTTTTTCATTTAATCAAGGACTTATCCAAATATGAATTTTAAAGATTTTGCTAGTTAAAATGAAATATTCGTAGAATATTTTTTTTTTTTAATATATTTTTGATCCATGGACTAAAAGTACTAACTATATTAGAATATGAAGACCAATGGTGATTTAAAGATTTTATAAAGACTAAAATTAACATACCTAAAAAATTTACCCGCAGTTATATCAATTTTTCTGTATTAATTACTAATAAATTTTAAAAATTCTCTGCATTGCTTCGTAACCTGTCTAACAACTGTCTGTAAACTGAAATTCATCAAAAGATGTAACCTCTAAGGCTGTAATAATACACATATTTACAATCTTCTCATGTCACGTAACAATATAACGTCACAGACCACAAAATGTAACAATATTGCATACCGAATGTAACCTGCGACACGTGATCGCCAGGTACTTAAAATCCTTTCTCGCGTGATTTCATTTGCCACGTCAGCACATTAAAACCAAGATCCACCTGTAATCTGTCTGTTTAAGCTCGGTTAAAATCATAGGGTTTAAGAATTATTTAAAGCTAAAACATAATTTAAAAAAAAAAATTCATATTCAAAACACACTTTTCAGATGTAACTTTTTCGCGCCACGTCCCATTCCGTACAACGCTTTATCGGAAACCACGATCCCCGACCACGTCAGCACATCAAAACCTCATCATCCCATCCGCACCGTCCGATGGACCGGTGACGCGAGAGAGAAACACGTGTCATTAGCAACAGGTGGTCCCCACGAGACACTGACCTCCATCGCGTCCCCTATAAATACCTACTCAAGAACCGATTCGTCACTCTCTCCCCTCTCAGAACAGAATGGACGACGAGGAGATGATAATAGACGAAGAGGGCGAGACGAAGGAGAAGGTGAGGGCAAGAAACGCCGCCGGCGATGCGTCTTCGGATTCTTCTGTGAAGATGTTAATGGACGTCGAGGAGGAGACGACGGAGAAGGCGAGAGCAAGAAAGGCCGCTGGAGAAGAATCGTCGTTGGAATCTCCTGTGAAGAAGCCGAAAGTGGATCAGATGACGCCGATCTCGACGTCCGATCACAGCGGAGGACGAAGAGACGATCCGGAGATCATCGAATCCAAACGTCCGATGCAGGAGGTGCCTCTGTTGCAGAGATTCACGAAAATCGCCGAGCTTCAAATGGAGCAGGAGCGGAGGAAGAAGGACCTTCATTCCGGAATGCATGATGAGATCAAGCCTCTGACGCTTCCGGAGCATCCTTCAGACACTGAAATCAAACGATGGACGGCGACGATCACGTCCCCCGACGAAACGGACGACGACGAGGAGACGATGAGAACAAGAAAGGCCGCCGATGAAGCGTCGTCGTCGAAATCTCCAATGAATGTGGATCAAACCGGAATTGATGATGAAGAGATCAACCCTCTGATTTTTCGGAAGCATCGTTCAATGCCTGAGTCCCATCGGTTGATGGTGATGGTCACGACCCGTGACGAAATGAACAGACCCCTCATACAACTCCAACCTGTCCCTGTTGTCTCCCAGAATTGGACGGACGACGACGGTGCTCCCCTTGTTTCTGATCAGACCGTCCGGAATGCTGAACCTGCTGAGGTTCAAATCAAGAGCAACTCAGTTTTGGATTTTTTTTTTTTTACTGATGTTTTGTTTTATTTTGATTTTCTGATTTGATTCATAGAATTATTAATTTGTTTTGCAGAGGAACCAAAACGATGGTGCTCCTGCTGATCAGACGGTCGGTAATGCTGAAGATACTGAAGATCTTGCTCTTAATCTTGACTCGTTTCTCATGCTTTCCTCAGCGGAGGACCAGAAACAACCGCGGAACACGGAGTGAACCAACGATGTATGAACAATCAGACGGTCAGTATTTCTGTACCTCTTGCAGTCCTTTTGAAGGTCTTGTTTCTGACGTCTCTTAAGCTTTCTCTGAATTGGATAAAACGTTGTTCGATTGGTTTTCTTTTATGGGACGGACACAGAAATTTTGGTCAGACAGAGACATTTTTAGATCTGTTGTTTGTGGAATTTTTGGTGGAACATTGCTGCCTTTGAAATTCTGAACTGCATTTCAATAAAATCCCTGAATTGATAACTAGTAAAAAAATTCTGCATTGGAAGGAACCTTTTCCCTACTTTGGACTGGAACTCTCTGCTTTGTATTTTCCTCTCCTTCTTAATTATGCTTTTTTTTTGTTTGTTTTATTTATTTATATTCATTCTTCCGTACTACAAATTCCTAAAAAAAAAATTCACGTAAAATGCAATAGGCCCCAAGATGTAATTAATATGAATCTAAACAGACAATATATAATAATATTGCATATCATACTATGTGACAAATCACAAAAAATGTGTATTGCCCAATAAAAAGCGTAAGAAAATCATAATTAATGTCCCAGATTGTGACCTATAACCCTTATGCGAAACGTGTCCACTAGATATCATAAATTCTTTCCGTACTACGTGTTATTCAACTGCCACGTCAGTACATTAAGAACAAGATCCACATGTAATTGGCTGTCCTTGATGAACCACACAAACCTCTGGCACTCATCAGTTAGAAGCTTGTTTAACTATCAACCGTCCCATCAGAGTGCCGTCGGTTAAAATCATAGGGTTTGATAAACATATTAGACATTAATCCAGCGCGCAAGTTTAGGAATTACTTAACCGAACAAAATTCATATTCAAAAGCTACAAAATTGGGATGGCAACCGTGTGGGTTAGGACGGATTTTGTTATTACCCAATCGATTAATAAAAAGTCATCTCAAACTCATCTTACACCCTTGATGAGTTTAATTATTTTACCTCAAATCTGTTTCAACAAATTGTTAATAAACTCAATTTCGTCTCATTCCATTTAGAAGGAAATAAAATTAAGAATTTTTTAATTTTAAATATTTTTATTAGATTATAAAATAATTATTTTATGACATTTTTTGATACATGATTAAGTATTGTAATAATAATAATAAAAATAATAAAATAAAAGATATGATGAACAATTTACTTATATATCGTATTAATTTTGATAATATAAGTGATTTAAGCTGCATTTGGAAGTGAAGTTGAAGGATTATTATAATATTAAGTTTCAAACTTAGCTTTTGAAAAATATTACTTTATTAATTTCTTTTTTTCTTAAAAAAAACTACTGGCTTGTAAAGTTAAACGCTGTTTGGATCAAAATTTGAAAATTTTTAACTTTTTAAGCATGAATTTTTTTTAAACACTTATCCAAACAAGACTTAAACCAATAAACCGAGATATGACATATATTACTTTTAAATCTTAACCCATCCCATATTTCGATCAATTTCAAACCGATCGGTTTCAATTGCCACGTTAGCACATTAAAAACACGATTTATTTATAACATATATGTCATATCAATTTCAAATGGATCGGTTTCAATTTTCAAGCCGTGTTGAAGCTTGTTTAAAGCCATCAACTATCCGATCGGCGTTGCGTCGGTTGATATTCAGATTAAATAATCCAATCCAATTTATTTATTTTCTTGAAGAAAAAGTTTAGGAATTTATTTAAATCAACAAAATTCATTTTAAAAAAAACAAAAATCTAATTCAAAATGCACTTTTTAAAAAAATTTAATTCAACTACAAAAAAATGCATGTTGCATCAATTCTAATGTAACATGACTCAAAATTTAATTAATTTACTTTTCTGATGTACTTTTTCTCGCTGATCCTCCCATCCACGTCACTAATTCCGTACAACTCCTTGTCCGAAACAACGATTCCCCGATCCACGTCAGCACATCAAAACCGGGTCCACCTATTATCACAGGTTCTGGATAATAGGTAGCCCCACCGTCCGATCCACTGGTGACGCGAGAGAGAAACACGTGTCATAATCAATAGGTAGTCCCTCTTTCCTTAAGTACCCTATAAATACCACCTCAAGTGACCGATTGGTCACTCTCTCAGTCAAAACAGCATGGACGACGAGGACGACACGACGGAGAAGACGAGAGCAAGAAAGTCCGTCGGTGAATGGTCGTCAGATCGACCTATGAAGGAGAGAATGGACGACGAGGAGGAGACGACGGAGAAGGCGAGAGAAAGAAAGGCCGCCGGTGAAGCGTCGTCAGATCCACCTGTGAAGGAGAGAATGGACGACGAGGAGGAGACGACGGAGAAGACGAGAGCAAGAAAGGCCGCCGGTGAAGCGTCGTCAGATCCACCTATGAAGGAGAGAATGGACGACGAGGAGGAGACGACAGAGAAGGCGAGAGCAAGAAATGCCGCCGGCGAGGCGTCGTCGGATCAGACCGAATGTGATGAAGAGATCAAGCGTCCGTTGTTTCCGAACCCTTCAGTCAGTGAGATCGAGCGGCGGACGGCGGTGATAACGTCCCTTCAATCCTCCGACGAACAGTCATCGACGGAATCTCCTATGAAGAAGAAGAAGACGATGATCTCGTCCAGTGACCAAACGAACAGATCCCTCTTGCAACTCCTACCAATGCCGAACAGGACGGACAACGAGGATCAGCGGAAGAAGGAGAAGAAGATAGAGCGACAGAGGATTCCACTGCTAGACATCACCGCATCCAATCGACCTCCTCCGTCGGCAATGATAACGTTCCTTCAATCTTCCGACGAACAGTTGTCGACGGAATCTCCTGTGAAGAAGAAGAAGACGATGATCTCGTCCCGTGACCAAACGAACCGAACTCTCTTGCAACTCCTACCCATCCCGAACAGGACGGACAACGAGGATCAGCGGAAGAAGGAGAAGAAGATAGAGCGACAGAGTATTCCACGGATCAGAGTTAATCGACCTCCTCCGTCGGCAATGATAACGTCCCTTCAATCTTCCGACGAACAATCGACGGAATCTCCTATGAAGGAGAAGAAGACGATGATCTCGTCCCGTGACGGAACGAACAAACCCCTCTTGCAACTCCTACCAATGCCGAACAGGATGGACAACGAGGATCAGCGGAAGAAGAAGAAGATCGAACAACAGAGGATTCCACTGCTAGACATCACCGCATCCAATCGACCTCCTCCGTCGTTCAATCTCTTCCCCCAATTCCATCCTCAGATCCGTCCGTGGGCGCTGCCGCCGCATCTACAGCCGCTAGTCCCGCTGCCGCATTTGCCAATACTGCAGCGCTCAATCTTGGAACAATTACAGAGGCAGCGCGTACAGGTCCCAAATCAAGAGCCACTCAATCTTGGAAAAAAAAATTCTTCTGATTTTCTGTTTTATTTAAATTTTTCGGATTTGCCTTGCAGAGGCCGCTCGTCCCCGTCGATCGTCCCTGGTATCACGTACAGGTTCAAATCAAGAGCCACTCAATCTTGAAATTTTTTTTTTTTATGATGTTTGTTTTATTTGAATTTTTTTATATTTCTTTTAGGATTTCCAGAGGAACCGAAACAGACGCCTCTTACAACTCCAACCCGCCGCCCCTGTTATCTCCCAGAATTGGACGGACGATGGTGCTCCCGTTGTTTCTGATCAGACGGTCAGGAATGCAGAACGTACTGAAGATCCTGATCTTGACTTGTTTCTCAAGCTTCCCTCACCGGAGGACCAGAAAAAACCGCGGAACACGGAGTGAGCCCAGGATGTACGATCAGACGGTCAGAATTGCTGAACCTTTTGAAGCTCTTGTTGCTTATGTCTCGCAAGCTTTCTCTGAATTGGATGAAAACTGTTCTAATGGTTTTTCTTTTACGACCGAAACCGAAATTTTGATAGAGGAAAACATTTTTTTCCTATGATTGTGGAGTATCATTTAATTCTAAAAATTTTGTATTTATTCACCATTAATGGATTCTTAAAATCTTGCAATAATATTTGAGAGGGACCGGAGAAACCATTGATGTTGAAACAATTGAAAATCTGTCTTGTATGCAAAATGAGGAGGTTTTGCATTACGGAATTGATTTTGTTTATGAAGAATACATGGAAGCAAATCGAAAATTCTATTTTTGAGGAGAAGGCACGAAATCGTTTTTTTTTTTTTCGATTTGGATCTCACATCAATGTCTCTCGGATCAGGTTTGACATTATTAGATTCGTAAAAAAAATTGTGTTTTGCCTTTTGTTTTAAATATTTAAACACAATTTTTTTCATGTATTGAATGTCATTTATCACATTTTGATTTGTTTTTGTTTCAATATCTAAATGTAACACTCGATATCGTTACATTTTATATATGAGTAGTTTGTTTGATGTTACTGCTACATTGTTGACAATGTAATTTTTCAAATCTGTTTTATTTTTGTTACATTCGTAAATGTAACAGTCAACCGCATGCATGTATTGATTTATATTTGTTACATTTATGAATGTAACATTCATTCGTGTATTGCATTTGTTTCAATGTAAATAGTAATTTATATTTGTTACATTTATTACTGTAACAATCAAATACATATGTTTGTTAAATGTATCACACAATAAAAAAAGTGTTTGACATTTTTTATAAAATGTAACTGACTATTGAAAATATAATCTGTTTCTAAATTGTTTAAACATTGCATGGAATGTAAAATATTTAGGTAGGAAAATGAAATTGTTTGTTATATTTATGTAAATGTAACAGTTCTGATGTAAATGTAACAAAACGCTGTGAGAGACGTAAATATTTAATAAAGGTATTTGATGTAACTAATTCATATAGTAACCATATGTGTTTTTTTATTTAAATTTGAATACAATAAATATCCAATTTTTTTAGTGTAATTTAGGTTCAATTATAGTTTAGGTAAGGATTTTAAAATTCAAAATTTGAAATGGTTAAATGGATTTCAATATTCATAACCGAATAGAGAAAATGGAGGGATTTGGGTTAATGAGAGAGATTTTTAATGAAGGACATATTTGTATTTTGTCATTTTACCATTTTTAAAAAGTCAACAAGTCAATTAATAACAATCAATAAGGTGATGACACCTCATGGGGCTTGTTAGTGGGGTTTATATTTTGGGGCCTGTGTATCACCACTGTTGTGTAAAACCACTTGTTAATCAAAACCTTTTCGGCCCATCCCCACCGTCCGATCCACTGGTGACGCGAGAGAGAAACACGTGTCATAATCAATAGGTAGTCCCTCTTTCCTTAAGTACCCTATAAATACCACCTCAAGTACCCTATAAATACCACCTCAAGTGACCGATTGGTCACTCTCTCAGTCAAAACAGCATGGACGACGAGGACGACACGACGGAGAAGACGAGAGCAAGAAAGTCCGTCGGTGAATCGTCATCAGATCGACCTATGAAGGAGAGAATGGACGACGAGGAGGAGACGACGGAGAAGGCGAGAGCAAGAAAGGCCGCCGGTGAAGCGTCGTCAGATCCACCTATGAAGGAGAGAATGGACGACGAGGAGGAGACGACAGAGAAGGCGAGAGCAAGAAATGCCGCCGGCGAGGCGTCGTCGGATCAGACCGAATGTGATGAAGAGATCAAGCGTCCGTTGTTTCCGAACCCTTCAGTCAGTGAGATCGAGCGGCGGACGGCGGTGATAACGTCCCTTCAATCCTCCGACGAACAGTCATCGACGGAATCTCCTATGAAGAAGAAGAAGACGATGATCTCGTCCAGTGACCAAACGAACAGATCCCTCTTGCAACTCCTACCAATGCCGAACAGGACGGACAACGAGGATCAGCGGAAGAAGGAGAAGAAGATAGAGCGACAGAGGATTCCACTGCTAGACATCACCGCATCCAATCGACCTCCTCCGTCGGCAATGATAACGTTCCTTCAATCTTCCGACGAACAGTTGTCGACGGAATCTCCTGTGAAGAAGAAGAAGACGATGATCTCGTCCCGTGACCAAACGAACCGAACTCTCTTGAGACTCCTACCAATGCCGAACAGGACGGACGACGAGGATCAGCGGAAGAAGGAGAAGATCGAGCGACAGAGTATTCCACGGATCAGAGTTAATCGACCTCCTCCGTCGGCAATGATAACGTCCCTTCAATCTTCCGACGAACAATCGACGGAATCTCCTATGAAGGAGAAGAAGACGATGATCTCGTCCCGTGACGGAACGAACAAACCCCTCTTGCAACTCCTACCAATGCCGAACAGGACGGACAACGAGGATCAGCGGAAGAAGGAGAAGAAGATCGAACGACAGAGGATTCCACTGCTAGACATCACCGCATCCAATCGACCTCCTCCGTCGTTCAATCTCTTCCCCCAATTCCATCCTCAGATCCGTCCGTGGGCGCTGCCGCCGCATCTACAGCCGCTAGTCCCGCTGCCGCATTTGCCAATACTGCAGCGCTCAATCTTGGAACAATTACAGAGGCAGCGCGTACAGGTCCCAAATCAAGAGCCACTCAATCTTGGAAAAAAAAATTTCTTCTGATTTTCTGTTTTATTTAAATTTTTCGGATTTGCCTTGCAGAGGCCGCTCGTCCCCGTCGAACGTCCCTGGTATCACGTACAGGTTCAAATCAAGAGCCACTCAATCCTGAAATTATTATTTTTTCTGATGTTTGTTTTATTTGAATTTTTTTTATATTTCTTTTAGGATTTCCAGAGGAACCGAAACAGACGCCTCTTACAACTCCAACCCGCCGCCCCTGTTATCTCCCAGAATTGGACGGACGATGGTGCTCCCGTTGTTTCTGATCAGACGGTCAGGAATGCTGAACGTACTGAAGATCCTGATCTTGACTTGTTTCTCAAGCTTCCCTCACCGGAGGACCATAAAAAACCGCGGAACACGGAGTGAGCCCAGGATGTACGATCAGACGGTCAGAATTGCTGAACCTTTTGAAGCTCTTGTTGCTTATGTCTCGCAAGCTTTCTCTGAATTGGATGAAAACTGTTCTAATGGTTTTTCTTTTACGACCGAAACCGAAATTTTGATAGAGGAAAACATTTTTTTCCTATGATTGTGGAGTATCATTTAATTCTAAAAATTTTGTATTTATTCACCATTAATGGATTCTTAAAATCTTGCAATAATATTTGAGAGGGACCGGAGAAACCATTGATGTTGAAACAATTGAAAATCTGTCTTGTATGCAAAATGAGGAGGTTTTGCATTACGGAATTGATTTTGTTTATGAAGAATACATGGAAGCAAATCGAAAATTCTATTTTTGAGGAGAAGGCACGAAATCGTTTTTTTTTTTTTCGATTTGGATCTCACATCAATGTCTCTCGGATCAGGTTTGACATTATTAGATTCGTAAAAAAAATTGTGTTTTGCCTTTTGTTTTAAATATTTAAACACAATTTTTTTCATGTATTGAATGTCATTTATCACATTTTGATTTGTTTTTGTTTCAATATCTAAATGTAACACTCGATATCGTTACATTTTATATATGAGTAGTTTGTTTGATGTTACTGCTACATTGTTGACAATGTAATTTTTCAAATCTGTTTTATTTTTGTTACATTCGTAAATGTAACAGTCAACCGCATGCATGTATTGATTTATATTTGTTACATTTATGAATGTAACATTCATTCGTGTATTGCATTTGTTTCAATGTAAATAGTAATTTATATTTGTTACATTTATTACTGTAACAATCAAATACATATGTTTGTTAAATGTATCACACAATAAAAAAAGTGTTTGACATTTTTTATAAAATGTAACTGACTATTGAAAATATAATCTGTTTCTAAATTGTTTAAACATTGCATGGAATGTAAAATATTTAGGTAGGAAAATGAAATTGTTTGTTATATTTATGTAAATGTAACAGTTCTGATGTAAATGTAACAAAACGCTGTGAGAGACGTAAATATTTAATAAAGGTATTTGATGTAACTAATTCATATAGTAACCATATGTGTTTTTTTATTTAAATTTGAATACAATAAATATCCAATTTTTTTAGTGTAATTTAGGTTCAATTATAGTTTAGGTAAGGATTTTAAAATTCAAAATTTGAAATGGTTAAATGGATTTCAATATTCATAACCGAATAGAGAAAATGGAGGGATTTGGGTTAATGAGAGAGATTTTTAATGAAGGACATATTTGTATTTTGTCATTTTACCATTTTTAAAAAGTCAACAAGTCAATTAATAACAATCAATAAGGTGATGACACCTCATGGGGCTTGTTAGTGGGGCTTATATTTTGGGGCCTGTGTATCACCACTGTTGTGTAAAACCACTTGTTAATCAAAACCTTTTCGGCCCATCCCCACCGTCCGATCCACTGGTGACGCGAGAGAGAAACACGTGTCATAATCAATAGGTAGTCCCTCTTTCCTTAAGTACCCTATAAATACCACCTCAAGTACCCTATAAATACCACCTCAAGTGACCGATTGGTCACTCTCTCAGTCAAAACAGCATGGACGACGAGGACGACACGACGGAGAAGACGAGAGCAAGAAAGTCCTTCGGTGAATCGTCATCAGATCGACCTATGAAGGAGAGAATGGACGACGAGGAGGAGACGACAGAGAAGGCGAGAGCAAGAATGGCCGCCGGTGGAGCGTCGTCAGATCCACCTATGAAGGAGAGAATGGACGACGAGGAGGAGACGACAGAGAAGGCGAGAGCAAGAAATGCCGCCGGCGAGGCGTCGTCGGATCAGACCGAATGTGATGAAGAGATCAAGCGTCCGTTGTTTCCGAACCCTTCAGTCAGTGAGATCGAGCGGCGGACGGCGGTGATAACGTCCCTTCAATCCTCCGACGAAGAGTCATTGACGGAATCTCCTATGAAGAAGAAGAAGACGATGATCTCGTCCAGTGACCAAACGAACAGATCCCTCTTGCAACTCCTACCAATGCCGAACAGGACGGACAACGAGGATCAGCGGAAGAAGGAGAAGAAGATAGAGCGACAGAGGATTCCACCGCTAGACATCACCGCATCCAATCGACCTCCTCCGTCGGCAATGATAACGTTCCTTCAATCTTCCGACGAACAGTTGTCGACGGAATCTCCTGTGAAGAAGAAGAAGACGATGATCTCGTCCCGTGACCAAACGAACCGAACTCTCTTGAGACTCCTACCAATGCCGAACAGGACGGACGACGAGGATCAGCGGAAGAAGGAGAAGATCGAGCGACAGAGTATTCCACGGATCAGAGTTAATCGACCTCCTCCGTCGGCAATGATAACGTCCCTTCAATCTTCCGACGAACAATCGACGGAATCTCCTATGAAGGAGAAGAAGACGATGATCTCGTCCCGTGACGGAACGAACAAACCCCTCTTGCAACTCCTACCAATGCCGAACAGGATGGACAACGAGGATCAGCGGAAGAAGGAGAAGAAGATCGAACGACAGAGGATTCCACTGCTAGACATCACCGCATCCAATCGACCTCCTCCGTCGTTCAATCTCTTCCCCCAATTCCATCCTCAGATCCGTCCGTGGGCGCTGCCGCCGCATCTACAGCCGCTAGTCCCGCTGCCGCATTTGCCAATACTGCAGCGCTCAATCTTGGAACAATTACAGAGGCAGCGCGTACAGGTCCCAAATCAAGAGCCACTCAATCTTGGAATTTTTTTCTTCTTCTGATTTTCTGTTTTATTTAAATTTTTCGGATTTGCCTTGCAGAGGCCGCTCGTCCCCGTCGAACGTCCCTGGTATCACGTACAGGTTCAAATCAAGAGCCACTCAATCCTGAAATTATTATTTTTTCTGATGTTTGTTTTATTTGAATTTTTTTTATATTTCTTTTAGGATTTCCAGAGGAACCGAAACAGACGCCTCTTACAACTCCAACCCGCCGCCCCTGTTATCTCCCAGAATTGGACGGACGATGGTGCTCCCGTTGTTTCTGATCAGACGGTCAGGAATGCTGAACGTACTGAAGATCCTGATCTTGACTTGTTTCTCAAGCTTCCATCACCGGAGGACCAGAAAAAACTTCGGAACACGGAGTGAGCCCAGGATGTACGATCAGACGGTCAAGTTTTTGTGTTGAATGAGTCATTAACTCATTTTAAAATATAATTTTTAATGTCATATCTCTCTTGTTTTCAGGCCATCTTATTGTTATATATTGTGGAGCCTGATGATGTGTGCAGAGGATTGTTGGCGCAGGGTCAGACGAGGGTCGAGCTCATATTTTTAATTAGGCCCTAGAGTTTTTATCTTCGGTGTGACCATTGCAAAAACTTCTCATTGATAGTGGATTGATCTTTGGTGTGCTCCGTGGATGTAGGCAAGATTTGCTGAACCACGTAAAATTTTTGTGTCTTTGCTTCGATTTGTTTGTTTATCTCTTTTGATTGATTGCATCACAAGATCCGAAATCGTAACACTTAGAAAAGCTTTGTTTGTTATAAAATGAACTATTTTCATTAAAAAAAAAAAAATTTAATGTCATAAGCTTATCAACATTTATGCATCTTAATTTTTTGGGATCCGATTTAAAACAAAAAAGCGTGGACGGCAGGATTCGAACCTGCGCGGGCAGAGCCCACATGATTTATAGTAGGGTTAAAGACATCTAAGTCCTTACAAACATGAAAAAACCCATATAAGTCCCTACTAAAATTAGGACAGACGTACGAGTCCCTGAAAACTCAGAAAAACCCAATTATCATCCCTGAGTTAAATTTTCATCTAAACTTAATGGAATATTCCCAGAATATTCCATCACATATAATTGTGTAGACATTGAAGTCCTTATAAACAGTTATAAAGACAAATTAGTCCCTGCAAAAGACAAAATTGCTCCTGAAAGACTTTTACATTAAATTGTGTACACATTGCAGTCCTTATAAACAATCATAAAGATAAATTAGTCCTTACAAAAGATAAAATTGCCCCTCAAAGATTTTTACATTTAATTGGATAGACATTACAGTCCTTATAAATAATCGTAAAGACAAATTGGTACATGTAAAAGACAAAAATGCCCCTGAAGAATTTTTACATTTAATTGTGTAGAAATTACAGTATTTTAGAGGGTATTTAATTTTTAAATTGCAATGTATGCACAATTAAATGTAAAAATCCTTCAAGGGTATTTTTGTCTTTTAGAGGGACCAATTTGTCTTTACGATTGTTTATAAGGACTGTAATGTCTATTCAATTACATGTAAAAGTCTTTGAAGGGTAATTTTGTCTTTTGCGGAGACTAATTTGTCTTTATGATTATTTATAGGGACTATAATATATACACAATTTAATGTAAAAGTCTTTTAGGGGTAATTTTATCTTTTGTAGAGACTAATTTGTCTTTATGACTGTTTATAAGGACTTCAATGTCTACACAATTATATATGATGGAATATTATAGAAATATTCCGTTAAGTTTGGATGAAAATTTAATTCAGGAATGATAATTGGGTTTTTCTGAGTTTTCAAAAACTCGTACGTCTATCACAATTTTAGTAGGGACTTTTATAGATTTTTTCATATTTGTGGGGACTTAAATGTCTTTAACCCTTTCTAGTAATGCCCAATAATCACTCCGGCACGTTCACTCATTTTTTTATGAAGATCTTGTTTCTTGTACTCTCAAGCTTTCTCTGAATTGCATAAAAGCTGTTCGGTTGGTTTTTCTTTTAGGAGTCCCAAACCAAAATTTTGAAAATATTTTTAAATATGTTGTATATTTAAAAATGTTGTATATTTCTCTGAAAATATTTTTAAATATGTTGTATATGGAATTTTTGAGATATTCAGATTTGCTTTTTTTTTTTTTTTTTTTGATCTCATGTTATTAAAAATGCATGACACTGGTTTTTTTTTTTTTTTTTTTTGGAATAGAATAAACAAAGCCCAGATAAAATGTTAGAAAATTGTGCCTAAATTTAAGTGGTTTTTAAGACTTGGTGTATGAAAACTCAAAATATTTTGGATGCTGCTATGGTTTTTAAAATCTTTCACAGACAGAATTACTCAAGTTTTTGTTTTGAATGAGTTAAAATTATCATTTTTTTTTTCACCATCTTAAAAAAAGAAGTTTATGCATGGAAAAAAAGGCGTGGACGGCAGGATTCGAACCTGCGCGGGCAAAGCCCACATGATTTCTAGTCATGCCCGATAACCACTCCGGCACGTCCACTTGATTTGAGTGTTTGAATTTTACATATTTTATAACATGACGATAACAAAACAATTAAACGGCAATAATTGTTTTGTTCGCCTTATTATGAGATTTTCATTAATACGTAAATTTAAACACAACGTTTGTTATATAATCATCTTGATTGTTGATAATGTGCTGGCTGAATGAGATTCATTATTAAATTGATATACTGCTATTGGAATAAAATTGATGTCTATTTAAATCTTATTGACTCCGCTTGTACAGAAGAATTATATCTTCATTTATCCCTGCTTATGAATAACTCAAGATACTAGATTAAAGCTCATGTTTGCATTCTTTGCAGGGACAATGTTGGTTCAATTTCAAAAAGGTGTCAATTTTTGCATTCTTTTCTCTCAATTGATTTTTCCTTCATAAAGTTAGCAAGTTTACATTCAGAGTCTGTGATTATGGAAGGAACACGAACTTACTTCTTTTTTTTTTTTTTTTTGGATAATCCCCTTCAGACAAGAATAGCTGAATAGCAGATGTAGTTGTAGATATATAACAACCCAAGCTGCTTTTTAGATGCTTAGTTCAGTAGTTTCAATTCTCCGAAATTCCTTTGTAAGCAATTCATTTTGTAGAAATGGCTGTATTGGTAGGTCAGGGAATGTGTGCTGGTTGTATAGTGTGTTTTTAACCTATAGTCTATTGGCCTTTGCCCATTGTAATTTGTGGTTTATCCAAGTATTTTCCAAGAATAACAGCTCTTTTCAAACCTTATGATTCTTTTCTTTCTTTTTTTGGTGGTTTGTGTTTCAGGATTTGTATTGGTGTCCGAGAACATAGCAAATTTGAAATCAACACATCATAAATTGGATTTCTTTCCAAAAACAAATGCACAAGATTTCTAGTCTGTAAATTGCAGGTTTGCATAGTTGCATTAATAAATTCATTCCATGTGGATCATCCCTTCTATTCAGTGTGTGCTTGATTATATACAAGGAAACAAACTTTTATTATCAGTCATATCTAGTCATTAATCATAGAGACCTATAACTGAATACTAAATCCATACAATCTGGAATACCAAGTCATCCATGATCCTCATAATCATTTGCAAAAAAATTTACATCACATGCACCAGAATCACACACTCAATAATGTTGATGGGTATGCTAAAAATTACCAGTCAGAGGCCATTTTTTTTTTGATAAGGCAGTCACAGGCCAATTTAACTTCACTTCATCAAATGTGTGCCAGGATTGCAGAGAGAGAGGAATGATTGAATAAGTGAATCATTGCAAACCATATAAATTTGACAGATATCTCTGGTTGTGCATAAATAACTTTGAAAGTACAGAATCATGCATTCAGTAGGTTGCAGTAGATACAACAATGCAGATAAAAAGGGGACATTTGTACATTAAAATCTTGGCCATAGTCATTTCAGTTTTACTTGAAAAAAATTGCACCTTGAAACAATGCACATATCATATGATGAATCAATTGAAATTAATATAACATCACTCATAGTTAATCAAAGAAATCAAAACGACCATTACATTCATACTTTACAACAAACCAGAAAAGAAGAATATAAAAAATTACTTTGGATAAGAAGACCTCAACTTACCAAATTACACTTTCTTTCAGTCCCTGGAACTGATAGATGTCATGCTTTTAGCTTGAGAACCAGTAGACACACTGCTTTTCACCTGAGAACTCTGATTGGACGACATCTCCGAAAAATACAACATCCCCTCTGGGCTATCTGCGAGAATTTGCAGAGACCTTGGAATCGGAGGCACATTCACATCAAGAACACCCTCCAGTATCTGAACAACCTGTCCCATTGGTGGCCTATGATCCTCATTGTCTTGAACACACCAACAAGCTACTCTACAAGTCCTACTGAGCTCTTCCATGTCCGCATCACCTTCTAATCTCGGATCCAAAAGGCTCAAGACTTCATCTTTCACTACGTAATGCGCCGCCCAAATTGGGAAAAACCCACCCTTTCCATCCTCAGAGTGCTCCGAGTTTCTCCTTCCCGATATGATCTCAAAAAGCATCATCCCATAGCTATAAACATCAGCTTTCGCAGTTATAGCAACCCCCGAAATCCACTCCGGAGCAAGATATCCACGGGTCCCTCTCATTGTCGTCAAAACCCTGCTAAAATCCCGTCCCATGAGCTTCGCCAATCCAAAATCAGCTACTTTCGGACAAAAAGAGGCATCCAACAGTATGTTCTCTGGCTTGATATCACAATGTATGATGCAATCCCTGCATTTCTCATGGAGATAGTGCAGTCCTCGAGCAATACCGAGTGCAATCTGATGTCTCGTTCTCCAATTGAAAACCACTTGGTTATTCTGGAATAACTGGGTGTCTATGGAACCCCTCGGCATGTACTCATAAACCAGCAACCTCTTAGTCCCTTCGGAGCAGAACCCGTGAAGGCGAACCAGATTGACGTGTTGAATTGTCCCGATCGTGCTCACTTCGGTACGGAATTGCTTCTCCCCCTGGCTTACACCTTCCAGCTTCTTCACAGCTATAATGGTCGAGTCAGGTAATGTCCCTTTGAAGACAGAACCAAAGCCTCCTCCACCCAATTTGTCAGAGAAGTTTTTAGTCACCCTCTGCAAGTCAGTGTATCTGAATGGAACCAGAGTACCCTCAACAACCTTCAATGCATCAATCAATCTTCTTCTCTTGCATCGCCAAACCAGCAACAAAAAGACACCAATAATCGCTGCCACACCCGCAACTCCACCCACAACAGCCCCAATAGTAACCCCTTTATTGCTTTTCGAGCTCTCGAGCTCAGAAGCTGCGAGACGAAGATAAAGCGTGTTTCCACTCCCCGCAGTCAAGTGTTGGAGATTCAACAATTTTCCATTACTTCCATTCCAAACAGTACACGCGCCATTGTACGAATACGCGGTGCAAGAACAGTCGCTCAGGCAGGCCGATTCGCAATCCTCAACTCCCCTCACACTCAAAGACGTGGGATTGTCGGGCAATGCCATATTGGGCATCGTCAAGAACCCGTCGTTTTTGGCGCCCGTTGAGCTTCCATTCCCGCAATTCAACTGAGTCCTCCTCACACACCCGCCACTCGGGTCACTCAAACTCCACTCCCTCGGGGACGCCTCTTTGAACCCCTGCAAGCAACTACAGAAAGGCAGCGCGTTCTGGTCACAACTCCCGAAAGGTCCACAGTACGAATAGACCTCGCATTGGGTCCTCGGCTGCGACCAGAACAGCAACCACTGCTGGGAATTGTCCAACCAAGTGTACTGCTTGATCTGCCCCGACACGTCCATCACGGTCCTTGAAATGATCGAATTGTCCTTGACAGAGTAAGTGAAGTAACTCTCCGTCGCATTGGATATATATTGAAACGAATATATGAAATTCGATGTCATCTCTGGAACCAGACTGAAAATCTGGCCGTTCCAGGTTCCGCTGGTCCAGAATTCCTTCGAACGGTTCCAAAGCACGAAATACTGACTGGACCCATTCGGGTCCAGCTCCAAAGAATAGATTCCCGATCCCGGGTCTTCAGAATTCCTCCACGAAGTGAGGATTTGGTTCACCTTCGTGACCTTGTTCAGCCCAACTTTGGCTCCCGGGAGCCAAGTATCGGTCGGGTGGTCGATGCTCTGCCACAGAACGCTATTCGGGTCCGACCCATCTCTCAAAACGAGGTTCCCCGTGTCGAGGATCTCCGCCTCCGTCGAATTCGATGCGAGGGAGGTCAGATTGGTCGACCAAGACAGGTTTTTGGACCCATCAAGCAATACTAGATTGCCGTCTTCGGAGATCCTGAGCTCCGAAGAGGAGCTGCTCGAGACGGGTCTGTCGCGATTAGCGACCCAAACTACGGTTTGTTTGGAGACCTTCTTGTACCAGATGGCGATGTAGAAGTTGGAGGTGTTACCTGGGGAGTAGAAGCCCAATTCAAAGTTGCCTCCTTTGGAGATGATGGTTTGAGTGTCGGAGAGGGATTGGTTGGCGGAGAGGGTCGAAGCTGCAATGGCGAGATGGGTCTTTGAAGAAAGGGAGAGGAAACACAGGAAGAGAAGGAGAAGAAGAGGGAGAGATGGAGAGGTTGGGGAAGCCATTGTTTGATGGGCGAAGGGATTGTTTGGTGAGACATGATTGCGCGCATATAATAAAACATGGAAAATTTGGTGTGTTGACTTGACTTGGTGGAACTTCTGGTCCACATTGTTAGGTGGTGAAAATACTTCCATGTGGCCCTGTTTAGAGGTAACTAATTCATTCTGGAATGTATCATTTTTCATTTGATAGTGTCTTTATTTACATATTTATTATAAAAAATATATATTAATAAAAAAATTACTGTTTAATTGAATAAGCATATCTAAGGGAAAATCAAAATACCCCATGTAAGTTTACTGAAATTAAGTTTACTGAAATTTATATAACCCCCTTAAAACACATGTGTAAATCTAAATAATCTACCGAATTAAATTTTTGTTGACATATGAGAAATATTCTGTTAATATTCTATCTGGTTAATCTTGAAAAAAAATACAGTATACTAAAAACCTCTTATAATTTGTTAAAAAATACAAAAACATCTTGTAAATAATGATTTTACTCATCTGGATAAATTATCAAACTATTCGGATAGGTAAAATTATCATTTACAGATGATTTTCTTCATTTTAACACATTCTAGAGGTATTTGATATACTATGTTTTTAGTCAGGGTTAACGAGACAGAATATTCGTAAAATAATCCTAATATGTCAATGAAAATTTTAACTAGAGGGTTATTTGAATTTACATAAATGTTTTCAAGAGATTATATAAAGTTTAGGAAAAATTAAGAGATTCTATGGATTTCAGATAGTTTACATGGGGTTATATGGATTTTTTCCTATTTTTAATTATTCGCTATACTCCTCTATTTTATATAAACGAACACCTGTTGTAGGTTTATTCACTTTAACCCCCCGTTTGGGGTGTGACATAAGGTTATTCGTCCTTGATAGCTATACTAGGATAGATAACAATCCATGCTGAATAGGTAAATTTTTGTTTGATTGTCTTTTCTGTTATTCTCATTGGGAAACGTAAAATTGATCTTTTTATTGTTTGGTTCACCTTGGATAAAGTAAGGATAAGTGGTAGATAAGAGATGAATAAGAGTTTATGACTTTTTAAATGACAACTATACCCCTGCATAAATTATTTGTGTTTAGGAATAAGTATGAGAGATGTGTGTGTGATATGATAGATGTGAAAATTTTTGGAATGTGTGCAGAGAGTGTTAGGTTAGATAAAAATTTTGAAATGACAGAGAAAGGTATTTTTATTCATTGGCATAGATAAGCTCTCATAAGCAATTCCACCATTTTCTTAGAATAATTATTAGGCCTTATCCTAGCTTATCCAGACATAGTTATCAAGGCTTATTCTTGTCAAACAAACAGTTGTTTAGAGGCTATTCTACTGTATTCTCCCCCTATCCATCCTTTATGCTCCACCCCAAACGGGGAGTTATATTCCAACCTATTCCATTGTTATACCTCTATCCAAACAGACATAGAATAGGATGTTTGTGTAACAAAGTCACGTCACAAAATTATGTTTTTATAAATAATTTAAAAATTTTGTACTTGTCAATTATTTGAGAAATTAATTAAAAATGTCAGAAGTTAGCCACCAATAAGAATATCTATCATACATATGTTAAAATAACCTCTCCCCGATTGGAAAGTATTTCATCGCACAAAGCAATCTCTTCATTGATATTTATACATGGGTGTAGACCATAAATTGTAAGCTTAGATTTTTTTGACATATGAAATGCTTGTGATAGTCAATAAGAGGCTGCCATGTAAATGATAAGAGCCTATTAAAAAATATAAACATAATTTTCAATAAATTCTCACCTGTAAAAGTTTATTAAAAAATGAATATAATTTATACACCGTTGACATGACAATCTCTTACCCCCGTATGGGGTGTGACTTAGGTTATTCGCTCCCGATAGCTATACTGGAATAGATAACAATCTAGGTTAAATAAGCAACTTTTTGTTTGGTTGTTTTTTTTGTTATTCTCATTGGGAAACGTAAAAATGATTTTTTTGTTGTTTGGTTCACCTTGGATAAAGTGATGATAAATGGTTGATAAGGGATGAATAAGAGTTTATGATTTTTTAAATGACAATTATACCCCCTGGGAATAGTGTGAGAGATATATGATTGATTTGATAGATGTGACAGTTTTTGGAATCTGTGTGAGTCTGTTAGCTGAGATAAATTTTTTAAAATGACAGAGAAGGGTATTTTTATCCATTGGTATAAATAAGCCTTGATAAGCAATTCCACAATTTCCTTAGAATAGTTATCAGGCCTTATCCTAGCTTATCCAGACATAACTATCGGGGTTTATTCTGTCAAAACAAACAGCTTTTTTTTTACTATTCTTCTATATTCTTCCTTATTCTGGGCTTATTTGTCTAGCCATACGGGGGGTTAGAGCATCTCCAATGTATATGTTGGCTAAACAAGATGTTAAAGTGCCATGTCAGCACTTTATACCTCCACTACACACTCATTTACTACATTCCTATTTAATTGGTTGTTGTTGCTCTAATGGACTAGCTAAATAAACTAGCCAAACCAATAGTGAGCCCCACCTCTCCACCCACTCAACCTCTCAAATGTATTTTTTATTAATTTTTTAAGGAGAACTATCACGTGGGGCCCACATTTAGCTCCCTCTTAACATTTTCATTAGAGCAACATTTTTATATGTTATGTAAAATATGACACTAACATGTTAATTAACATATCCATTGAAGATGCTCTTATTTGTTGCTACAAGCATTTCATGTATATTTGACATAGAAAATCTGAACTCAGAAATTGTTTGTCGCTATAAAACATTAGAGGACACTTGTCAAAAATTTCTTGTCACACAATATAAAAAATTTGGGGTAAATGCGTCAGGAAGATCCCATGATCAACGGAGGAGTTTTGATGCAAAGGGGGGACGGCCATGAAATTCAATGAAGCACCGCTAATTGGAAAATGTTATACACAAGTCCGTTTATAGTTCTCTCTATAGTCATACTCTCAGATATTGTTATACTCGATCTTTTTTACAATCTAAAATATAGTATCATATACATTATGAAATGAGTTATACACCTCGTTAATTTTTTTACATTTACTAAAATGGTTCATTGAACTCAATATGGCGTTATATACATTTTTCATCAAAGCACATACATTGTTAGATGATGTTTATAATATTTTAAAAAATAAAAACACATGTAGTTTGTGTTATGAACTATAAAAAGGAGTGAATCTAAATAGATACAAGGATTCATTTGTCAAAAAATCTTAGAAAAATTATGCATCATTGGATAACTATAGAGATACACATAACTATATATAAACAGTACATGAAATAGAGTGTATGCGTCTCCAATAATATAATAGAATCATCATATATCACATCTAATGAATAACCGCAGTGTTTTGGGAGAGCGTCATAAACGCGAAGCCCAGATTTAGTTCCATGTGCAAGATTAGAGCACTATTACAATTTTTTTTTTTTTTACAATCCAAAATACAATTCTCTATGTCTTGTTACAAATTCAATGGAGTATATATTTTGTTAGATGATATATATATCTCGTTAAATTTTTTCTTACTCTTACTAAAAAAATGAATTCATTAATTCGAAATGAAGCGATATACACTTTTTATAAAAACATATATCTCATTAGATGATATTTACTATTTTTTTAAAAAAAAAACATGTGTGGTCTGAGTTTTGGTTGGTAAAAATAATTAAATTTAACATTTTCCACAAGATCATCATGTGAAGCATGGAAAATACTACATCCAGTCTTATGAGTTGTCCCGTGTACAACCCCCAATCATTTTAACTTTTCTTAAAGTGTATATTCACCTAACGAAGTTAACACTATTGTAAAAATTAAAGTATATGTGGAGATAAAAGAATACAAAAAAATGTAATTTTTCATACACTATGTCAGTAGAATATATAACTAGAACAATATACATTCCCCTGGTTAAATGTATGAGCGGTTGGAAGATCAACATATAGAAAAAAATTAAAATTAAAATGCTTCATTTAACTAATGGACACCAATGGGTTTAATTACGGAATATTTTAGTTTTGGTGATGAGAAATCCTATGATTATTATCTTTTAATGTTGGAATATTCATAATCATAGAGTTACTCACAGACCCTCTACAATAGTTTTTTTTATTCTTTTGTTACTAAAAAAACTCTTTTGCGCCTTACAGTGACTTTGATTTTTCATTCAAAGGATAGTAGGGCTTTTCAACCAATCCTTGGTGTTCTAATACATAACTTCTAGTCTTCTATAAAAAGATGTGTACCTTTGAATTTCAATAACTGGTCAAACATGGCAATGAAATGAGGTTGCAAACATTGATCAAGACTTATTAAGCATCATTATTGCAGGGCCAATACGTATAATTGATTTGTTTCACGACTAAAGCATTATAGAGTTGTTTCAATACGTATATTTGACTTATTCAAGATCTTTTACACAGGTGTGGATTTCAATGAAGAGGTTATGCAAGTGCATACACAATCTGTTTTATTCAGAGTTCCAGTATTGGTGAATATGAAACATGAAGTGTCGCTGTTGCGTGGAGATCAATGTTTAAAATATCGATTTTATCGATATATCGAAAAGGGTCTAAATCGATTTTGATCTTTCTTTGTTGGCTATTAAAAAAAAATGTCAAAGAAACATAAAAAATGAGAAAAACAATATGCATATTTATTGATGAATATTTTTTATTGAGTTGTTGAATGGAAATGAAAAGGGTTCAAATTTCAACATATGAGAAATATAATTCCAATAGCCCAATGTTTTCAAATTTAGTTTAAATATTTTGAAAATAGTTTTTTTTTCTAAGAAATAAAATTTAAGAAACCCATATACTTTCATGATATTTTAAAATAAGTTTTCTCTGTATTATTATATATTTTTATGTTATATATAGAATTTCATTATGACTACAAAGCATTAAAAATCTCTTCTTTTTCATAAGTTTGTTTAAAATTTCATTATCATTGCTCCGTGAATGTGATTCATTTATTAAAACACTGACATGAAAGGGCATGTTGCTGTAAAAGAAAAAAAAATCAATTTCTCATGAGAAATTGACAAGAAATTCAATTTCTCACAAAAATTTCAATAAATGTCCGATATTTCACGATTTGTTCTGAAAAATCGATATGTCGATCGATATATCAATCGATATTTAAAACACTGGTGGAGATTGTGATGACAGTATTGAACCTTCTTTAGGGTTTATATGGGGCGTGATATAGGTTTATTCATCCCTGATAGCTATATCGGGATAGATAACAATCAATACTTAATAAATAAATTTTTGTTTGGTTGCCTTTTCTATTATTCTCATTGGAAAACATAAAAGTAACATTTTTAATTATTTTTATTCACCTTAGATAAAGAAATGATAAGTGGTGGATAAATAATGGATAAAAGTTTATGACTTTTTAAATGATAATTATACCTTTGAATAAGTGTGAGAGATGTGTGATTGATTTGATAGATGTGTCAGTTCTTGAAATGTGTGTGTGAGATTATTAGGTTTAATCAATTTTTTAAAATGACATAAAATGATATTTTTATCTATTGGCATGGATAAGCTTTGATAATCAATTTTAGTCTTTCCTTAGAATAATTATCAGGCTTTATCCTAGCTTATCTAGACATCGCTATCAGAGTTTATCCTGGAAAAACAAACAGTAAATAAGAATTATTCTCCAGTATTCACCAATATTCTCTGTTTATTCTCCACCACAAACGGGGGGTTAGAGACTCAAAGTTTTGTTTAATTAAGATGTTCACTAATTAGTGGTTCAGGGTCTCTTTCCAAACTTTGTATTTTCAATAATTGCATGCTGAATTATATCTGTTTGGGGAAAGATAGATTTCAAATATATTGTGAGATATGTAGCACGAGTGAGTCAATTCACGAAGGCCTAAGGTCTATTTTGTAAAACTATTTTGGTCATTTTTTTCTATATGTTTAATCCCAATAAAGAGAGTCTAATATTTGCGAGAGACATCCATCCGTATGTAGGGCTTGTTTCAGAGAAAGGGACAGTGCCAAGTAGAGAGAGTCAAGAGTTTTTATAACATAGATAATTAATAAAAATGAATTGATTCATTCTGATTGTTACTGAATCACGTACACACAGTTATATATCGTTAACTGTCATGCGTTCTACCTTATGCTTTGTTTCGTGTGGCATCTGATTGTAGCGAGTCTCCGTGCACCTACATATTGTATCTTTCAACTGCATAATTTTCAGGTCCAGATCATCTAATTTTCAAGAAGGATAGTGTGTTTCTATGTACATAACTGCTCTAATCAATTCAAAGATCAAAATATAGTCATTTTGGGACGTCATAAAACAAATCCCCCTCTAACTGCTTGCACTTACATTTAATGCTACACCATTTTCATGGCCAAATTCAATGTTAATACATTTCCCTGGAGACATCCGCCACCTGATAATCCAATCACACACAACAAAGCCAATTCACGATTTGGCTCCAAGGGCCACATCTTTTATTACTCAACAAACAATCACCAACAACACCTCTTTATCTCCAATCACCAACAACACCTCTTTATCTCCTTGTCAAGCATTAATTGTTCAGCTCCACTTATTCATGCTCTTCCTATTATGATCTTCATCACACTTTGTAATACAAACCTTCACAAGAACTACTTGTTTTTGTAATGGCTAAAGAAAAATCATGTTCATCTTCCCTTCTATTGCTTCACCTCCTCTTCTTCTCCTTCAACACCCACCTCTCCTATGAAGCTCACATCATCTATCCAGGCCAGTCTCTCCATTTCAACCAAACCATAGTCTCTAAAGGTGGCACCTTTGAATTAGGCTTCTTCACTCCAGGCAACTCTCACAACTATTACATCGGCATCTGGTACACCAAAGCCACCCCAAGAACAGTAGTCTGGGTAGCCAACAGAGAGACACCCATCTCCAATTCCCCGTCGTCGGAGCTAAAACTCTCGAAAACCCACAATCTAGTCCTCCTCAACGGCTCAAAAAACCCGGTTTGGTCCACCAACATAACCTCAACCACCTCTAATTCCACCGTCGCAGAGCTCCTCGACAGCGGGAACCTCATCTTGCAAGGCGACGACGTAATTTGGCAGAGCTTCGACCACCCGACCAACTGTTGGCTCCCAGGGGGAAGATTGGGTCTGAACCGGCCCACCGGAGAGAACGTTTTCATCACTTCATGGAAGAGCCCGGACGACCCTGCAATGGGTGACTATTCATTCGGAGTGGACCCAACAAGGGATCAACTAGTCCAGCTCTATAAGGGGGTCCAACAATACTGGACTAGTGGGGAATGGAATTGCTGTGCATGTGTCATTTGGAGCATTCTGATTGAAAATTTGGGTACAAAATTTTTCCTAGAAGTTATGTATTCCTAATTTGGTATTTGGATTTGATTTTGTTAAAATCCAAGATGAAGAGGTTTAAATATGATTTTATTATGAGATGTCCAGTTTTGAGTTAGCTTTTGTACAAAAGTGGAATTAGATCAACTGGATTCTTGTAGTAAAAGTTATGGGTATTTTTCCAAGTATACCCCGGGGAGGGAAATTCTGGCAGCAGCCCTGTTCCATGTTTAGCTCTAATTTTGGAATAGCTGGAGGGATTATTTGATCTTGGCATAAACATGAAAGTTGTAGATAATCTTCTTATCTTTCCAATGGAATTAGAATTGTGCAATTCGGAGCTATATTGAGGAAGTTATGGCTGTTCCAGTGAAGGATGCGCAGAATTTCTGGTCAAAGGGCGACTTAGTCATTTCATTCCCCTTTAGATATTTAGTGCCCAAAATATCTTCTTCTCTCTCTCTCCCTCTCACTCCCCACGTAGACGTGGGATTCTTCCTCTCTCTCAAGCCCCCAAGTGTTTGTTTAAAGTCCTCAAAGAGAAGGAGAAGGTGGACGAAGAAGTGTTGGTGAGTTTTTGTGTTGTTGTTGTTGCTTGTCTTCTCTTCTCTCAAGCTCCCCCTCATGATCCTTCCCCCCTGATTTTCAGCCAAGGAGGAGGCTGAGGAGAGGCTGAGGAGGTGGTGGTAGTGGTGGTGGCGGTTGAGGTGGTCGCGGGTGCGTCGAGGGCCCCCGAGCCTCCCCCTTTCATTTCCCCTCCAAAGGTGAGCCTTTCCCCTCTTTTCTTGATTTTTATGGCTTAGGGTTGGTTGGGAGGGTCATGCATGTTGGGTAGATGTGTTAGGGTGTGTGTGAGGGGTTGGGAAGGGTTAAAATGGGGTTAGGGTTGGCTGGGCGCGCATCGGGAGCTGTCTGCGTGCGTGCGCGCGCAGGTGGGCGCTGGCGCAGATGCGCGCGGGCGCGTGCGCGCGAGTGCGCGGGTGCGGGCGGAAGTGCGCCCGGGCGCGCGCGAGCGTGTGCGTGCGGGGCTGGGGACCAGTGCACGCGCGCGCGTACGTGCGCGTGCGTGCGCGTGCTGAGGCATGCGCGCGGAGTGCTGCGCGGGGGCGCAGTGCACGCGGGTACGAGCTGGGTTGGGCGCGCGGTGTGCGCGGACGCGCGCGAGCGTGCGCACACGCGGGGTAGCGTGTCTGGGAGCGCGGGCTGGGGCACGACAGTGCGCTCAAGGCGCAGGGGCGAGTGCGGGCGTGCGCCTTCGTGCGTGCGCGTGCGGGTGGCCGTGCGTATGGCTGCCCGTGGGTTCGGGAGGGTGTCGGGGCACTCGGACTCGCGTGCGTACGCGCGTGCTCGCGTGCGTGCGGGCCCGTATGCATGCTTGTCCGAGTATTGGGTATTTCTAGTGTATTTCTTATGTAATTGTGTGGTTTACTCACCGTTTTGACTGCTTATGTCTTGCAGATCTTGACGGACAGTCACGCAACGACCCGGGCTTCGGTGAGTGGGACAATCCAACCCAGTAGGGAGGCGTTCAATGCACGTAGGCGTGCATTGCCCTCCCCTGGGGCACCATAATAGCATATTAGCTTGTAATAAATGTAAAACTATGCATGCATGAATTATATGATGTATCCATGCCACCTTAGACTTTGTATGCTAGGGATATGCACCCTTATATCATGTATAGCGGCCTATGCATGCTTAGACACCAAGCCCCGGACTATGCATGTTCCCATCTAGTTTAATCTAATTAAATCAAAATGTGAGCATGCCTTAGAGAATATTGTAACCTTGTGGTTATGATATATGTCTCCCCGCATCTTAGTTATGCGCCCTGGAGGAATTCTGGAGAATTCATGACATTAGTAGAGTTGCAATCGGTGTCGACGGATCCATGAGGATCGTATCCGTGTGAGTAGGCTGTCTTCTCCTTTTGGTTGGATCCGATGTAGGAACTCCCCGGTGATAGCTGACCTGACAGAGGGCTCCCGTCCGTAGGTACCTCCGATGTGTCGGACAGTACTGGTAGTTGGAGTGGACTAGGTCGAGGCTACGAGGGTGGGAGAGGCTACCGGGTGGACCAGGGGTGGAGAGCGGTCTAGTATGCCCCAAGAGGCCCATGTCACCCCCCGGAAAGGGTGAGGGTGAGGGGGGGAGGTGGGTTGGCGATGAAACGATCCAATAGAATGTGTTGTTGCTCCCGTGTTAGGGGCTATAATTATTTGAGGTTAATATGAATTGTGATGCATGGGTTGTGCTATTCACTGAGCGTGTGGCTCACCCCTCGCATATATTTTTCTCCAATGATATCTGAGTCGGATCTGAAGGAGGAGCTCCCCGAGGCACATCAGCAGTAGTGGAGCAGCGTCACGTTCTGCGAGTGAGAGGCCATCAGCATCCCCGTTTGGATTGTATGTATTGTATTCCGTGCTTGGGCACGTACTTGTATTTGGATGTCGTTATATATATTGGCTCTCACAGGACAGTTGATTATGTATCGGGTCTGTAATATGTCTTTGAATTACAGACTCAGTCGTTTGAGCTTCCGCTATTTGTATATATTATGTCAGCCTCATTGTTGTCTGTGTTGTCATTTTTTATATTGTTTAGAGTATGTTATTGATCTCCTGTATAGACTGCTAATATTATATATACTTGCCACGTCTCGGGGATGACCGCCCTGGGACATGACAGGAACGGCCAGTACTTCAGTCTGGTCCCAGAATTGACTCGCAACCAGTTCTACTACTTCTCTTACTCAAATTCATCCTATAGAAATCTGAGTTTGATTTTAAACTCTTCTACTCAAGATCATGAGTTGTATGAGATTGCATCAATATATATACAACCACTAAATCCCACATAAATAGGATATATACAGTTACTAAATCCCACAAAAATATGGAATGGATAAATACAAATAATTATCTGTTGAGTCAACCATTTGGGATTGCATGCACAGGCATGTTGCATGATTTCTTCTTATGAGACGGGTTCTCTTTACTCCCCTTCAAATTAGGATGGGGAGCAGTCCAGAGTCCTAGTTTGGTTCTCAAATGATAGAAAGCTTGACGAGGTAGTGGTTTGGTGAGAATATCAGCTACTTGATTACGAGATGAAACAAAACGCGTGACAATGGACCCAAGAGCCACCTTTTCTCGAACAAAATGATAGTCAATCTCAATATATTTAGAGCGAGCATGAAATACCAGGTTCACAGTCATATGTAGCGCGGAGATGTTGTCACAAAAGAGAGTAGTTGGTTGAGAACGATAGAGTCCAATATCTCGTAAGATAAAAGAAAGCCATGTAATCTCTGCTGTGGTAGATGCAAGTGCACGATATTCAGCTTCGGCACTTGAACGAGCAACAGTGGGTTGCTTTTTAGCACTCCATGATATACAATTGCTACCTAAGTAAGTGTAAAAACCAGTTGTGGAACGATGAGTGGTGGGACAACCGGCCCAATCAGCATAAGAAAACCCGTATAACATCAACGAAGTATCAGCCAATAGACGAATTCCATGATTGATGGTACCATGAATATATCGCAAAATTCTTTTAACAAAGCTAAAATGAAGAGTAGTTGGATTCTGCATGTGCTGACAGACAAAGTTAACACTATAAGATATATCCGGCCGAGTGAAGGTGAGGAATTGTAAGGCTCCCACAATGCTACGATAGAAATGTGGATCATGAAATGGTGTGTCATCACAACTAGCAGCAGTCACTTTAAATTTTGTGACCATCGGTGTAGAGACACGCTTACAATTTGTCATTTGGGCACGATCCAATAATTCAGATGCATATTTGGGTTGACCAAGAAAAAGCCCACCTGGAAAGCGTCGCACCTCAACGCCTAAAAAGTAGTGTAGATACCCAAGATCCTTCATAGAAAATTCTTGTCCCAAACGAGCAATGAGCTGTTGAATTAAAACTGGATTGTCTCCTGTAAGGATAATATCATCTACGTAGAGAGGTAACAAAATGGTGCCAAGATTTGAGTGACACACAAATAAAGAAGAGTCTGCAGTGCTACAAAAGAAGCCCAAAGAGAGGAGGAATAAGCTAAATCTGTCAAACCATGTACGTGGTGCTTGACGAAGACCAAAAAGAGCTCGATGTAATTTGCAGGCATAATCTGGATGTTTTGAATATTTGAAGCCAGGCGGTTGCTCCATATAAATGAGTTCATTGAGTTGACCATTAAGAAATGCATTCTTAACATCAAGTTTTCGAATATCCCAATTGTGAGCCAATGCAACAGAAAGAATTATTCGAATGGTGGCAGGTTTGATCACTGGTGAGAATGTTTCATAGAAATCAACACCTGGTATTTGACTATATCCCTTGGCCACTAAGCGAGCCTTGAGTCTCTCAAGGGACCCATCAGAATGTAACTTGGGTTTAAAAACCTATTTGCACCCTACAACATTCATGAAGGGGCGACGAGGAACCAACTCCCATGTTTTGTTGGTGTGAAGAGCAGAGATTTCTTCTTGCATAGCAGAAAACCAACCAGGATGTTGTAGAGCCGTCTTCACTGTCTTTGGAACGGACGGGATGGAATGAGTTGTAAGAGCATACCTTGGGTTGGGTTTTACAATTCCAGATTGAAGACGAGTAACCATGCGGTTGCTAGGAGGCTCAATTATAATAGGAGATGTTATGGCCTGACTAGGTAGTGAAATAGGATTAGATGGTGCTTCAGGTGTAGGTGTGGAATGGTTGGCTTCCATTTCAATATCAGAAACTTGTATTGGTGGTTGGTGAGCACCAGACATGGAGTTAGACTGATTACTTGGAGAACAACAAGGCTCCTCTATATTTGGTTGAGTATGGTCAAAAGAGACAGGCAACGGATCCTCTACCGGTTGTGTTGGCCCATGAAAAGGTGGAGATTCATCAATGGATGGACTGTCAGTAGTACCTGAAAACCACTTAAGAGAAGTTATTTCCTCAGCATTAGAGCTTGTAAATAGTGAACCAGGGTCCTTGAAAGGGAATTTAGTTTCATCAAACACAACATGACGACTGATATAAATGCGACCGGTGGGTGGAAATAAGCATCGATAGCCCTTATGTGAAGAACTGTAGCCAAGAAATATGCATGGTAGAGAGCGTGGATCAAATTTTCTTTTTGCATAATCACGGAGATAAGGGAAGCAGCGAGAACCAAATAACCACTATGGGAAACGTGTCCACTAGATATTATAAATTCTTTCCGTACTACGTGTTAATCAACTGCCACGTCAGTACATTAAGAACAAGATCCACCTGTAATTGACTGTCCTTGATGAACCATACAAACTGTTGAAAAAAATTAATATATTAAAAAATATATATATTAATTAGTTTTCAAATATAAATTAAAAATTTAATGGAATGTTTAATTCCTTCTAATATGTTTTGTTCCACATCGGTTAAAGAATGCGATGAAGCAGTCTTTAAATGTGTCTCGTGTAGATCTTGGGTCGGGACCAAACAGAGGTTGGGGCTTGTGAATTGCTTTTGCTTTTGCGTTTTGCATATTGCATACTTCGGACTCGGGCACGGGTACGGGTTTGAAACGTTTTATTTTTTCACAACGGCTGGCAACGTTTAAATTTGAATTTTAAACGTTGTTTTACTTTATTTTTTTGGGCGATCAAGTCTGTGACCGGATCGACTTCTCTTCCTGCTTGCACCAAGAAGAGAACAACGAGGACTGGATGGTTTTATCTTGGGAACAGATTGTCTAAAACCCTATGCGATTGAAGGGGCGTATTCTGTTTTGAAGACAGTGTTACCACGTGACTCCATACCAGGCTCTTATAATCCTTGTTTTCATATTATCTTTGTTTTTTGATTGATAATAGATAACATTTTTCTAACACAAACCTTTATAACTCATCAGTTAGAAGCTTGTTTAACTATCAACCGTCCCATCGAGTGGCGTCGGTTAAAATCATAGGGTTTGATATTCATATTAGACATTAATCCAACGCGCAAGTTTAGGAATTACTTAACTCAACAAAATTCATATTCAAAACCTACAAAATTGGGATGGCAACCATGTGGGTTAGGACGGATTTTGTTATTACCGAATCAATTAATAAAAAGTCTTCTCAAACTCATCTTACATCCATGACGAGTTTAATTATTTTACCTCAAGACCTGTTTCACCATATTGTTAATAAACTTAATTTCGTCTCATCCCATTTAGAAGGAAATAAAATTAAGAATTTTTTAATTTTAAATATTTTTATTAGATTATAAAATAATTATTTTATGACATTTTTTGATACATGATTAAGTATTGTAATAATAATAATAATAATAATAATAATAATAAAATAAAAGATATGATGAACAATTTACTTATATATCGTATTAATTTTGATAATATAAGTGATTTAAGCTGCATTTGGAAGTGAAGTTGAAGGATTCTTATAATATTAAGTTTTAAACTTAACTTTTGAAAAATATTATTTTATTATTTTTTTTTTCTTAAGAAAAAATACTGGTTTGTAAAGCTAGACGCTGTTTGGATCAAAATTTAAAATTTTTTAGCTTTTCAGACATAAATTTTTTTTAAACACGTATCCAAAAAGGATTTAAACCATTAAAACGAGATATGACATATATTACTTTTAAATCTTAACCCATCCCATATTTCTATCAATTTCAAATGGATCGGTTTCAATTGCCACGTTAGCACATTAAAAACACGATTTATTTATATCTGTCATATTAATTTTTTTCAGTCCGTGTTGAAGCTTGTTTAAAGCCATCAACTGTTCGATCGGTGTGGCATCGATTGATATTCAAATTAAATAATCCAATCCAATTTATTTATTTTCTTGAAGAAAAAGTTTAGGAATTTATTTAAATCAACAAAATTCATTTAAAAAAAAAAAATCTAATTCAAAATGCATTTTTCGGAAGCACCTTTTTCCCGCGTCTCCTTCCATCCATCCATGTCTCCCTAAAAACCTATTCCGTACAACCTTTATCGGAAACCACGATCCCCGACCACGTCAGCACATCAAAACCGCATCAACTCATCCGCACCGTCCGATCGAAATTATGTGTCATTATCAATAGCTGGACCCCACGAGACACTGGACTCCATCGCGTCCCCGATAAGTACCTACTCAAGAACCGATTTGTCACTCTCTCTCTCTCTCTCTTTTTCAGAACAGAATGGACGACGAGGAGGAGACGACGAGGAAGGGGAGAGCAAGAAGTGGCGTCGGCGAAGCGCCGTCGGATCCAAGTATAAATCAGAGCATGGACAACGAGGATGAGACGACGGAGAAGGCGAGTGCAAGCAACGCCGCCGGCGAAGTGTCGTCGGATCCTCCGATGAAGAAGACAATGGACGAAGAGGATGAGACGATGGAGAAGGCGAGGGCAAGCTACGCCGCCGGCGAAGCGTCGTCCGATCCTCCGATGAATAGGACAATGAACGACGAGATGGAGACGACGGAGGAGAAGGCGAGAGTAAGAAAGGCCGCCGGAGAAGCGTCGTCATCGGAATCTCCCCTGAAGAAGGCTAAAGTGGATCAGGTGACGCCGCTGATGCCGACGACCGATCGACCTCCTTCGTCTGATATCAGCGGAGGACGAAGAGACGATCCGGAGATCACCGAATCCAAACGTCCGATGCAGGAGTTGCTGCCTCTGTTGCAGTGATTCACGAAAATCGCCGAGCTTCAAATGGAGGAGGAGCAGAGGAAGAAGAACATTCAGATCGGAATTGATGATGAGATCCAGCGTCTGATGATCCCGAAGCAGAAGCATCCTTCAGTCCTTGAAGTGGCGCGATTGACGAAGATGAGCATTGACGACAATGAGGAGACGACGGAGAGTGCGAGAGAACGAAAGGTCGCCGATGAAGCATCGTCATCGGATTCTCCTATGGTGGATGAGATCGAGCCTCTGAAGCACCATTCAGTGATTGAGATGGTGATGACCACGACCCGTGACGAAATGAACAGACCCCTCATTCAACTCCAACACATTCCTGTCATCGCCCAGAATTGGACGGACGAGGAGGAACTGCAGAGGAACCTAAACGATGGTGCTCCCGCTGCTTCTGATCAGACGGTCAGGAATGCTGAACGTACTGAAGAGGAAAAGAAACAACCGCGGAATAAGGAGTGAGCCGACGATGAATTTTCAATCAGACGGTCAGGATTGCTGTAACTTTTGCAGTTTCTGTTGAAGCTCTTGTTTCTGACGTCTCTTAAGCTCTCTTATGCTCTTGTTTGATTGGTTTGAATAAATCACAGAAAAATTAATGAAATTCACATTACTCCGTTTATTTGTTACTCGTAAATTTTCTGCATCGCGTCAAAACCTGGACACAACTGTCTGTACACTAAAATTCATTAAATGATGTATAAAATACACCAATACAAAAATAACAATATATAAAACTAAAATGTAATTAATATGCATGTTGCATCAATTCTAATGTAACATGACTCAAAATTTAATTAATTTACTTTTCTGATGTACCTTTTCTCGCTGATCCTCCCAACCACGTCACTAATTCCGTACAACTCCTTGTCCGAAACCACGATTCCCCGATCCACGTCAGCACATCAAAACCGGGTCCACCTATTATCACAGGTTCTATATAATTGTGTAAAACCACTTGTTAATCAAAACCTTTTCGGCCCATCCCCACCGTCCGATCCACTGGTGACGCGAGAGAGAAACACGTGTCATAATCAATAGGTAGTCCCTCTTTCCTTAAGTACCCTATAAATACCACCTCAAGTACCCTATAAATACCACCTCAAGTGACCGATTGGTCACTCTCTCAGTCAAAACAGAATGGACGACGAGGACGACACGACGGAGAAGACGAGAGCAAGAAAGTCCGTCGGTGAATCGTCGTCAGATCGACCTATGAAGGA
Source organism: Acorus gramineus (assembly GCA_030737835.1). Classification (NCBI taxonomy): domain Eukaryota; kingdom Viridiplantae; phylum Streptophyta; class Magnoliopsida; order Acorales; family Acoraceae; genus Acorus; species Acorus gramineus. The sequence continues at coordinate 1,131,496 of CM060857.1, read as the reverse complement.
GAGAATGGACGACGAGGAGGAGACGACGGAGAAGGCGAGAGCAAGAAAGGCCGCCGGTGAAGCGTCGTCAGATCCACCTATGAAGGAGAGAATGGACGACGAGGAGGAGACGACGGAGAAGGCGAGAGAAAGAAAGGCCGTCGGTGAAGCGTCGTCAGATCCACCTGTGAAGGAGAGAATGGACGACGAGGAGGAGACGACGGAGAAGACGAGAGCAAGAAAGGCCGCCGGTGAAGCGTCGTCAGATCCACCTATGAAGGAGAGAATGGTCGACGAGGAGGAGACGACGGAGAAGGCGAGAGCAAGAAAGGCCGACAGTGAAGCGTCGTCAGATCCACCTATGAAGGAGAGAATGGACGACGAGGAGGAGACGACAGAGAAGGCGAGAGCAAGAAATGCAGCCGGCGAGGCGTCGTCGGATCAGACCGAAAGTGATGAAGAGATCAAGCGTCCGTTGTTTCCGAACCCTTCAGTCAGTGAGATCGAGCGGCGGACGGCGGTGATAACGTCCCTTCAATCCTCCGACGAACAGTCATCGACGGAATCTCCTATGAAGAAGAAGAAGACGATGATCTCGTCCAGTGACCAAACGAACAGATCCCTCTTGCAACTCCTACCAATGCCGAACAGGACGGACAACGAGGATCAGCGGAAGAAGGAGAAGAAGATCGAACGACAGAGGATTCCACTGCTAGACATCACCGCATCCAATCGACCTCCTCCGTCGGCAATGATAACGTTCCTTCAATCTTCCGACGAACAGTTGTCGACGGAATCTCCTGTGAAGAAGAAGAAGACGATGATCTCGTCCCGTGACCAAACGAACCGAACTCTCTTGAGACTCCTACCAATGCCGAACAGGACGGACGACGAGGATCAGCGGAAGAAGGAGAAGATCGAGCGACAGAGTATTCCACTGCTAGACATCACCGCATCCAATCGACCTCCTCCGTCGGCAATGATAACGTCCCTTCAATCTTCCGACGAACAATCGACGGAATCTCCTATGAAGAAGAAGAAGACGATGATCTCGTCCAGTGACCAAACGAACAGATCCCTCTTGCAACTCCTACCAATGCCGAACAGGACGGACAACGAGGATCAGCGGAAGAAGGAGAAGAAGATCGAACGACAGAGGATTCCACTGCTAGACATCACCGCATCCAATCGACCTCCTCCGTCGTTCAATCTCTTCCCCCAATTCCATCCTCAGATCCGTCCGTCGGCGCTGCCGCCGCATCTACAGCCGCTAGTCCCGCTGCCGCATTTGCCAATACTGCAGCGCTCAATCTTGGAACAATTACAGAGGCAGCGCGTACAGGTCCCAAATCAAGAGCCACTCAATCTTGGAAAAAACAATTTCTTCTGATTTTCTGTTTTATTTAAATTTTTCGGATTTGCCTTGCAGAGGCCGCTCGTCCCCGTCGAACGTCCCTGGTATCACGTACAGGTTCAAATCAAGAGCCACTCAATCCTGAAATTTTTTTTTTTTTCTGATGTTTGTTTTATTTGAATTTTTTTTATATTTCTTTTAGGATTTCCAGAGGAACCGAAACAGACGCCTCTTACAACTCCAACCCGCCGCCCCTGTTATCTCCCAGAATTGGACGGACGATGGTGCTCCCGTTGTTTCTGATCAGACGGTCAGGAATGCTGAACGTACTGAAGATCCTGATCTTGACTTGTTTCTCAAGCTTCCATCACCGGAGGACCAGAAAAAACTTCGGAACACGGAGTGAGCCCAGGATGTACGATCAGACGGTCAGAATTGCTGAACCTTTTGAAGCTCTTGTTGCTTATGTCTCGCAAGCTTTCTCTGAATTGGATGAAAACTGTTCTAATGGTTTTTCTTTTACGACCGAAACCGAAATTTTGATAGAGGAAAACATTTTTTTCTTTTCTGATATCATGTTATTGAAAATGCATGACACTTTTTTTTTCTTTTGTTGGAATAGACTAAACAAATAACCTATTAAATGAAGCCCTTATAAAATGTTGTGCATAAATTTATGTGGTTTTTAAGAATTGTTTTTATCAAAACTCAAAATGTTTTGGATGCTATTATGCTTTGTAATATCTTTTATAGACAGAATTACTCAAGTTTTTGTGTTGAATGAGTCATTACAGACCATCTTATAAAAGCTTTGTTTGTTATAAAATAAACTATTTTCATTAAAAAAAAAAAAAATTTAATGTCATAAGCTTATCAACATTTATGCATCTTAATTTTTGGGCTTAATTCTCTGCATCTGAATTTAATGTCATAAGCTGATCAACATCTATGCATCTTAATTCTCTAAATTGCATAAAAGCTGTTCGGTTGGTTTTTCTTTTACGAGACCGAAACCGAAATTTTGAAAATATTTTTAAATATGTTGTATATTTAAAAATGTTGTATATTTCTCTGAAAATATTTTTAAATATGTTGTATATGGAATTTTTGAGATATTCAGATTTGCTTTTTTTTTTTTTTTTTTTTGATCTCATGTTATTAAAAATGCATGACACTGGTTTTTTTTTTTTTTTTTGGAATTGAATAAACAAAGCAGAGATAAAATGTTCCAAGAATAACAGCTCTTTTCAAACCTTATGATTCTTTTCTTTCTTTTTTTGGTGGTTTGTGTTTCAGGATTTGTATTGGTGTCCGAGAACATAGCAAATTTGAAATCAACACATCATACATTGGATTTCTTTCCAAAAACAAATGCACAAGATTTCTAGTCTGTAAATTGCAGGTTTGCATAGTTGCATTAATAAATTCATTCCATGTGGATCATCCCTTCTATTCAGTGTGTGCTTGATTATATACAAGGAAACAAACTTTTATTATCAGTCATATCTAGTCATTAATCATAGAGACCTATAACTGAATACTAAATCCATACAATCTGGAATACCAAGTCATCCATGATCCTCATAATCATTTGCAAAAAAATTTACATCACATGCACCAGAATCACACACTCAATTATGTTGATGGGTATGCTAAAAATTACCAGTCAGAGGCCATTTTTATTTTTTGATAAGGCAGTCACAGGCCAATTTAACTTCACTTCATCAAATGTGTGCCAGGATTGCAGAGAGAGAGGAATGATTGAATAAGTGAATCATTGCAAACCATATAAATTTGACAGATATCTCTGGTTGTGCATAAATAACTTTGAAAGTACAGAATCATGCATTCAGTAGGTTGCAGTAGATACAACAATGCAGATAAAAAGGGGACATTTGTACATTAAAATCTTGGCCATAGTCATTTCAGTTTTACTTGAAAAAAATTGCACCTTGAAACAATGCACATATCATATGATGAATCAATTGAAATTAATATAACATCACTCATAGTTAATCAAAGAAATCAAAACGACCATTACATTCATACTTTACAACAAACCAGAAAAGAAGAATATAAAAAATTACTTTGGATAAGAAGACCTCAACTTACTTGCCAAAAAAAAAACCTCAACTTATCAAATTACGCGTTCTTTCAGTCCCTGGAACTGATAGATGTCATGCTTTTAGCTTGAGAACCAGTAGACACACTGCTTTTCACCTGAGAACTCTGATTGGACGACATCTCCGAAAAATACAACATCCCCTCTGGGCTATCTGCGAGAATTTGCAGAGACCTTGGAATCGGAGGCACATTCACATCAAGAACACCCTCCAGTATCTGAACAACCTGTCCCATTGGTGGCCTATGATCCTCATCGTCTTGAACACACCAACAAGCTACTCTACAAGTCCTACTGAGCTCTTCCATGTCCGCATCACCTTCTAATCTCGGATCCAAAAGGCTCAAGACTTCATCTTTCACTACGTAATGCGCCGCCCAAATTGGGAAAAACCCACCCTTTCCATCCTCAGAGTGCTCCGAGTTTCTCCTTCCCGATATGATCTCAAAAAGCATCATCCCATAGCTATAAACATCAGCTTTCGCAGTTATAGCAACCCCCGAAATCCACTCCGGAGCAAGATATCCACGGGTCCCTCTCATTGTCGTCAAAACCCTGCTAAAATCCCGTCCCATGAGCTTCGCCAATCCAAAATCAGCTACTTTCGGACAAAAAGAGGCATCCAACAGTATGTTCTCTGGCTTGATATCACAATGTATGATGCAATCCCTGCATTTCTCATGGAGATAGTGCAGTCCTCGAGCGATACCGAGTGCAATCTGATGTCTCGTTCTCCAATTGAAAACCACTTGGTTATTCTGGAATAACTGGGTGTCTATGGAACCCCTCGGCATGTACTCATAAACCAGCAACCTCTTAGTCCCTTCGGAGCAGAACCCGTGAAGGCGAACCAGATTGACGTGTTGAATTGTCCCGATCGTGCTCACTTCGGTACGGAATTGCTTCTCCCCCTGGCTTACACCTTCCAGCTTCTTCACAGCTATAATGGTCGAGTCAGGTAATGTCCCTTTGAAGACAGAACCAAAGCCTCCTCCACCCAATTTGTCAGAGAAGTTTTTAGTCACCCTCTGCAAGTCAGTGTATCTGAATGGAACCAGAGTACCCTCAACAACCTTCAATGCATCAATCAATCTTCTTCTCTTGCATCGCCAAACCAGCAACAAAAAGACACCAATAATCGCTGCCACACCCGCAACTCCACCCACAACAGCCCCAATAGTAACCCCTTTATTGCTTTTCGAGCTCTCGAGCTCAGAAGCTGCGAGACGAAGATAAAGCGTGTTTCCACTCCCCGCAGTCAAGTGTTGGAGATTCAACAATTTTCCATTACTTCCATTCCAAACAGTACACGCGCCATTGTACGAATACGCGGTGCAAGAACAGTCTCTCAGGCAGGCCGATTCGCAATCCTCAACTCCCCTCACACTCAAAGACGTGGGATTGTCGGGCAATGCCATATTGGGCATCGTCAAGAACCCGTCGTTTTTGGCGCCCGTTGAGCTTCCATTCCCGCAATTCAACTGGGTCCTCCTCACACACCCGCCACCCGGGTCACTCAAACTCCACTCCCTCGGGGACGCCTCTTTGAACCCCTGCAAGCAACTACAGAAAGGCAGCGCGTTCTGGTCACAACTCCCGAAAGGTCCACAGTACGAATAGACCTCGCATTGGGTCCTCGGCTGCGACCAGAACAGCAACCACTGCTGGGAATTGTCCAACCAAGTGTACTGCTTGATCTGCCCCGACACGTCCATCACGGTCCTTGAAATGATCGAATTGTCCTTGACAGAGTAAGTGAAGTAACTCTCCGTCGCATTGGATATATATTGAAACGAATATATGTAATTCGATGTCATCTCCGGAACCAGACTGAAAATCTGGCCGTTCCAGGTTCCGCTGGTCCAGAATTCCTTCGAACGGTTCCAAAGCACGAAAAACTGACCGGACCCATTCGGGTCCAGCTCCAAAGAATAGATTCCCGATCCTGGGTCTTCAGAATTCCTCCACGAAGTGAGGATTTGGTTCACCTTCGTGACCTTGTTCCGCCCAATTTTGGCTCCCGGGAGCCAAGTATCGGTCGGGTGGTCGATGCTCTGCCACAGAACGCTATTCGGGTCCGACCCATCTCTCAAAACGAGGTTCCCCGTGTCGAGGATCTCCGCCTCCGTCGAATTCGATGCGAGGGAGGTCAGATTGGTCGACCAAGACAGGTTTTTGGACCCATCAAGCAATACTAGATTGCCGTCTTCGGAGATCCTGAGCTCCGAAGAGGAGCTGCTCGAGACGGGTCGGTCGCGATTGGCGACCCAAACTATGGTTTTTTTGGAGACCTTCTTGTACCAGATGGCGATGTAGAAGTTGGAGGTGTTACCTGGGGAGTAGAAGCCCAATTCAAAGTTGCCTCCTTTGGAGATGATGGTTTGAGTGTCGGAGAGGGATTGGTTGGCGGAGAGGGTCGAAGCTGCAATGGCGAGATGGGTCTTTGAAGAAAGGGAGAGGAAACACAGGAAGAGAAGGAGAAGAAGAGGGAGAGATGGAGAGGTTGGGGAAGCCATTGTTTGATGGGCGAAGGGATAGTTTGGTGAGACATGATTGCGCGCATATAATAAAACATGGAAAATTTGGTGTGTTGGCTTGACTTGGTGGAACTTCTGGTCCACATTGTTTAGGTGGTGAAAATACTTCCATGTGGCCCTGTTTAGAGGTAACTAATTCATTCTGGATTATATCATTTTTCATTTGATAGTGTCTTTATTTACATATTTATTATAAAAAATATATATTAATAAAAAAATTAGTGTTTAATTGAATAAGCATATCTAAGGAAAAAATCAAAATACCCCATGTAAATTCACTTAAATCTATATACCCCCTTAAAACACGTGTAAATCCAAATAATCCACCGAATTAAATTTTCGTTGATACATGAGAAATATTCTATTAATATTCTTTTGGTTAATCTTGAAAAAAAAATACAGTATACTAAAAACTCTTATAATTTGTTAAAAAATATAAAAACATCTTGTAAATAATGATTTTTCTCCTCTGGATAAATTATCAAGCTATTCAGATAGGTAAAATTATCATTTACATATGATTTTCTTAATTTTAACACATTTTAGAGTTATTTGGTATACTATGTTTTTAGTCAGGGTTAATGAGACAGAATATTCGTAAAATAATCCTAATATGTCAATGAAAATTTTAACTAGGGGGCTATTTGAATTTACATAAATGTTTTCAAGAGGTTATATGAAGTTTAGGAAAAGTTAAGAGATTCTATGGATTTCGGATAATTTACACGGGGTTATATGGATTTTTTCCTATTTTTAATTATTCGCTATACTCCTCTATTTTATATAAACGAACATCTGTTGTAGGTTTATTCACTTTAACCCCCTGTTTGGAGTGTGACATAAGGTTATTCGCCCTTGATAGCTATACTAGGATATATAACAATCCATGCTGAATATGAAAATTTTTGTTTGATTGTCTTTTATGTTATTCTCATTGGGAAACGTAAAATAGATATTTTTATTATTTGGTTCACCTTGGATAAAGTAAGGATAAGTGGTAGATAAGAGATGAATAAGAGTTTATGACTTTTTAAATGACAACTATACCCCTGCATAAATTATTTGTGTTTAGGAATAAGTATGAGAGATGTGTGTGTGATATGATAGACGTGAAAATTTTTGGAATGTGTGCAAAGAGTATTAGGTTAGATAAATTTTTTAAAATGACAAAGAAAAGTATTTTTATTCATTGGCATAGATAAGCTCTGATAAACAATTCCACCATTTTCTTAGAATAATTATCAGGCCTTATCCTAGCTTATCCAGGCATAGCTATCAAGGTTTATTCTTGTCAAACAAACAGTTGTTTAGAGGCTATTCTACTGTATTCTCCCCCTATCCATCCTTTATGCTCCACCCCAAACGGGGAGTTATATTCCAACCTATTCCATTGTTATACCTCTATCCAAACAGACATAGAATAGGATGTTTGTGTAACAAAGTCACGTCACAAAATTATGTTTTTATAAATAATTTAAAAATTTTGTTCTTGTCAATTATTTGAGAAATTAATTAAAAATGTCAGAAGTTAGCCACCAATAAGAATGAGTGGTGATACCCAGGCCCCAAAATATAAGCTCCACTAACAAGCCCCATGACGTGTCATTACCTTATTGATTGTTATTAGTTGACTTGTTGACTTTTTAAAAATGGTAAAATGGCAAAATACAAATATGCCATTCATTAAAAATCTCTCTCATTAACCCAAATCCCCTCATTTTCTCTATTCGGTTATTACTTTTCTATGTGAATCTTGAAATCCATTTAACCATTTCAAATTTTGAATTTTAAAATCCTTATCTAAATTACAATTGAACCTAAATTACACTAAAAAAGTTGGATATTTATTGTATTCAAATTTAAATAAAAAAACACATATGGTTACTATATGAATTAGTTACATCAAATACTTTTATTAAATATTTACATCTCTCACAACGATTTGTTACATTTACATCAGAACTGTTACATTTACATAAATATAACAAACAATTTCATTTTCCTACCTAAATATTTTACATTCCATGCAATGTTTAAACAATTTAGAAACAGATTATATTTTCAATAGTCAGTTATATTTTATAGAAAATGTCAAACACTTTTTTTTTTTATTGTGTGATACATTTAACAAACATATGTATTTGACTGTTACAGTAATAAATGTAACAAATATAAATTACTATTTACATTGAAACAACCAAGTGTACTGCTTGATCTGCCCCGACACGTCCATCACGGTCCTTGAAATGATCGAATTGTCCTTGACAGAGTAAGTGAAGTAACTCTCCGTCGCATTGGATATATATTGAAACGAATATATGTAATTCGATGTCATCTCCGGAACCAGACTGAAAATCTGGCCGTTCCAGGTTCCGCTGGTCCAGAATTCCTTCGAACGGTTCCAAAGCACGAAATACTGACTGGACCCATTCGGGTCCAGCTCCAAAGAATAGATTCCCGATCCTGGGTCTTCAGAATCCCTCCACGAAGTGAGGATTTGGTTCACCTTCGTGACCTTGTTCCGCCCAACTTTGCCTCCCGGGAGCCAAGTATCGGTCGGGTGGTCGATGCTCTGCCACAGAACGCTATTCGGGTCCGACCCATCTCTCAAAACGAGGTTCCCCGTGTCGAGGATCTCCGCCTCCGTCGAATTCGATGTGAGGGAGGTCAGGTTGGTCGACCAAGACAGGTTTTTGGACCCATCAAGCAATACTAGATTGCCGTCTTCGGAGATCCTGAGCTCCGAAGAGGAGCTGCTCGAGACGGGTCTGTCGCGATTAGCGACCCAAACTACGGTTTTGATGGAGACCTTCTTGTACCAGATGCCTATGTAGTGGTTTGAAGAGTTACCTGGAGAGAAGAAGCCCAAGACGAAGTTGCCTCCTTTGGAGATGATGGTTTGAGTGTCGGAGAGGGATTGGTTGGCGGAGAGGGTCGAAGTTGCAATGGCGAGATGGGTCTTTGAAGAAAGGGAGAGGAAACACAGGAAGAGAAGGAGAAGAAGAGGGAGAGATGGAGAGGTTGGGGAAGCCATTGTTTGATGGGCGAAGGGATAGTTTGGTGAGACATGATTGCGCGCATATAATAAAACATGGAAAATTTGGTGTGTTGACTTGACTTGGTGGAACTTCTGGTTGAAGGATCTCAACACTTGTTGGATCTTTATTTTAGTTTTTCGCTGCGTTACCAATTCATTCTGGAATATATCATTTTTCATTTGATAGTGTCTTTATTTACATATTTATTATAAAAAATATATATTAATAAAAAAATTAGTGTTTAATTGAATAAGCATATCTAAGGGAAAAATCAAAATACCCCATGTAAATTCACTGAAATCTATATAACCCCCTTAAAACAAGTGTAAATCCAAATAATCCACCGAATTAAATTTTCGTTGACATATGAGAAATATTCTATTAATATTCTGTCTGGTTAATCTTGAAAAAAAAATACAGTATACCAAAAACTCTTACAATTTGTTAAAAAATGCAAAAACATCTTGTAAATAATGATTTTTCTCCTCTGGATAAATTATCAAGCTATTCGGATAGGTAAAATTATCATTTACAGATGATTTTCTTAATTTTAACACATTCTAGAGATATTTGGTATACTATGTTTTTAATCAGGGTTAACGAGACATAATATTCATAAAATAATCCTAATATGTCAATGAAAATTTTAACGAGGGGGCTATTTGAATTTACATAAATGTTTTCAAGAGGTTATATGAAGTTTAGGAAAAGTTAAGAGATTCTATGGATTTCGGATAATTTACACGGGGTTATATGGATTTTTTCCTATTTTTAATTATTCGCTATACTCCTCTATTTTATATAAACGAACATCTGTTGTAGGCTTATTCACTTTAACCCCCGTTTGGGGTGTGACATAAGGTTATTCGCCCTTGATAGCTATACTAGGATAGATAACAATCCATGCTGAATAGGTAAATTTTTGTTTGATTGTCTTTTCTGTTATTCTCATTGGGAAACGTAAAATTGATCTTTTTATTGTTTGGTTCACCTTGGATAAAGTAAGGATAAGTGATAGATAAGAAATGAATAAGAGTTTATGACTTTTTAAATGACAACTATACCCCTGCATAAATTATTTGTGTTTAGGAATAAGTATGAGAGATGTGTGTGATATGATAGATGTAAAAGTTTTTGTAATGTGTGCAGAGAACGTTAGGTTAGATAAAATTTTTAAAATAACACAAAAATGTATTTTTATTCATTGGCATAGATAAGCCCTGATAAGCAATTCCACCATTTTCTTAGAATAATTATCAGGCCTTATCCTAGCTTATCCAGGCATAGCTATCAAGGTTTATTCTTGTCAAACAAACAGCTGTTTGGGGGCTATTCTACTGGATTCTCCCCCTATCCATCTTTTATGCTCCACCCCAAACGGGAAATTATATTCCAACCTATTCATTGTTATACCTCTATCCAAACAGACATAGAATAGGATGTTTGTGTAACAAAGTCACGTCACAAAATTATGTTTTTATAAATAATTTAAAATTTTTGTACTTGTCAATTATTTGAGAAATTAATTAAAAATGTCAGAAGTTAGCCACCAATAAGAATATCTATCATACATATGTTAAAATAACCTCTCCCCGATTGGAAAGTATTTCATCGCACAAAGCAATCTCTTCATTGATATTTATACATGGGTGTAGACCATAAATTGTAAGCTTAGATTTTTTTGACATATGAAATGCTTGTGATAGCCGATAAGAAGCTGTCATGTAAATGATAAGAGCCTATTAAAAAATATAAACATAATTTTCAATAAATTCTCACCTGTAAAAGTTTATTAAAAAATGAATATAATTTATACACAGTTGACATGGCAATCTCTACGTATGGGGTGTGACTTAGGTTATTCGCTCCCGATAGTTATACTGGGATAGATAACAATCCAGGCTGAATAAGTAACTTTTTGTTTGGTTGTTTTTTTTGTTATTCTCATTGGGAAACGTAAAAATGATTTTTTTGTTGTTTGGTTCACCTTGGATAAAGTGATGATAAATGGTTGATAAGGGATGAATAAGAGTTTATGATTTTTTAAATGACAATTATACCCCCTGGGAATAGTGTGAGAGATATATGATTGATTTGATAGATGTGACAGTTTTTGGAATCTGTGTGAATCTGTTAGGTGAGATAATTTTTTTTTTTTTTTTACAATTCAAAATACAATCCTATATGCCTTGTTACAAATTCAATGGAGTATATATTTTGTTAGACGGTATATATATCTCGTTAAATTTTTTCTTACTTTTACTAAAAAAATGAATTCATTAATTCGAAGTGGAGCAATATACATTTTTTATAAAAACATATATCTCATTAGATGATATTTACTATTTTTTTTAAAAAAAAAAACATGTGTGGTCTGAGTTTTGGTTGGTAAAAATAATTAAATTTAACATTTTCCACAAGATCATCATGTGAAGCATGGAAAATACTACATCCAGTCTTATGAGTTGTCCCGTGTACAACCCCCAATCATTTTAACTTTTCTTAAAGTGTATATTCACCTAACGAAGTTAACACTATTGTAAAAATTAAAGTATATGTTGAGATAAAAGAATACAAAAAAATGTAATTTTTCATACACTATGTCAGTAGAATATATAACTAGAACAATATACATTCTCCTGGTTAAATGTATGAGCGGTTGGAAGATCAACATATAGAAAAAAATTAAAATTAAAATGCTTCATTTAACTAATGGACACCAATGGGTTTAATTACGGAATATTTTAGTTTTTGTGATGAGAAATCCTATGATTATTATCTTTTAATGTTGGAATATTCATGATCATAGAGTTACTCACAGACCCTCTACAATAGTTTTTTTTTTCTTCTTTTGTTACTAAAAACACTCTTTTGCGTCTTACAGTGACTTTGATTTTTCATTCAAAAGGATACTAGGGCTGTTCAACCAATCCTTGGTGTTCTAATACATAACTTCTAGTCTTCTATAAAAAGATGTGTACCTTTGAATTCCAATAACTGGTCAAACATGGCAATGAAATAAGGTTGCAAATTTTGATCAAGACTTATTAAGCATCATTATTGTAGGGCCAATACGTATAATTGATTTGTTTCACGACTAAAGCATTATAGAGTTGTTTCAATACGTATATTTGACTTATTCAAGATCTTTTACACAGGTGTGGATTTCAATGAAGAGGTTATGCAAGTGCATACACAATCTGTTTTATTCAGAGTACAGTATCGGTGAATATGAAACTGGAAGTGTCGTTGTTGTGTCGAGATCAATGTTTAAAATATCGAAAAGGGTCTAAATTGATTTTGATCTTTCTTTGTTGGGTATTAAAAAAAAATGTCAAAGAAGCATAAAAAATGAGAAAAACAATATGCATATTTATTGATGAATATTTTTTATTGAGTTGTTGAATGGAAATGAAAAGGGTTCAAATTTCAACATATGAGAAATATAATTCCAATAGCCCAATGTTTTCAAATTTAGTTTAAATATTTTGAAAATAGTTTTTTTTTCTAAGAAATATAATTTAAGAAACCCATATACTTTCATGATATTTTAAAATAAGTTTTCTCTGTATTATTATATATTTTTATGTTATATATAGAATTTCATTATGACTACAAAGCATTAAAAATCTCTTCTTTTTCATAAGTTTGTTTAAAATTTCATTATCATTGCTCCGTGAATGTGATTCATTTATTAAAACCCTGGAATGAAAGGGCATGTTGCTGTAAAGGAAAAAAAATCAATTTCTCGCAAGAAATTGACAAGAAATTCAATTTCGCACGAAAATTTCAATAAATGTCCGATATTTTACGATTTGCTCTGAAAAATCGATAAGTCGATCGATATATCAATATATCAATCGATATTTAAAACATTGGTGGAGATTGTGATGACAGTATTGAACCTTCTTTAGGGTTTATATGGGGCGTGATATAGGTTTATTCATCCCTGATAGCTATATCGGGATAGATAACAATCAATACTTAATAAATAAATTTTTGTTTGGTTGCTTTGTCTATTATTCTTGTTGGGAAACATAAAAGTAACATTTTTATTTTTTTTATTCACCTTAGATAAAGAAATGATAAGTGATGGATAAATGATGGATAAAAGTTTATGACTTTTTAAATGACAACTATACTTTTGAATAAGTGTGAGAGATGTGTGATCGATTTGATAGATGTGACAGTTCTTAAAATGTGTGTGTGAGATTATTAGGTTTAATCAATTTTTTAAAATGACATAAAAGGATATTTTTATCTATTGGCATGGATAAGCTTTAATAAGCAATTTTAGTATTTCCTTAGAATAATTATCAGGCTTTATCCTAATTTATCTAGACATAGCTATCAGGGGATATCCTGGAAAAACAAATAGTAAATAAGGATTATTCTCCAGTATTCACCAATATTCTCTGTTTATTCTCCACCGCAAACGGGGGGTTAGAGACTCAAAGTTTTGTTTAATTAAGATGTTCACTGCTTGCACTTACATTTAATGCTACACCATTTTCATGGCCAAATTCAATGTTAATACATTTCCCTGGAGACATCCGCCACCTGATAATCCAATCACGCACAACAAAGCCAATTCACGATTTGGCTCCAAGGGCCACATCTTTTATTACTCAACAAACAATCACCAACAACACCTCTTTATCTCCTTGTCAAGCATTAATTGTTCAGCTCCACTTATTCATGCTCTTCCTATTATGATCTTCATCACACTTTGTAATACAAACCTTCACAAGAACTACTTGTTTTTGTAATGGCTAAAGAAAAATCATGTTCATCTTCCCTTCTATTGCTTCACCTCCTCTTCTTCTCCTTCAACACCCACCTCTCCTATGAAGCTCACATCATCTATCCAGGCCAGTCTCTCCATTTCAACCAAACCATAGTCTCTAAAGGTGGCACCTTTGAATTAGGCTTCTTCACTCCAGGCAACTCTCACAACTATTACATCGGCATCTGGTACACCAAAGCCACCCCAAGAACAGTAGTCTGGGTAGCCAACAGAGAGACACCCATCTCCAATTCCCCGTCGTCGGAGCTAAAACTCTTGAAAACCCACAATCTAGTCCTCCTCGACGGCTCAAAAAACCCGGTTTGGTCCACCAACATAACCTCAACCACCTCCAATTCCACCGTCGCAGAGCTCCTCGACAGCGGGAACCTCATCTTGCAAGGTGACAACGTAATTTGGCAGAGCTTCGACCACCCGACCAACTGTTGGCTCCCAGGGGGAAGATTGGGTCTGAACCGGCCCACCGGAGAGAACGTTTTCATCACTTCATGGAAGAGCCCGGACGACCCTGCAATGGGTGACTATTCATTCGGAGTGGACCCAACAAGGGATCAACTAGTCCAGCTCTATAAGGGGGTCCAACAATACTGGACTAGTGGGGAATGGAACGGCCAGTACTTCAGTCTGGTCCCAGAATTGACTCGCAACCAGTTCTACAACTTCTCTTACTCAAATTCATCCAAGTACATCACCTACTCGATCTTGGATCCCTCAATCGTCACGCATTTCACTGTCGATGTATCGGGGCAGGGGAAGATGTGGTGGCTGAAGTCGGCGACGGAGTCGATACTGGTCTGGTTGCAACCAAGAGATCAGTGTGACATTTACTCCTACTGCGGCGCATTCGGTGTCTGCAGTCAGAACACCCTCGATTCATGCGCTTGCTTGCGAGGCTTCGAACCAGTGTCGACGAGGGAGTGGGGGTTGGGAGTCTGGAATGGCGGGTGTTTGCGAACATCTGCTCTTCGATGCGCGAAGAACGGATCGGGTGGTGGTGGTGGGGACAGGTTTATGTTGATGCCCAATGTGAAATTGCCCATAAATCCTCTATTTTTGAATGCAGGGTCCATCCAAGACTGTAAATCAGCTTGCCTGAGCAACTGTTCTTGCACTGCTTATGCTTATGGGAGTGGGTGTTCTCTGTGGCATGGTGGGCTTGTGAATCTGCAACAAGTATCTGATAATTCCAGCGGTACGGGCGATCTCTGCATCCGCTTATCAGCTGAGGAGCTTCAGAGCTCAAAAGGCGATCACAAGTAAGTCTGTTAACAGAGCATATACGGATTAGACCCATTTCCATATTCGTATTCGAATTAAATATCCAAAAAAATATCTGTATTTGATATGTGATGGATATTTAAATTAAGTATCTAAATCTGATTGAGATGATTATCTGAAATATCTAAAAAATAAAAATAATACATCTAATATATGTAATACTTGAAAAATCTAATAAGTACATAATACAAAACATAAATTTATAAAAGTCGTAAGTATATTACATGGCTTAAAATATACTAAACAATAAAAAAAACTTATATTAATCCTAAAAATATAAATATATCAATATAATAATATAAAATAAATTTCAGATACAAATATTTTTCAGATGGGATTTTTGTATCCGAACCAAAATATTTCGAATACATATACTTTATTTTGAATACGGATAACATATGCAATTTTTTTTTCAGATAATTGACAAGTCTAATCACAGGCGAATCAATTCAGGCTCGCTTGTGGGTGCCATTATAGGATGCGTGGCTATGATGAGCTTGCTTGTTTTCCTCATTTGGAAACTCCGATTCCAATGGACGCAAACAACGTTGGAATTGAGCAAGAACTCGTTGTCTACGTTCAAGTACCGGGACCTCGAACACGTGACGAAGAACTTCTCTGAAAGGCTGGGCAGAGGAGGCTTCGGTTCAGTGTACAAAGGGGCTTTTCCAGACTCCACCGTCGTCGCGGTGAAGAAGCTCGAAGGGTTCAGCCAGGGCGAGAAGCAGTTCCGGACGGAGATTCTCGCGGTGGGGCTGATACAGCACGTGAACCTCCTCCGCCTCCGCGGGTTCTGTTGCCAGGGATCGAAGAGGTTGCTCGTCTACGACTACATGCCGAACGGGTCATTGGAGACTCATCTCTTCAAGAACCCGTCGAACCGCCTCGACTGGAAGACGCGGTACTTATGCAAACAAGCTTTAGTTTTGCTCTTATTTCTCATTTTTTTTAGAGAGTAAATAAATTGTATTGCTATAGAGAAAATTCTTGTACAAGAGGTGCATATACCAAAAATCACCCCAATCAAATAGGATAAAGAATAGCTATGATGCATCCCCACCTCTATCCAAGTTCTTCTTTGAGGGAATTACACTTTTGAAAAAAAAAAAAAACAAGTTTCTAATTAGCTCATCTGATTAGCTCATCTGCATCTTTCATATTCTATTCCCGCTGCATCACTGTCAATGGCATTAGTGGTCGATTAGCTTCTCGCCAGATATGTGTGGCATTCCATTATGATAAATTACCCAACTTGGAATACATATCCTTTAGGATACGAATTGCAGTCCATGGGGGTTTTCCTTTGCCCTACACCAAAAGAATGACAGTTCTAGAATCTCCCTCAATCCATAATTTGGTAGTTTTGGACTGAATTACAAGGTTGAACCCAGCTTGTATACCGCATTGTTTCTAAACTTTTTTGTATTTTGACGCCCACTGGACTTGCATCAGGTACCAAATCATGCTTGGGACGGCGAGGGGACTAGCTTATCTCCACGAGGGCTGCAGGGATTGCATCATACATTGTGATATTAAGCCAGAGAACATACTACTGGATTCTGAGTTTCACCCAAAAGTGGCTGATTTCGGTATGTCTAAGCTCGTAGGTCGGGATTTCAGCCGGGTACTGACCACCATGAGGGGAACCATAGGCTACATCGCGCCAGAGTGGATATCTGGACTGCCCATCACGGCGAAGGCAGATGTCTATAGCTTCGGATTGATGGTTTTCGAGATGATATCGGGGAGGAGGAACTCCGAGCGATGCGAGGATGGGAAGTACCTCTACTATCCTCTGTGGGTGGCGAACAAGGTTCGTGAAGGCGATGTTCTGTGTTTGTTGGATGACAGATTAGATGGAATTGCAGAGGTTGGAGAGCTCACCAGAGCTTGCAGAGTCGCTTGTTGGTGCATACAAGATGAGGAGGAGGACAGACCGTCGATGGGACGGGTGGTTCAGTTGTTGGAGGGGGTTTCAGTCGTCGACATGCCGCCTGTTCCAAGCTCTCTCCGGCGTCTCGTGGAACAATAGGATATAGTGGTGTCTCTGTTTCAGATACGAGTTATTAAGTATTTTGGGTGGTGTGGTTTCATTGTTTGTTTGGGTGGGTTGTGATGTTTCAAATAAAATTATATGTGAATCATGAACTGCTTTTGTGTTGTATACTTGTATGCAGTTTGTAAACTTTTAAAGATTGTGTATGACTAGGAATCTAAAGAGGTTGTAAATCCATTGTGTAATTGATGGAAGTTATTCAATTTATTATTCTAATATTATGTATGACTCCAGGGTTTTTAGGCTCGTTTAGATCCGTGGTAAAGCGGATGCTGCGGTGGGGAATCTGTTGTAATGCCACCATATATCCAAACTTTTTTTTTTTTTTGGATTTACGTATACCCACACAACGTCCACAAGCCAAATTACCTCACATTTAAAAAACCCAAAAAACAACGCTTCTTTAACACGCTATCACTTTTCTGAACACATAATCATATCAAATGAACCCTTAGCCTCCCTTATCTCTTTTCCTAATGCTATGTAGCTTCTCCATTTGCTCTTTCAACTTGTCTTTACTGAGTGGAGTATCTCCAACTATGGTGCAATTTCTTAATTATTTATACTTATTTGAGTGGAGCACATTCAATAGTGACGAGTTATGGTGAAAATGTTGGAATTTTTAACAATTTTATTTGTGTGAAATAAATAATAATAATCACAAAATAATATTATACAAAGTCTAAATCAATTACCGACACAATCAGAAAAATATAAAAACAAGAAACCACAAAGAAACAACAAATTTAACGTGGTTCGGTTTAAGCCTGCATCCATGGAACACTCCGACAACAATCCACTATACCAAATATAATGAGAATAATGTCCTCTCAAGTTTTATCTAAAACTTGAGGAATATAATATAAAAAAGATATACAGAGTTACCTCAATAGAAATCTAAATAATTTTTCAACTAACTTGGAGAACAAAACCTTGATGTAGATAATAATAAATAGAGGAATATCTGAAGAAGGAACACCTCTTCTCCTCTCTCTCTTCTTTGTTGCCGAACCCAACACGTCGCGGAGCCCTTTCTTTTTCTCGCTGCACTGTTGTGATGTCTCGTGAAGAGGAAGCCCAAGGTTATTAAATACCCTCCACGTCAGTATATGCACGTGTGTGCACTGCCATGCATGGACCTTCAAATGGGCTTATCAAGCCCTCAATTGGGCTGAACCCAATAAGCACAAACCCGACAGAACAACAAGAACAAATATACGTTCCTACAACACCTACAAAATGACTGAGTCTAACATTTTCCCTTTATGAGTGTTGTTACACTCAATTTTTTTTTACAGTTCAAATTACAGTCTTATATATCTTGTTACAGATTCAGTGAAGGCGTGAAGCATATATTTCATTAGACGATTTATATACCTCGCTAAATTTTTTCTTACACTTACTAATAATAGGTTCATTCAACTCGAAATGGATCGATATACACTTTTTATTAAAGCATATACCTTATTAGGTGATATTTACTATTTAAAAAAAATAAAAACACGTATGGTCTGAGTTTTGATTGATAAAAAATTAAAAATGACTGAGTCTAATATTTTCCCTTATACAATCATACACATGCACCGACAGAAGACCCTCGATTTGTGCGCTTGCTTGCGAGGCTTTGAAACGGTGTCGGCGAGGGAGTGGGGATTGGGAGTCTGGAACAGCGGGCGCCCCGATCCGTTCTTCGTGCATCAAAGAGCGGGTGTTCGCGCTTCGATGCACGAAGAACGGATCGGGGCGGTGATGGGGACGGGTTTATGTTGATGCCCACAAATCCTCTGTTTTTGAATGCAGGACCCATCGAAGACTGCAATTCAGCTTGCCTGAGCAACTGTTCTTGCACAGCTTGTGCTCAGAGTGGGTGTTCTCTGTGGCATGGTGGACTTGTGAATCCGCAACAAGTATCTGATAATTACGGCTGTACGAGTGATCTCTACGTCCGCTTATTGGCTGAGGAGCTGTAGAGCTCGAAATGCAGTCATAGTTAGTCCTGTAAACGGAGCAGATTGGATAGGCTCATATCCGTAATCTGTATCTGAATTTATCAAAAAAGTATTCGTATCTGATATCCAATGGATATTTAAATTAAGTATATGTATCCAATCTAAAATCCGGATTCGGAATCGGATAATTATTTAAATATATCAGAAAAATAAAAATAATATATCTAAAACATAAATTTAAAGTGTAATAAATAACAAAAAAAAACTAATATGTAAAAATCTAATAATTAACTAATATAAAACATTAATTTCAAGTGTAATAAATAACATAAAAAAACTAACACTAATCTTAAAAATATAAATATATTAATATAATAAATAATAATATAAAATAAATTTTGAATACGAATATTTTATTTCAAATATGGATACGGATTTTTAGATATTGGATAATTTTTCTGTTGGAGGTGTTATTTTGGGGAGAAGAAGCCCAATTCAGAGTTGCCTCCTTTGGAGATGATTGTTTGAGTGCTGGAGAGGGATTGGTTGGCGGAGAGGGTCGAAGCTGCAATGGCGAGATGGGTCTTGATGTGTAGAGGAGGAGACGAAGAAGAGGGAGAGATGGAGAGGTTGTGGAAGCCATTGTTGGATAGAAGGAGGGTTACACGAGAATACCACTTTATTTCTAATTATTCTGATATAATTATACTCATATATTTCATGCAAACAAACATCTGTTTTGGATTTATTCACTTATATTCTAACTTATTTCACTGTTATTTCTCTACCAAGATAAGCATACGGTAGAATGTCTGTTTAACAGAGTCACATGTCACAAATTTTTTTTATTAAAAAATACTTTTAATACATAATCTGAAAAATTTGTATATGTCAATTATTTAAGAAACTAATTAAAAATACTAGAAATTAGACACTAATATGAATATCTACATACAAATATTAAGATAGTCTCTCTCTATGGTAAGAAAGTCTTTCATCACATAAAGCAATATTTATATGCTAATATACTCACTTCATTTTGCATCCCTATATATTATGATAGCATAGTATATTAATATACACTATATATAAGGTTCTATCATAACGTATGAATTATTTGTTTTTCAAGTGAAAAAAATAGATTTTGTATCTCAATATATATTTCATTTTATATAATAATATGTACTTTAATAAAAGAGTATATAAATTTTTTTTAAAAAAATGATGGGGATTGTAATGAAACTATAATGGGACTGAACATATCATTTTTCTTATAGACCACAATTGCCGGTCGCTGTAAAATAGCAGAGGAAACTTTGTTAAAACTCATTGTCACACAAAATAACGAATTTGGGTAAACACGTCGCCCGGACTTGATCTGCATCTAGAAGATCCATGATCAATAGAGGAATTTTGATGCAAGGGAGGGCCGCCACTTATGCGTACAATATAAGTTGAAGGGGGGACCGCCATGACATTTAGGGCCGTTTGGATTGGTGTCTGGGGACACCACGTCAGGTTAAATGGGTCTGTTTCTCTGAAGTGTTGTTTTAACGCGTTTCAAAAACCAGGAAAAATAGCTTTTCACCGCCACCACTCCCCTTAAAACGCAAAAGCTGAAATAACGTTTGGATGGGAGGTAGAGTTTGGTGGTGTTTTCAAACACAAAAGCCGACCTAATGCATTGCCAAACGGGTCATAAATGAAGCACCAATGTTTGAAAAATGTTACACACAAAAATGTTACAGTCTCGCCTACAATCATACTCTAAATAATCATAAAGATCCATTTATAAAATGTTTGAAAAAAAATTAACGATACATATACATATTATTATATTAGAATAGAATCATCATAGAAGAACCACAATGTTTAGGAGAGCCCATAAATCAGTGGCCCAAAATATCAGCTAAATGTGCAATGGCTACACTGAACTATTCCTATAGTCATTCAGTACTCGTTTTCCACTAATCTTGTATTTAAAATATAAAAAAAATGCGTACAATTCATTTTGATGTATACTTTATTTTTTTAATAAAGATAATTGTGGCTCCAAATTTCCTGGTTGAAAGTACTGGGACGGATCTCGAAGTCTATCCGGTTCGACCCGACTAAATGATGACTCGCAGGGCGCGAGCCCATCTTGATGGGCCTGGTGACCGGTCTCACTGCCCGATGACGCGACAGCACAACTGACCCAAATCCAAAACAGGTCTGGCCTGAGGATCCGACCGATTACCGCAGACCAAGTCAGTAAGTAATCCATCCAATTATTGCATGGATCCACACAAATCCAATGCATTAAGGGATAATTATTAGCATTCAATCCCTATTAATTCCATGCAAATCACCAAATCAGATAATTATTAATTTGGTCCACCAAATCCTCATGGAATCTGAATATATATGTTAATCCATAATTGACCAAATCAGGGAACATATCTTTTGTCTCCTGGACAATGATTCAGGGATTCTCGACCGTTCAATGGAGAGGGTCGATCCAAAACTCTAGCACCATTCCATCACCCCTATAAATAAGAGGCAAGAACAGACTCATGAGGTAGGTACAATCTCTGTTTTCCAATTCCCTTTTGGTCGGCCACTTTCAATGACTTGAGCGTCGGAAGGTCCTTTGCAGGCCCCCCACCTCCCGGTGTTGAAGGCGTTCAGGAACGGCGATGGATCAAGGCGAGTTCGGGCGGGGGAGAACAGGAGAGACGGAGTCCGTTTACCCAAATCCGGTAAATTTTTACCCCTCCAATAATTTATTATAGACCATATATCTTTAAAAATTCAACACATGTAGGAGACTATAAAAGCAATTATCATAACAGTTGTTCTTAACATTTTCTATCAAAATAGGTTTGTTTTTTCATCAGAAAAATGTTATGCACAATCTTGTAGACAACCTCATATTAGTTTTCACATGTTGGAAAATTGAATCATAGAATGACTCACAGATCCTGTGCAATAGATTTTCTCTCTTTTTGTCAGTACTAGAGGTCTTTTATGTCTTACAATGACTGATTTTCATTCAAAAGGATAGTAGGGCGTTCAACCAATCCTTGGTATTCTAATACATCACTTCTACAAGAAGATGTGTACATTTGAATTCCAATAACGGGTCAAACATGGCAATGATCAAGATTGATCAAGCATCATAAGTATTAATTGTTCAGCTCCACTTGTTCATGCTCTTCCTGTTATGATCTTCATCACACTTTGTAATACAAAACCTTCACAAGAACTACTTGTTTTTGTAATGGCTAAAGAAAAATCATGTTCATCTTCCCTTCTATTGCTTCACCTCCTCTTCTTCTCCTTCAACACCCACCTCTCCTATGAAGCTCACATCATCTATCCAGGCCAGTCTCTCCATTTCAACCAAACCATAGTCTCTAAAGGTGGCACCTTTGAATTAGGCTTCTTCACTCCAGGCAACTCTCACAACTATTACATCGGCATCTGGTACACCAAAGCCACCCCAAGAACAGTAGTCTGGGTAGCCAACAGAGAGACACCCATCTCCAATTCCCCGTTGTCGGAGCTAAAACTCTCGAAAACCCACAATCTAGTCCTCCTCGACGGCTCAAAAAACCTTTTCTATAAACAATTTAAATTTGATATATATTATAAAATTATATATATATATATATGTGAGATATTGGGTGCGGCGAAATGGCACATGCGGATTGAAATTAGGGGCGTCCGATCTGGTCCTTTTAAATCTGACGGTGGAGATGCATATGAAGACACAAATGTGAAACTGGAGAAACCGGTAATCACTCAAACCCTCTCTCTCTCTCACACTCAATCCCTCTCTCTCCTTCTAAACGTCTTCGAAGAAACCCAAACACCCCAAAATTTCCCTCTCTCGTCTCCCTCAAATTTGGCCACCCCTTCTTCGTATGGATTCGAAGAAACCCTAAAAGCCCTAAATCCTTCTCTCGTCTCCCTCAAAATCGGACACCCCTGCTGCGGCTCCTCCTCCGGCTCCACCAACGGCACCCCCCTACGGCTCCTCCTCCGACTCCACCAGCGGCACCCCCTGCGGCCCCTCCTCCGGCTCCACTAGAGGCACCCCCCTGCGGCCCCTCCTCCGGCTCCACCAGCGGCACCTCCTTCAGCCCACCTGCGGCACCCTGCGGCCCCTCCTTTGGCCCACCTACGGCACCCCCTGCGGCCCCACCTGCGGTTCCACCAGCAACAACCCCTGCGGCACCGTGAGGTACAAACAATTAATGAATGTAGGTATTGGTGTGAGAAAGCTATGACCTTGTTGACCTCCTTGATAGGAACTAATTAGATTTGATGATTAATCACATAGAGTTAGCTTGACTTATGACATACTTGAATGACTAATACGAAAAAGTTTATTGTTCATAATTATTCAATATTTACCATTTCCGTGCATCTGACCATGTACGATCACTGGGTCCCAAGGGATCTGATCCACACAAAGCGGTGACCGATCGGCGATCCCCTCAAAGACACCTTTGGCCCTTCCCTCAACATTCTCATCAAGCTCATCGCAGTAAAATCACTGGTCTTTGCCCTGTTCTTCACAGCTCATGGAGGATTACTTTTCAAGTGGCTGTGAACTATGATTCTTCGCAATTGCAGAGTGTGCAAAGAAATGTTTCACCTTGGTAATATTTTTAGATCTGTCTCATTTTAGTACATGATGAATAAGCCTTTTTTTGAAGTTGTGGATAGATGTCCTACATTTTGTATAATCAAGTCCTCGGGGTTATATGGATTTTTTTGTTTTTTTGGGGTTTTGTCAACCATTTGCTTGTTATCTTCAGAGAATATTTTGGTTAAGTTGTATCCAGGTTTCATAGTCTTGTTTTGAGTTTTTGTGCACATGCAATTGGTTAATCTTTGTGAAATTATAGATTTAGTTTAGTAGTACTGCTTGAGTGCTTGTCATGAATTCTAGAGGAAACAGGAATGGAAGACATTTTGCAAGGAATGGAAAATTCATTCCAAGAAGCCAAAAAAAAAAAAAAAAAAACATTTCATTCCAAGTTCCAACAGGTGAATGAATGTCAAAATGGCCTTAAATTTATTTACAATACAATAAATTCATGGATTATCCATTTTTACCCTCACCACAGGCTTTTTTAAAGAATTGTGTTCACATATACACAAACTAACTTCTCATCTTACATGGATATATTCTTATTTGGAGTATCCCTTGTTTGTGCATTGGTTAAAGTTTATCATGTCAAAATTGGAAGACACTATTAAATTGACAAACCAAATATTGTAAGTCTCCTATGAAGAAACACACAGAAAAATGATGAATTGAGAAACTAACCAAATCAGCATAAACCACACAGCAGAACAATAGAATCACAAGAGAATCCATACTTGGAAAAAGAAAAAAGAAGATGAAGTTCAAAAGAATTTGGCTTCACTCCTTTTGTAGTGGTTAATATTGATGATAGATGAAACTGGGGAGCTGGTTGAACAGGGAAACTTATCATTTTGGTAGTTCAAAATGCTTTCAACCAAGACATAAGTCTAAAATAAAAAAAGAAAACACATGAAGACTTCAAATGCTTTCAACCAAGACAGACGTCTAAAATATCCAGTGAGGAGATTGGCTGCAGTGGAAAGATCTGCCCCGGTGATAGCGCATTGGACGATCTGTCTGTGTGAGGGCCTATCTGTTGTGAGAGCCAATGCAGCTCCTGTTATCGCTCCTGCAACTGCGCTGTTTTTCTGCAATCACAACAAACACATACTTCAAAAAACAAATTTCAAAGCGTGTTCGGACTGCAAAAGTGAAAAGAGTAACATTTTCCTTTAGATACAGATATGGGCAAGAAAGTCATAATAGCATGAATGGCATAGCATGAATGGTACATGATAATCCTACATTCGGACATGAATGGTTTGTGAAGTGCTGACATGGGTAACATTTTCCTTTAGATATATAGAAGCATGAGCAACAGTTTCATCATCACGTGTACCATGAACTCCACTAAACATTTTAACTGTGAAATGCAACAAATATGACCACAATTAATTTAACACTAAACAATACTCATATTCACTAAATATGCATGCCATCTTGCTAATTTACAATATATATAAACACATACAAATCACACGCACACATACATACAGTTCTGGTCATGACTTATCTAATAGAATGTGTTCAAACTACACAACAAAACATTTAACCCAATCAAAACAAAATAATAATATGATAAATCACATAAAATCTACACCTAAACCAACATATAACAAACCTAGAACTTCAACTAGATAAAAAAAAAAAATCCTTCTGACAGCCCTTGTTTCATCCAAATAAACTGGAAAAAAAAACTAAATGACATAAATCCTAAAACGCCATTAACTTACAAACCCTTGAAATTATTGTTTACAAACTCTTTAAAAAATAACCCATTAACTTAGAAACCCATTTTTGAAGGAAAAAAACCCTAAGTAGTCAAACAAAATAACAAATGAAGCAAAGTCTTAAATAATCAGATAAATCAAAGGTTAAAGAAATTCTTACCGGAAGGGAAGGAGATGCCGGACGGGGATGCCGGAATGTGATGCCGGGACGGGGACGCCGAAAGGGATGCCAGAAGGGGGATCGGGGGCGGGGTGGCGTGTCGGAAGGGGAGGCCAGGCGTGCCGGGATGAGACGGGGAGGCGTGGGAAGGAAGGCCTTCGAGGGGAGGAGGGGTTGCAGCTTTTGTGGTTGGGTGAGAGAATGAAAGGAGAGAGAGATATGTTTGATTTTTCATTCAAAAGGGGACAGGGAGAACCCCTTCAGCCGGTTGCACAAGTTGGGTAAGTTTTTTTTTTTTTTTTTACAATGACATCGATCGGACGGCCCTGATCGCAAACCGCATGTAACAAAAAAATCCGCATGACCACATCTAATCGGAAGTCTCTCTCTCTATATATATCATTATTATTATTATACATTATGTAACGTTTATATTCAATTAGTTTATATGATTAATCATTATCTTGAAATTTTTATTAACCATTATATCTCTATATCATCTCTTAACAAGACGAGAAACCCTGGCCTGGAGTCATAAATAATGGAATCATAAACTGAATAACTTCCATCCATATAACAGATTCAAAACCTCTTTCGATTTCCCGGTCATACACAAAAATTGTTTATAAACCATATACAAACACAAAGGAGTTCATGATTCACATATAAATTTATTTGAAACATCACAACCCACCCAAACAAACCATGAAACAACACCACCCAAAATACTTAATAACTAGTATCAGAAACAGAGACACCACTATATCCTATTGTTCAACGAGACGCCGGAGAGAGCTCGGAACAGGCGGCACGTCGACAACCGAATGCCCCTCCAACAACTGAACCACCCTTCCCATTGTTGGCCTGTCCTCCTCCTCATCTTGTATGCACCAACAAGCAACTCTGCAAGCTCTGGTGAGCTCCCCAACCTCTGCAATTCCATCTAATCTGTCATCCAACAAATACAGAACATCACCTTCACGAACCTTGTTCGCCACCCAAAGGGGATAGTAGAGGTACTTCCCCTCCTTGCATCCTCGCTGTCCTCCCTGATATCACCTCGAAAACCATCAATCCAAAACTATAGACATCCGCCTTCGCTGTGATGGGAAGTCCTGATATCCACTCTGGCGTGATGTAGCCTATGGTTCCCCTCATGGTGGTTAGTACCCGACTGAAACCCTGACCTACGAGCTTTAGACAAACCGAAATCAGTCACTTTTGGTTGAAATTCTGAATCCAGTAGTATGTTCTCTGGCTTAATATCACAATGTATGATGCAATCCCTGCATCCCTCGTGGAGGTAAGCTAGTCCCCTCGCCGTCCCAAGCATGATTTGGTACCTGATGCAAGTCCAGTGGGCGTCAAAATACGAAAAAGTTTAAAAACAGAAAAACCTTAAGCCCCATTTGCTTAGCGACATAAGCTATTCGGAGACCTATTTCATCATAGATAAATAACAAGTCATTTTTTATTTAGTTGTGTTTTTTATTATTGTTATTGAAAAATGAAATAATGAGGTTTTGTTATTTGGTTGACCATGACTAAGTTGTGAATAAAAGGTAAACAAAATGTTGATAAACATTTAGAAAATGTAAAAATTTGATTTGACATGTTGACCTTTTAATTTATAAGAGGGGATGACAGATGATTTGACATGTAAGTCTATTTTATATCAGTGGGATAAATTGAGTAGAACAACACAATTTTAAGGGGATTTAGAATATTGATGTCAATTTATTCCCATCTATTCTATTATAGCTATACTCATTTATTTTTTTGTAAACAAACAATTTTTTAGACTTATTTTTTCTTATTCCCTCTTTTTCCACTATCCAAACAAGGGCTAAAATGAGAGAAATACGAAACAAAACCGAAAATTTTAATACTAAGCAAAAGCCAAAAATAAAAGTCCAAAGGGGATTATTTGCATAAGTACCGCGTCTTCCAGTCGAGCCGGTTCGATGGGTTCTTGAAGAGATGAGTCTCCAAGGACCCATTCGGCATGTAGTCATAGACGAGCAACCTCGTCGAGCCCTGGCAGCAGAACCCGCGGAGGCGGACAAGGTTCACGTGCTGTTTCAGCCCCATCGCGAGTATCTCCGTCCGGAACTGCTTCTCGCCCTGGCTGAACCCTTCGAGCTTCTTCACCGCGACGACGGTGGAATCCGAAAAAGCCCCTTTGTACACTGAACCAAACCCGCCTTTGCCCAGCGTTTCAGAGAAATTCTTCGTCACGTGTTCGAGGTCCCGGTACATGAACGTAGACAACGAGTTCTCGCTCAATTCCAACGTTCTTTTGGTGCATCGGAGTTTCCAAATGAAGAACGCAATCAAGATTATCACAGCCACGCATCCTATAATGGCACCCACAAGCGCGCCTGAATTGATTCGCCTGTGACTAAGCGTGTCAATTAAGTTAGTATGAATTTTTTTTATTTTTTATTGTACTTTAAACCATTTAATATACTAATGATTTTTATAAATTTATATTTTATATTAGTTAATTATTAGATTTTTACATATTTCATATGTTAGATATATTATTTTTATTTTTTAGATATTTTGTATAATTATCTGAATTTAAATCGGATTGCGGATCGAATACAGATACTTAATTTATATAACTATCGATATCGGATATTAGATACAGATATTTTTTTTAGATATCTAATTAAGATACGGATGCGAATATAGGTCTAATCCGTATCCGCTCCATTGACAATCTTACTTGTGATCGCCTTTTGAGCTCCGCAGCTCCTCAGCCGTTAAGCGGATGTAAAGATCGCTCGCACCGCTGGAATTATTGGATACTTGTTGCAGATTCACAAGCCCACCATGCCACAGAGAACACCCACTCCCATAAGCATAACCAGTGCAAGAACAGTTGCTCAGGCAAGCTGATTTGCAGTCTTCGATGGACCCTGCATTGAAAAACAGAGGATTTATGGGCAATTTCACATTGGGCATCAACATAAACCCGTCCCCACCACCGCCGCCCGATCCGTTCTTCGCGCATTGAAGAGCAGATGTTCGCAAACACCCGCCATTCCAGATTCCCAACCCCCACTCCCTCGTCGACATTGGTTTGAAACCTCGCAAGCAAGCGCACGAATCGAGGGTGTTCTGACTGCAGACACCGAATGCGCCGCAGTAGTAGTAAATGTCACACTGATCTCTTGGTTGCAACCAGACCAGTATCGACTCCGTCGCCGACTTCAGCCACCACATCTTCCCCTGCCCCGATACATCGACAGTGAAATGCGTGACGATTGAGGGATCCAAGATCGAGTAGGTGATGTACTTGGATGAATTTGAGTAAGAGAAGTTGTAGAACTGGTTGCGAGTCAATTCTGGGACCAGACTGAAGTACTGGCCGTTCCATTCCCCACTAGTCCAGTATTGTTGGACCCCCTTATAGAGCTGGACTAGTTGATCCCTTGTTGGGTCCACTCTGAATGAATAGTCACCCATTGCAGGGTCGTCCGGGCTCTTCCATGAAGTGATGAAAACGTTCTCTCCAGTGAGCCGGTTCAGACCCAATCTTCCCCCTGGGAGCCAACAGTTGGTCGGGTGGTCGAAGCTCTGCCAAATTACGTCGTCGCCTTGCAAGATGAGGTTCCCGCTGTCGAGGAGCTCTGCGACGGTGGAATTGGAGGTGGTTGAGGTTATGTTGATATTCGTATTCCCACTGAAAGATAATTTTTATTTTTTGGTTAAAATTAAAATTAGGTAAGTAATTTTATAAAAATAAAACATATATACTTTATTCATTTATATGTGTAATTTTTTTTCAAATGAAGTATATGTTTCATTACAGTGAGTGTAGTGGCTGACGAGATATGCAGACCTAACTCTAAAATTATATACAATTTTTTTTTGGATAATTGATGTACTTATCCTTAAAATAGGTTTGTCTCAGTGACCACAACTAATGTGTATTGAAAGGTTTGAATATGTGAATCCCCAGCTCGCTCACCACTTTACCCATAGGGCGAGTTTAACAAGGGGACAAGTGGTGGGAAAAAAAGATAATTATGAAAATAAGTAGGAAGAGAACAACTTATCATGTTTGATATAAAAATAATTAAGATAAAGTGTGGACAATTGTCTAAATTTTGAAATAAAAATAAAATTTTCTACTTAAAAGCAGCTAACATTCATTGTCCTGATTTTAACAAATGTAAATAAATACAAAATTGATAGATTTTATTTAAAATTTTAATAATTTACTCTCAAAATCTTAACTTACAAACCAGCCCATTTTTTAAACGGTAAGAAAGATCACATTATGTGAGTTTAAGAACCCTCAAAAGAAAGCTCATTTTTGAACTTTAAGAAAGCCCATTTTTGAACACCCAAACGGAAAATGTTAGATTATGTCATTTTTACCTATCAAAACTCAGATCATACATGTTTTTATTTTTCAAAAAAATAGTAAGCATAATCTAATGGTGAATATATTTTGATAAAAATCGTATATCGTTCCATTTTGAATTAAATGAACTCATTTTTAGAAAGTGTCAGAAAAAATTTAATAAGGTATATACATTGTCTAACGAAATATATGTTTCGTTGGATTTCTACAAAATTTATAAAACTGCATTTTGATTGTAAAAATTTATTCTCAAAAGAAAGATCACATTTGGTGAGTTAAGAACCCTCACCCCTACTTGACAGACCGATATGGGCAAATCAAACATTGCATTAAATGCGAGGCAATTTAATTTTTGAACTTTCATCTACGTGGTTGCCACACACATCACTTTCAAAACTATTATTGACTAGCCATTACATTACAACTTATCAGGATTTTGAATTTAAAAGGTGAAAATAGTCGTTGTAGGGGGACTCGATAAAAATTTAAAAAAGGGCTCTATCATTACAAATTACCAGGATTTTGAATTTAAACGGTGGAAATAGTTGTTGTAGTGGAGCCTCAATAAACATTTAAAAAGTGGCTTCGTCATTACAACTTATCAGGATTTTGAATTTAAACGGTGAAAATAGCCATTGTAGGGGGACTCGACAAACATTTAAAGGGGGCTCCGCCATTACAAATTACCAGGAGTTTGAATTTAAACTGTGTAACTAGCCGTTGTAGTGGAGCCTCAACAAACATTTAAAAAGGGGCTTCGCCATTACAACTTACTAGGATTTTGAATTTAAACGGTGGAAATAGCCGTTGTAGGGGGACTCGACAAACATTTAAAAAGGGGCTCCGTCATTACAAATTACCAGGATTTTGAATTTAAACGGTGGAAATAGTTATTGTAGTGGAGCCTCAACAAACATTTAAAAAGGGGCTTCGCCATTACAACTTACCAGGATTTTGAATTTAAACGGTGAAAATAACCGTTGTAGGGGGACTCAAAAAAACATTTAAAAGGGGGCTCCACCATTACAAATTACCAAGATTTTGAATTTAAACGGTAGAAATAGCCGATGTAGTGGAGCCTCAATAAACATTTAAAAAGGGACTTCGCCATTACAACTTACCAGGATTTTGAATTTAAATGGTAGAAATAACCGTTGTAGGGGGATTCGACAAACATTTAAAAGGGGACTCCGGCATTACAAATTACCAAAATTTTGAATTTAAACGATGGAAATAGCCATTGTAGTGGAGCCTCAACAAACATTTAAGAAGGGACTTCGCCATTACAACTTATCAGGATTTTGAATTTAAACGGTGGAAATAGCCGTTGTAGGGGGACTCGACAAACATTTAATAGGGGGCTCCGCCATTACAAATTACCAGGATTTTAAATTTAAACGGTGGAAATAGCCGTTTTAGTGGAGCCTCAACAAACATTTAAAAAGGAGCTTCGCCATTACAACTTACCAAAATTTTGAATTTAAACGGTGGAAATAGCCGTTGTAGGAGGATTCGACAAACATTTAAAAGAGGTCTCCGCCATTACAAATTACCAGGATTTTGAATTTAAATGGTGGAAATAGCCGTTGTTGGGGGACTCGACAAACATTTAAAAGAGGTTCCGCCATTATAAATTATCAGGTTTTTTAATTTAAACGGTGAAAATAGAGGAGCCTCAACAAATATTTAAAAGGGGCTTCGTCATTACAACATACCATGATTTTAAATTTCAATGGTGGACATATAGCCGTTGGAGGGGGGTCTCATCAAACATTTAAAAAGGGGCTCTGAAAACTCAAACATTCAGATTTTTTTTTCCTGTGTTCTTGCATTTCTCTCTCCCTGTGTGTGTGTGTGTGTGAGAGAGAGAGAGAGGGAGGGATGCATATGAGAAGTTTGAGAAAGCAGAGGCTTCACCGCTGAAGATGCTCTCTTCTGATCCTCAATTTTTCAGGTAGATCAAAAACCCATCTGGGCCTTCATGATATGATTCTTCCTATTCTTTTCATGTTGTGTTTTATTGGATTCTATGATGATGGGTTTCATGGGTTTCACAAAATCTGGTGATGGTTTTGATTATTTTGGATTTTCTATAGATGGGTTTTGTAAATCGTCTCTGGTTATTTGTTCTTTCTCATTTGTTTCTTTCTTTCATTGTTCTGGTTTAATTCCACTGAAGATGCTCTCTTCTGATCCTCATTTTTTCTGGTAGATCAAAAACCCATCTGGGCCTTCATGATATGATTCTTCCTATTATTTTCATTTTGTGTTTTATTGGATTCTATGATGATGGGTTTCATGGGTTTGACAAAATCTGGTGATGGTTTTGATTATTTTGGATTTTCTATAGACGGGTTTCGTTAATCGTCTCTGGTTTTTTGTTTTTTCTCATTTGTTTCTTTCTTTTATTGTTCTGGTTTGATTCCACTACTCTGATCTTTTTTTTATATATAAATATTTTGTGGACAGTGCTATTTGTTGTGTGATTGGTTTTCCTCTGTGTCACTGCACTTGAAAATGTTGAAAGTTTGATAAAAATGCATTTTTTATATAACGTTCTGATCATGACTCTTAGTCTGTTGGGTATTTGATAAAATGCATGAATTATATATATTTCATCATGCTAGTGTAAGTTTAGATTGCATTTGTTATCAATTTGTGTGATGGGGCTGCCAGAGTTATTTTCTGGTCAGTTTCTCAATTGTTTTCACTTGGCTTTTGATCAAGTATGGATCAAATGAATCCTTGTTTCAATTTCTATTTAATCAAAAGAGGTGATTTGGATCTCCATTGAACAATAACTAAGTCGTTTTGCTCATCAGTGTGAAGATTTGGCTTGGTTTGTTGTGTTCATGTTGCGGGTTAAACAAAAAGTCTGAGATTTGTTTGTGAAACTTTTGGGAAAAAACAGAATGACAGTCTAATAAGATTTTTTTTTTTTTTTTGAGCAAAGATGCAGTCCTTTTCTAAACTAAAACAGAGTAATTGTAGAACAGGCATGTGGCGGAGGGGGGACGACAACCTGCTGGCCCACCGAGGGAGAAAATTAATGGAACTTCGTCACTAGTTATCTGAGCCAAATATGAAATCCCTAGCATTGCAACATTGAGAAAAATTTCAGAAATAAAAGAAGATATCATTTGTCTGAGTTAACCATTAAGCATGTTATGTTTTATGATTGGATTTAGCATCTCCTCCAACAAGTTAAGAAGTTCCATGAATTTATCCACATAAAAAGTAATAAAAAACAAAAATTAAATGATGCAGTGAGAATGTAGTAGAGTGAAATGGGAATCAGATTTTCTTTATTCTATGATTAATGGGTGCAGTGTGTGAGTTAGATTATACAGAAATTCACTACATTTAGTCAGACACTTCACAGATGGAATAGGATTTGTTAAATAAAAAATGGGAATGACTAATATTTACAAGTCCTCAACCGAAAGATTGGCTTGAGTGAATATGAGTAATGTTTGTTATTATACATGGACTTATTATATATTCTCTGAAGCAATTCTAGATGGCAGTATATATTGATTTATTGGTGAATTATACAAATGGAATTGGATTGATTAAAAAATTGGGATGACTGTTATTTACAAGTCCTAAACTGAAAGATTTGCTTGAGTTAATATGAGTACTGTATCTATTGAATTATGTTCTATGAAGCAATTCAAGATTGTGTTATATATTGATTTATGGGTGCATTGTACAGATGGAATTGAATTGATTAAAAAAATTGGGTTAACTATTATTTTACAAGTCTTAAACTGGAAGATTTGCTTGAGTTAATATGAGTGATGTTTGTTATACATGGTTTTATCTATTGAATTATTTTTGTGGGCTTTTCTCATGTCCAAGCCCATTGTGACAAAAAAACGTGTCCATTATTATTGGTGATCATTGGTGATTGAAAATGCTTATGTTGGGAGTAGCAACATAAATAATGCAACGTTTTGATTGAAAATGATTTTGTCAATCATTGGTGATTGACAAAATAATGCAATGTTTTGATTCATGCAACAAAAATAATTTCCTTTTTTTGTTGGGGGAGTAGCAATTTAGCTCCTTTGTTGCAATCATATTTTTCAAATGACCAGATTATTTCATGCTACTCCCAAAAAGCACCAAATAATTTTGTCTATCTACGCAGCTCTATGAAAATCAAATATACTTATATTACGTGTTTTTCATCTGAGTTCCTTTTGTTTTAGTTTTTTAATTTTTATTTTATTGATTAATGATGTTCTACTATTTGCCTCCACTAGTGTACAATCTTGGTTATGCCATTGCTCTCAGTGCAAGAAGCAAGCAGTACCACCATGTTCGTGAGGGGGATCCATTTTCATCTCCCTTCCACTTCAAAGATATGCAATTCCAACTCTATATATGTAGTTTTGTTGCAAATTATTATTTGAAGCATCGATATTTATTATTATATTTTGATTTTGATTATCGTATATTTATGGTGTTATCCTATAATTGTGGGAGCTTTTCTCCCACCCATACAATTATCCATCCCACCTGAAATAAAAATTTGGGGGTGGGATCAATAATTAGGAAAAAAGAGAGGTAGAGAAAGAGAGAAATGGGGGGGGGGGGGTAGGTGGCGGGTGTGTGGGAGGGGATGGTGATGTTGGGGGAGAAGGACTGGAGAGAGAGAGAAAGAGAGAAAGATAGATGATGCTGGCGGTGAGTGGTGGAAAGCTACGGGATGGGGAGGACGGCGGGCGGCTGCAACTGGGGCACCGCCCTCCCCATTCCTGGAGCCGCCTTCCCCAAACTTCCTCCGCTCACCGCCGCCCTTTCTTTCTCTCTTTTTATTTCCCTATATTTCTTTTTCTATTTCCCATCCTTCTCCCCCCAACGTCACCTCATTCTAAACTTTAGAGAAGTGCCTCAGGTATGTAGGGAGTGAGAAAATCAATCTTATAAACCAATGACAAGTAAAAAAAAAAAATATTTTTAGTTGTTGGATCTTTTTAATCTTTATTTTATTATTTTTTTCATGTGTTACTCATTATAAAATATCTTGATGATTCT
The DNA here is from genome assembly GCA_030737835.1 of Acorus gramineus. Lineage (NCBI taxonomy): Eukaryota > Viridiplantae > Streptophyta > Magnoliopsida > Acorales > Acoraceae > Acorus > Acorus gramineus. The sequence goes on along the minus strand of CM060857.1, from coordinate 1,096,423 downwards.
TTGTGAAAGTAATGTGAAAATATTATTTTATGTTATTTCATTTTTCAAGTGTATCATTTAGTTGCATTGGTATCTTTGATAATATATAGATTCATCTTTATTGTCAACCTCTCAGGTTATCATATTAGTTTTGGTAAATATTAATTTTATGGATTTATATGTTGAAAAATTTATTTATATTAGTGCTTCCCGATAACATGCTTTGTTATTAGTGTTGAAATTAAGCAGGACACATCCATGAGTTCAATTGAAATAAAATTCTGACAAAGATATGATTGTATATTTTCAGTTGTTGGATCTTCTTAATCTTTATTTTATTATTTTTTTCATGTGTTATTCATTAGAAAATATCTTGATGATTCTTTGTGAAAGTAATGTGAAAATATTATTTTATGTTATTTCATTTTTCAAGTGTATCATTTATTTGCATTGGTATCTTTGATAATATATAGATTCATCTTTATTGTCAACCTCTCAGTTTATCATATTAGTTTTGGTAAATATTGATTCTATGGATTTATATGTTGAAAAATTTATTTATATTATTGCTTCCCGATAACATGCTTTGTTATTAGTGTTGAAATTAAGCAGGACACATCCATGCGTTCAATTGAAATAAAATTCTGACAAAGATATATGATTGTATATTTGTTGTATCAAGACCGTTGATAATCTGATTATTTTGAAATGAGGCTTAAAATATTATGGGTTATCATGGAGACTATTTGGTATTCTTCTCCAGCCAATAGTAATTAAGCCTTATTATGCTAGTGCCGAATTCAAGGGAGTTTACTGGTTTTCTGGAGAATTACTCATTACATGGGACCAATATATTATATGATCCTCAAATCAGTTCTGCTCTCCATTAGCAGAAAGATTCAATTTATGCAAACAAGGGTTTTTTCGGTGGTATTCACAAACCAGTTATTAGAATATCAAGAGCCTCTCATGCTGTTAATATGAATGTTGAATATTTTTCTGGTTTTCATGGAGCATCAATCAATTCATATGATAAAGAAACGCAATGGGATTATTATTGATGGGTTGATGATCATTCCATATTCTACAAGACATGTGAGTGACAAATGGTCTATTTGAGGTACGTAAATATAAACCAAGCTTTTGATTATTTTATCATGTTGGTGGTTATATAAAATTACTTTATATAAAATTGTGAATGGTATATATATGATTATAATCAAGTCTTGTAGATGATGATAGCATGCATGGAAAATAAAAATTATAGAAAATGCATGTGATTTGTAAGAGTATATGAAATGGATTGCGTATTTGCATTCAAATAAGTCCCAAATTATAATTTAAGAGAAGTTTCTAAATGTGGGGTATTTTTATAAAACTAAAATATAAAAAAATTACGAGAAATTATTAAACACCCAAAAATGCTTGGGGGACATCAGACTAACGGTCAAAACTTAAATCAGACTTCATGAGACAAATTGCCAAACTTATCAAACTTAAATATTGGAACGAAAATGGAAAAATGTTTAGGCATCTACGTTGACTTAAGTCCATTTGACACATGTATATATCAGGGAATAACAACTGATTTTTTATTTTATAAAAAGGAGATTCAGCCAGCTCTAAAACTGGTCTTCTTCATCTTTCTCGGCTTCATCTTCTTCAGGTATGTGACATATAACTAACTCTCTTTCTTGTATTCTCTCTCTCTCTCAGTCTCTTTGATCTCTCTACTTTCCCACTCAGTCTCTCTAATCTCCCTCTCTGCTCTCTACCTCCTTATCTTTGCTCTAACTATCCCTCTTTGTCTCTTTTTGCTTACCTATCTCGCTCTACTCTACCTGATCTCTCTATGCTCTCTCTCTAATCTCTCAATGCTCCACCTATCTCTTTTTGCCTCTTTCTTTCTCTCTATCATCTCTGCCTACCTATCTCTCTCTGTTCTAGGTATCGACAACGGGCTAGAGCGAGCCCGTGAAAATTGGGGTCAAGCCCAGCCTTGGGACTAGGCCAGCGAACCTGTCTGGCCAGGGGCCAAAAAAAGGTCAGGACCTCACGAGACAGAACGAGCCCATTGGGTCGAGGCTAGGCTTCAGGCCGCAGGCGAGTGACCTTCAGGCCCAAAACAAAATGGGAATGACTAATATTTACAAGTTCTCAATCCAAAGATTGGCTTGAGTGAATATGAGTAATATTGTTTGTTATTATATACATGGACTTATCCATTGAATTCTATATTCTATGGAGCAATTCTAGATCGTAGTATATATTGATTTATTGGTGAATTATACATTGGTGAATTATACAGATGGAATTGGATTGATTAAAAATTGGGATGACTATTATTTACAAGTCTTAAACTGAAGGATTTGCTTGAGTTAATATGAGTACTGTTTGTTATATATGGATTTGTCTATTGAATTACGTTCTATGAAGCAATTATAGATTGTGTTATAGATTGATTTATGGGTGGTGAATTTGTACAGATGGAATTGGATTCATTAAAAAAATGGGATTCCTATTATTTTACAAGTCTTAAACTGGAAGATTTGCTTGAGTTAATATGAGTCATGTCCAAGCCCATTGTGACAAAAAAATGTGTACATTATGATTGATGATCATTGGCGATTGAAAATGCTTATATTTCAATGCAATTTGATTCATGCAACAAAAAAAATTTCTTTTTTTTTTTGGAGTAGCAATGTAGCTCCTTTGTTGCAATCATATTTTTCAAATGACCAGATTATTTCATGCTACTCCCAAAAAGCACCAAATAATTTTGTCTGCCTACACAGCTCTATGAAAATCAAATTTACTTATATTATTTGTTTTTCATTTGAGTTCCTTTTGTTTTAGTTTTTTAAAATTTTATTTTATTGATTAATGATGTTCTACCATTTGCCTCCACACTAGTGTACTATCTTGGTTTTATGCCATTGCTCTCAGTGCTAGAAGCACTACAACCAAGTGAGTGAAGGGGGTCCATTTTCAACTCCTTTCCACTTTAAATATATGCAATTTCAACTCTATATATCTATAGTTTTGTTGCAAATTATTATTTGAAGCATCAATATTCATTATTATATTTTGACTTTGATTATCGTACATTTATGGTATTATCCTATAATTGTGGGAGCTTTTCTTCCACCCCTACAATTATCCATCCCACCCTGAAATAAAAATTTGGGGGTGGGATCAATAATTAGGAAAAAGAAAAGGTAGAGAAAGAGAGAAATAGAGAGGGGTAGGCAGTGTGGGAGGGGGTGGTGTTGGGGGAGAAGGATGGGAGAAAGATAGAGATAGAGATAGAGTGAGAGATATGAAGGGAGAAAGATAGACGATGCTGGCGGTGAGTGGTGGAAGGGGGGGTGGGGGGGGTGGCGCGGTGGTAGGCAGTGTGGGAGGGGGTGGTGTTGGGGGAGAAGGATGGGAGAAAGATAGAGATAGAGATAAGAGTGAGAGATATGAAGGGAGAAAGATAGACGATGCTGGCGGTGAGTGGTGGAAGCTACGGGGATGGGGAGGACGGCAGGTGGTGGCCACTGGGGCGCTGCCCTCCCCATTCCTGGAGCCGCCTTCCCCAAACTTCCTCCGATCACCGCCGCCCTTTCTTTCCCTCTTTTTATTTCCCTATATTATGTCATTGTAGACGTTAGAGAAGTGCCTCAGCTACGTAGGGACGTTAGAGAAGTGCCTCAGCTACGTAGGGAGTGAGAAAATCAATCTTATAAACCAATTTATGTTATTTCATGTTATTTCATTTTTCAAGTGTATCATTTATTTGCCAGTATCTTCTCTTTTTTTTCTTTTTTTGTTTTTTTTTGGAGAAGAACGCATTGGTATCATTGATAATATATAGATTCATCTTTATTGTCAACCTCTCAGGTTATATAGATTAGTTTTGATAAATATTGATTCTATGGATTTATATGTTGAAAAAATTATTTATAGTATTGCTTCCCGATAACATGCTTTGTTATGAGTGTTGAAATTAAGCAGGACACATCCATGCGTTCAATTGAAATAAAATTCTGACAAAGATATGATTATCAAGACTGTTGATAATCTGATAATTTTGAAATGAGGTCTAAAATATTATGTGTGAATGTGTGATCATGGAGACCATTTGGTATTGTTCTCCAGGAATTCATTATCATGATTATCAGATTTTTTGAAAATTTCAATGAATCTATCAGCCACTAGTGATTAAGCCTTATTATGCTAGTGCCGAATTCATGGGAGTTTTCTGGTTTTCTAGAGAATTACTCATTACATGTGACCAATATATTATCTGTGAGATTATTATATTATATGATCCTGAAATTAGTTATGCTCTCCTGAAATTACTGTTTCTCTATTAGCAGAAAGCTTCAATTTATGCAAATAAGGGTTCTTTCAGTGGTATTTACTAAATCACGAGTTATTATAAGAATATCAAGAGCCTCTCATGCTGATTAATATAAATGTTGAATGTTTTCTGGTTCTCTTAGAGCATCAATCAATTCATATGATAAAGAAACTGTATGAGATTATTATTGATGGGTTGATCATTCCATATTCTACAAGACATATGAGTTGCGAATGGTCTATTTGAGGTACGTAACTATAAACTAAGCTTTTGATCATTTTATCATGTTGGTGGTTATATAAAATTACTTTATGATAATCATGCTCATGACTCGGTGAATGGCATACATTTATATTTAAATCATTATAACTTGTGTTTGTATGTTTATATGATTATAATTAAGTCTTATAGATGATGATAGCATGCATAGAAAATAAAAATTATAGAAAATGCATGTGATTTGTAAGAGTATATGAAATGGATTATGCATTTGCATTCAAATAAGTCCCCAATTATAATTTAAGAGCGGTTTCTAAATGTGGGGTATTTTTATAAAACTCATATATAAAAAAAATTACGAGAAATTATTAAACACCCAAAAATGCTTGGGGAGAGACATCAGACTTCATAAGACTAATTGTCAATCTTAAATATTGGAATGAAAATGGAAAAATGTTTAGTTCTACGTTGACTTAAATAAAAAATATTCAGGGAATAACAACTTGAGCCCATTATTTTGAAATGGGGTTTAAAATATCAGGGAATAACAACTGATTTAAAAAAAATGAGATTCAGCCAGCTCTAAAACCGGTCTTCTTCATCTTCCTGGACTTCATATTCTTCAGGTATGTGACATATAACTCTCTTCTCTACTCTCTCTCTCTCTCTCTCTCTCTCTCTCTCTCTCTACTTGTCTCTTTGACCTCTCTACTTTCTCACTCAGTCTCTCTAATCTCCCTCTCTCCTCCCTATCTTTGCTCTAACTATCTCTCTGTCACTATCTGCTTACCTATCTTGCTCTACTCTATCTGATCTCTCTCTGCTCTACCTGTCTGTCTTTCTCTTTATCATTTGCCTACCTATCTCTCTCCGTTTTAGGTATTGACAACGGCCAAGGCAAGCCCGTGAAAATTGGGACCAAGCCCAGCCTTGGGATTACTAGGCCAGCGAACCTGTCTGGCCAAGGGTTAAAAAAGGACCCGGACCTCACGGGACAAAATGGGCCCGTTGGGCCGAGGCTAGGCTTCATGCCACGACTTTCAGACTCAAAAAAATGAAATTTATCAAGTAGGAGGTATTCCCTCCCAACAACAAAATGGGGGCACGTGTCCCCTACCAGCATGGCAAGGGGGAGAGGGGAAGGCGCCCCCCTCACAAGGCATGTGTCTAATGAATTTTTGTTGGGAGGTATTCCCTCCCAACAACAAAATGGGGGCATGTGTCCCCTACCAACATGACAAGGGGGAGGGGGGAAGGCACCCCCCTCACATGGCATGTGCCTAATCTCGCTCGACTCTACTCAACCTGATCTCTCTCTGCTCCACTTATCTCTCTTTCTATCATCTCTCTGCCTAGCTCTGTCTGTTTTAGGTATCGACAACGGGCCAGGGCAAGTCCGTGAAAATTGGGGCCAAGTTCAGCCTTGGGATTAGGCCAAAGAACTTGTCTGGCTAGGGGCCAAAAAAAGCCCGGCTCATGGGACAAAAGGGGCCCGTTGGGCCGAGGCTGAGCTTCAAGCCAAAAAAAAAAAAATGAATTTTATTAAGGAGGAGGTATCCCCTCCAAACAACAAAATGAGGGCACGTGTCCCCTACCAACATGGCAAGGGGGAGGGGGGAAGGCGGCCCCCTGACCCCCTCACAAAGCCTGTGCCTGATCTCGATTTACTCTACTCTACCTGATCTCTCTCTGTTCTACCCATCTCTCTTTGTTCTCTCTCTAATCTCTCAATGCTCCACCTATCTCTCTCTCTCATCTCTCTACCTACCTATCTCTCTGTTCTAGGTATCGACAACGAGCCAGGGTGAGCCTGTCAAAATTGGGGCCAAGCCCAGCCTTGGGACTAGGCCAGCGAGCCTCTCTGGCCAGGGGCCAAAAAAATGGTCCGGACCTCACAGGACAAAACAGGCCTGTTGGGTCGAGTCTGGGCTTCAAGACACAGGCGAGCGAGCTTCCAACCCAAAAAAAATGAATTTTATGAAGGAGGGGTATCTCCTCCCAACAACAAAATGGGCCCCCACGTGTCCCCTACCCAACATGGCAAGGGGGAGGGGGGAAGGCACCCCCCTCACAATGCTTGTGCCTAATCTCGCTCTACTCTACTCTACTTGATCTCTCTTTGCTCCACCTATCTCTTCCCAACAACAAAATGGGCCCCCACGTGTCCCCTACGCAACAAGACAAGGGGGAGGGGGGAAGGCGCCCCCCTCACAAGGCTTGTGCCTGATCTCGCTCTACTCTACTCTACCTGATCTCTCTCTGCTCCATCCACCTATCTCTCTCTTCTCTCATCTCTCTGCCTAGCTCTCTCTGAGTGAATTTATCAAGGAGGAGGTATCCCCTCCCAACAACAAAATGGGGGCCCGTGTCCCCTACCAACATGGAAAAGGGGAGGGGGGGAAGCTCCCCTCTCACAAGGCTTGTGCCTGATTTCGCTCTACTCTACTCTACCAGATATCTCTCTGTTCTATCCGTCTCTCTTTGCTCTCTCTTAAATCTCTCAATGCTCCACCTATCTGTCTATCTCTTATCTCTCTTTCTACCTATCTCTCTCTGTTCTAGGTATTGACAACGGGCTCGGGTGAGCCCAAGAAAATTGGGGCCAAGCCCAGCCTTGGGATTAGGCCAGCAAACTTGTCTGGCTAGGGGCCTAAAAAAAGGCTCGAACCTCACGAGACAAAACGGGCCCGTTGGGTCGAGGCTGAGCTTCAAGACACAGGCGAGCGAGCTTCAAGCCCAAAAAAAATGAATTTTATGAAGGAGTATCCCTTCCCAACAACAAAATGGGCGTGTCCCCTACCAACATGGCAAGGGGAGGGGAGAAGGCACCCCCCTCACAAGGCATGTGTATGATCTCGCTCTATACTACTCCTCTCTCATCTCTCTGCCTAGCTCTCTCTGAGCCCCCGTTTGGAACAGGAAATAAGCCCCCCCACCCCCCCCCCCCCCGAATAACCTGGTATAAAGAGGAATAAAGGATAAAAAGTGTTTGGAAACATAGAATAGGTAAGGATAAAATATGCAGAATAAATTGGTATAAAGTGGTATATGGATTCCAACCAACCACTGGAATTAAAATTATCATAGGTTATTCCACCCAAAGAATATGTGGACCCACTGTTAAATCAACTATCACCACCTCTTATAAATCATCTGTGAAATCAACTATCATTATTTTTTTATCTTTTATAAATCCTTATCCATACTTTATTCACATTTATTCTTATGTTTACCAACGAGAATAATTCAAAACACAACCAAACACAAAATCACTTTATCCTCACTTATGCCGTAATAAATGTAAACCCAATAATAAGTCATATTCTCATTCCAAACAGGGGTTGAGTGAATTTTATCAAGGAGGTATCCCCTCCCAACAACAAAATGGTGACCCATACCCCTACCAACAATATGGTAAGGAGGAGGGGGGGAAGCGCCCCCCTCACAAGGCCAACAAAACTGGTACTAGGCCAGCGAAACTGTCTGGCCAAGGGCCAAAAAGGCCCGGACCTCACGGGACAAAACGGGCCCGTTGGGTCGAGGCTGGGATTCAAGACATAGGCGAGTGAACTTCAAGCCCCAAAAAAATGAATTTATCAAGGAGGGGTATCCCCTTCCAACAACAAAATGGGGGGGGGGGGATCATCTAAATGGAGCTAATCGACCCCCCCCCCCTATGCCTGATCTCGCTCTACTCCACCTGATCTCTCTATTTATCCCTCTCTGTTCTAGGTATCGACAATAGGCCAGGGCAAGCCCATGAAAATTGGGGTCAAGCCTCCTTGGGACTAGGCCAACGAACCTGTCTAGCCAGGGGCCAAAAAAAGGCCCGGACCTCATGGGACAAAACAGGACCCGTTGGGCCGAGGCTGAGCTTCAGGCCACGACCTTTTACTCCCACACAGGTGCGTCGCTCGAACGCGAGGGGTTACCTCTGCTCTCACGCAGAAATAAGCCCAAGGCATATAACCCAACAGGCGGTTCATATACGCGCCTCGCATGGGTAGGCCTAACTTAATGCCATAGCCACCGATTTAACAAAACCGATACAATAAATGAATTCTCCTAAATTCCATTCAAGTGCATCTCACATATGTAGGATGGCGATTACATCGCTCGCGCTCTAACTAATGAGATATCTCCCGACAGCAGGTCGTACCCATGCCTATTTCAGATAGGCCTAATTAGTTTTAACATGCGCACATATATATTACAGAAGAATTATATCTTAGTTATGTACATGAACCACATGCACGATAACATATCAATTATTTATAGGGATACTCCCTAACGTTGATAGAAAGCATAAACAATATACATATACAACATACATATCAAGCATGGCTAAATAATATGCATACAAGCGTGCAAGCATATAAGCATATCTCATCCAAGCATACTAGCATACAAGCATACCTTATACAAGCATATAAGGTATACCCTAAAATACGTTGGATATCACCAACTTAAAAGGGAAGGGTCAAGCGCGATCTCGCGCACTAACAGGTGCATGCCAATATTCCAAACGAACCTGAGTCGAGTAGAAAATCGCATCTACTTACTCAGTTCGTACAAAGGGAGAGGGCGAGAGAGAGCTCATCATCTCTTGAAGTTGGTCATAGCTTTGCCCCATTAGCATGGACGCAACAACTACACCACGCCCTCGAGTCTTATCACAAGGGAATATTAGGCATGTGCTCGTTATTAACCCAGACTTAATCATGCTGGATATTCTAATTAATATGGTAGTATTACTCATAGGGACTACCTAAGGCATGCTTATTCTATACATTCATGAAAACACACATCACACATGCCCATACATGAAGGGCGCATGCATACATAATAATTCACACATGAATATGATACATAGGCAAGTATATGGTAGAAAAGGGGGTTCTACGCAATATACGAGCTATACAAGCCTAGCATGCAAATATCTAGCATATTTAGGGTGCAAAGAAGCCCCATGGATGCGCGATGCACAACTACATGCATTGAGCGCATTCCAAAGGGTTGGATCGAACCACTCACCGCAACCCGGGACCTCGCGCATCCCATCCGACGAGATCTGCAAGGTAAGGGTATCAGAATGGTGAGTATAACCACATAAAACACTTAGAATTTAACTAGAAATGCCAAAGACTTAGACATGCACGCATACGAGCTCGCACGCATGCGAGCACGCACGTACGCACACATGCCCGAGCGCCCCAGCACCTACCCGAGCCCTTGGGCAGCCTTGCACATGTCCCTGCACGCGTGCGTACACGCACGTGCGCGCGCGCGCCCTACCGCATGCCCAGGCGCGCCCAGACTCGCTACCCTGCTTGCGCTCGACCCGCGCGCACCGCGCACGCTGCCAGCGCCCGCCCGAACCTGCGCGCGCGCCCAGACCCCTTTAACCCCTCTCCCACACTTCTCACTCACCCTAACCCATTCATCTAACATGCATGACCTCCTAACCACCAAACATGCATAAAAAACAGCTAAAGAAGAGGGAAGACTTACCAAAAGAGAGGGGAAAGGGAAGAGGGAGATGTAGGGGCTCGCAAGCGCCTTGACCACCTCAACCACCACCACCACTACCACCACCTCCATCCTTGCTTCTCTTCTACTTGGCTGACCAGAGGGAGAGGGGAAAAATCAGGAGATCAACCATGGGAGGAGGAGAGAGAAGAGAAACAATCAACAACACAAGCACACACACTCACCTAGTCTTGCACTTGCACCTCCTCTTCTTGCTCCATCTTCTTCTCCTTAGCATAAAATCAAACACTTGGGAAGTGTGTGAAAGAGAGAAAGAGAGCTAAAAAAAAGAGGGAGACGTAGCGAGTGGGAGAGAAAAAGTTCTCATTGGGGGGGGGGGGGGGGGGGGAAAAGATTTGGGGGGGGGGGGGGGGTTAGGGTTAGGGTCACTCACTCACATACCAAAAGACCGAGTGGTTGCTTCACCACTAAGCAAAGGAGAGTAAGTTTACCAAATGTGACCACATTCACCAAAATATCTAACACTATTCGACCAACTAAACCAGGAAATCTCAAAACCCGGATACGGTTCGGAACTGTATATTTTTCAAAACGTTATCGAAATTCGATGAAATTTTTATGGGTAGTACAAAACGGTACCAAAACCCATAATATGCAGTTAGATTTTCAATCAGAGTACTCCAACTCTTGCAGGTAGCTAAACGCCAAAATTTTAGCGACTCCGATAAAAAAATAAGACTCTGAATGACACAGGCATAACAAAGCCAATGCACCTCGGTGAGATCCAATGTGACACCCGGCCCTAGGGCTGCAACTCGAGCGAGTTGGGTTCGAGTTGACCCCAACTCAAATTCCAAACTACTCAACCCTAAGCCGACCCGACCCGATTTTCAACCCGAATAGGACCAACCCGAACCCAACCCGTAATTAAATAAACCAACCTGATCCAACCTGAATTGGACTAACCCGACCCCAGCCTGATTTTCAACCTGAATTGGACCAACTCGACCCAACCTGAATTTCTAACATGATGTGTAAATTAAATAAATCAACCCTGGTTTACCTAAAATTTGGACTACCCATATTAGAAGCTACAAAATGAACGGTCATGATCTTTTTTTTTAGCTATTAGTTTACGGGTTTGGGTTGGGTCGGGTTGTGAGTGAGGCCAACCCGAACCCAACCCGATTTATGAGTCAACCCGAATTGGTCAACCCGAATCCAATTTGGTCAACCCGACCCATGTAAAAATCGGGTTCAACCCGACCCAAGTTGCAGCCCTACCTGGCCCATTGAGGGGCCCAACAGTCCAAAGAGATCCATGGATTTAGTAAGGGTGCGTGTTAGGTGTTTAATCCTACATCGCCTAATGGAGAAGATAGTCTGTGTTTATATGTGAGCACATCTCTTACACACCAAGACACGTTTTAAAACCATGGGCTCATCAATTGCAAAGCGGACAATTTTGTATTGTGTAAGCTTGGGGCGTTACAATTGGTATCAAAACATGTCCATTACACGATGGTGGATGTGGCCCCACACGAGGACGCATAGCCCATTAGGGGGGTGATTGTGACACTCAACCCATTGAGGGGGCCAACAGTCCCAAGAGGCCCATGGATTTGGTGAAAGCGAGGTTAGGTGTTTAGTCTTACATTGTCTAATGAGAGGAGATAGTTTGTGCTTATATGTGAGCGTAGCTCTTACACACCAAGACGCGTTTTAAAACCGTAAACTCATTAAGGGCAAAATGAATAATTTCTTGCTGTGTAAGCCTGGAGCATTACTGTTGGGGAAACGAATACGCGGAAGCCATCAACAAAACTCAAGATCAAACACAAGAACGGAACACCACGTCACACGAAGAAACAAATATATACGTGGTTGGCCTAGGCCTACATCCACAAGACGAAAACAAAAAATCCACTATAATATTTGAAATACAAAAAATATTAAAAGACTCATAAACTCTCTTATGGAGTTACCCTCTCTTAGAACCCTCTCAATCTCACCCTTGGATCTCTACATTGAATCATGTCAAGTCTTGCCATAGAACCCTAAAAGATATTTATAGATATAAATAACTCTCTCCCAAAGTAATCTCCTAATTAATAAATAAATATTGTTTCTCTGATTTTAGGAGATTCACTTTAAATATTAATTAAGATCAAATCTTAATTAATATATGTATACCAATTGGGTATCCACTTTAATATGGATTCATTATGGCCGTCCAATGTGATACACCGAATTAAAACATAATCCCAACAGTTACACCCAACTCCACCCCAGCCACAGTGCCTAGTACCATGACGCTCATTAGCACCTATGCATTGGGAACGAGTTAGAGAAAGTGCAGACCATAGAAGACTAAGAACTCCGCCACCAGGCGTGGCAGAGGAAGTATAACTCCTCCGCTCGCAAAATAGCTCGAACGGAGGAGCAAATTATCGACGTCAGGGAGAGGGATATCCTCCACCTAGAGAAGGAAATGCAAAAGCAAGAGATGAAACTAAGAGAGTGGTTTGAAGAATAGAAGCTTAGAAGGTAGCCTACGAAGTCGTTTGACCGAGGGTTCACCCATATAAAAGGGGGTCCAACAGGGCAGACGTTTGGGGTGGTCGAGGCGCAATCATTATCGTGAAAAGGCATCTCACAATCCCCAAAGCGACGCAATTATTTCTATCCGGGGGTTGGAGCCAAACCACCACGTGTAAACGCCCTAGTGGATTCCTCGAGCAGTCGAGCCACTCTACAACAGGACGTGAAACATGAGCTAGTAGACCGTATCTTCCTAGCATCTCACCAGATATGTGTGGCCTTCCATTTTGACAAATTACGCAGCTTGGAATAGAACGAATTGCAGTCCATGGGGGTTTTCCTTTGCCCTTCACCCAAAAAATGGCAGTTCTAGAATCTCCCTCAATCCATAATTTGGTAGCTTTGGACTGAATTGCAAGGTTGAGCTCAACTTGTATACTGGATTGTTTCTAAACATTTTTGTATTTTGACGCCCACCCGACTTGCATCAGGTACCAAATCATGCTTGGGACAGCGAGCGGACTAGCTTACCTCCACGAGGGTTGTAGATATTAAGCCAGAGAACATTCTACTAGATTCAGAGTTTCACCCAAAAGTGACTGATTTTGGTTTGTCTAAAGCTCGTAGGTCAGGGTTTCAGTCGGGTACTAACCACCATGAGGGGAACCATAGGCTACATCACGCCAGAGTGGATATCAGGACTGCCCATCACAGCGAAGGCGGATGTCTATAGTTTTGGATTGATGGTTTTCGAGGTGATATCAGGGAGGACAGTGAGGATGCAAGGAGGGGAAATACCTCTACTATCCCCTTTGGGTGGCGAACAAGGTTCATGAAGGTGATATTCTGTATTTGTTGGATGACAGATTAGATGGAATTGCAGAGGTTGGAGAGCTCACCAGGGCTTGCAGAGTCACTTGTTGGTGCATACAAGATGAGGAGGACAGGTCGACGATGGGACAGGTGGTTCAGTTATTGGAGGGGTCGTCGACGTGCCGCTTGTTCCGAGCTATCTCTGGCATCTCGTGGAACAATAGGATATAGTGGTTTCTCTGTTTCTGATACTGATGCTTAAGTATTTTGGGTGTTGTTTCATGGTTTTTTCGGGTGGGTTGTTGATGTAGAACAGATTTGAAAGAAATCATTGTAGAATATTTGATTTTAAATCTGTCATCAAAATAAAGTTTTACAAGATTTTGTCATTTATTGACAAATCTCATTATTTAAAATCATGATAATCATTTTTATTGGTGAATTATAATTTTAGGATTTTTAGGATCTTATATTTTATTTTATTAGATTTTAATAATTGACATTCTAATTATATCTTTACTATTTTTAGTAGAGTTATAATTGACATTATGAGTATGTATTTAATACTTATGGCCTATATAAGGAGTGCCATGATCTTTTGTAATCAACAACTTTTGACCGATCAATAAAATTATTTCTTTTTTTGGTTTTTTCTTCCTTGTGGATTCAAGGAGTTATGGGATCTTGACGTAAATCAGATCCTTTTATCCATCTCACGCTGCGTTAGGTGGTATCAGAGCGAGGATTCTCCTAGCTTCGATGACACATAACTATGCGGGAAACAACCATCCCATTGACGGTGATCGTGGGGTGCATGAGCTATTTCAGCTGTTGCGGGAGGACCAAAAGCCACATCGGGAGAAGTTTCATCAACAAACGCGGCAGGCACTTCGTGAGGTGAAGGCTGGCATGAATCTCAACACCGACAACAGACGATCTGGGTGTGACATGATGTGCGCCGAGGAATTCGCCCGAGGCCAATGTTGCTTATAATGGTGTTCGACGACATTCTCATTATCTACCTGATTATGAGGATGACTCGGATGATGAAGGCGGTGAACTGTACGACTATCAGCCGAGAAGGCGGCACACATATTACAACAATTATTTTTCAAAGGTGGACATCTCATATTTCAACAGTAATTTACCAATCGATGAGTTCCTTGATTAGATCTTAGAGATTGACAAATTCTTTGAGATAATGGAGGTGCATGAAGAGGAGATGGTTAAATTGATGGCGCTTCAACTCACGAGCGGTGCCGCTAATTGGTGGGACCACCTTCAAAGGACCAGGCAACGACAAGGAAGAGTACGTGTTCGAACATGGAGGCGGATGAGATAACTTCTCATGGATCGGTTCCTTCCTCAAGATTATGAACAATATTTGCTCCAACTGTACCAAAATTGTTGCTAAGATAATCGTTTCGTATTTAATTATACTACTGAATTTTTAAAATTTTCGGGTCGATATAACCTTGCAAAGGCTAAGTGGTGACGAGTGGCCCATTATCTTAGTGGGTTGAGACCATTAGTGCGAGATCGTATTGCTTCACAAGAGATTTACAGCTTGACAGAAACAATCTCGGCGGCCGTAAGAGTGAAATCACAATTGGAGAGATCAAGGGTGCACGTGGTGCCCAAAGGCTCTTCCATGACCAACCCGCTACATGTTGCATCAAGTCAAGATATGGTTGATGGATCGATAGAAATGACCGAAGAAAGTCCTCCTAAAAATCAAGAGAGTCCAAGGACCGACCCCTATAATCAACCTCTGGTTGAACCAGATATTGATCAGGACATGACAAACGAAAAGGCGGAGGATGTTGTTTTCCCGGTTGATTTTGAAGAGGTTATTGGAGAAGAACAAGAGAAGTCGTTCTCCTTAGTGGTGACCCCAAAGATGGAAGAGCCCCTACTGAAATTCGTATTACAAACTCTATTCACTATCAACAAGAGCGTTTTTTTATGCCAACATCGACAACGGTAATGATGGGGACATTGCGTCTACGACAATGGGTGATTGGATTGAGAAGGAATTTAAAATCAAGAAGATGTCTCTCCTCTAACCAAAGGTCAAATAGAAGGATGCATCAAATAAGATAGGGTTAAAGATCTTAATCTCTCCTATTGGTGTATTTGATTACATCAAATATCATCCTCCTAATCATCTAAGATCCTCTCATCTTAAATTTGAGGACGAGTTTTTTTTTAAGAAAAGGAGACTAATGCAGGACAGATTTAGAAAGAAATCATTGAAGAATATTTGATTTCAAATCTATCATCAAAATAAGGTTTTACGAGAGTTTGTCATTTATTGACAAATCTCATTATTTAAAATCATAATAATCACTTTTATTAGTGATAAATTATAATTTTAGGATTTTTAGGATCTTATATTTTATTTTATTAGATTTTAATAATTGTCATTGTAATTGTATCTTTACTATTTTTAGTAGAGTCATAATTGACATTATGAGTATGTATTTAATACTTATGACCTATATAAGGAGTGCCATGATCTTTTGTAATGAACAACTTTTAATCAATCAATAAAATTATATTTTTTCTTGTTATTTTCCTTATAGATTCAAAGAGTTTATAATATCTCAACGCTTGTTGAATCTTTTTATCCGTTTTATGCTGCGTTAGTTGTGATGCTTAGTTTGTGTATGAACGGGAAATTGAAAGGATTATGATTTTTTTTTTCTTTTTTTTGGGTGGGGGGGGGGGGGGGGGGGGGGGGTTGATATTAATTAGGTGTACACCTTCACCTCAATAAGCCTAAACCTAACAAACATCCCCTTCTTCCTCTTCCTCACCTAAACAAACTCCCTTCTTTCTTTTCCTGATGCTACGTAACTTCTCTGTTTTCTTTTACTTTATCTTTTCAGTTAATGGAGCTTCTCTTTTTCCAACTTATCTTTACATGGGTGGAGTATCTCCAGATATGGAGCAACTTCTTAATTTATATTTGAGTGAAGCACATTCAATAGTGATGAGTTAGCGTGAAAAAGCATCTTCAATAATAAAGGTACAAAAAATGTTAAACTCAATCATTTATACAATAAAAAAACTCAGACCATACATATGTTTTCATTTTTTAAAAAATAATAAACATCATCTAATGATATGTATGTTTTGATAAAAAATCTATATAGCTCTATTTTGAGTTGAATGAATTTATTTTTAGTTAAGTGTAAAAAAAAATTTAACAACGTATATATACCATCTAATGATATATATGTTTCACTGAATTTCTAACGAGATATATAATACTGTATTTTAGACTATAAAAAAAAAATGTAACAATGCCATAAAAGTATTCAATTTATGGGTGATGTAAATATCCCAACCTAGATGCAACAATTGGTATGAGAGAAACCTGGTACCAACAGGAGCAAATATATGACGTTCCTACAACACCTACAACATTTCTTATACAATCACAACACCTGTTTCATATCAGATTATCTACTAGATGCTACAGAGATATCGGCACCGGAGGCACATCAACCTCCAAAACCCCTTCAAGCATCCGAACCACCTGGCCTGGCCCATCGACAGACTCTGCTCCTCACCATCCTGAATACACCACCAAGCCACTCTACATGCTCTATCAAACTCCCCGACATCGCAGTCATCTTCCATCTATAAATCCAACACTTCAAATTGCCTCACCCTCATTGATCCTCTCTGCCACCCACACTGGAAAAAAACTGTGCCCTCCCCTCCTCAAACCACTCGGAGTTCCGCCTCCACCACAAAACCGAATAACAACATCCCATAGCTATAGACATCAGCCTTCGCTCTAATGTGGAGTCCCGAGATCCAAGACACAGTAAGAGGTCCAAGTGAGGCCAATTTTGATTCAGCATTATCAGCTGCCCGTTTGCTGGTGTAAAGTTTTTAAGCATGAAAAAAAAAACTCAAGTTTTCATGCCTCTGACACAACAATATTGCTTCATATCTTATATTCTTTATATGAATTGGAGAATATCATATAGACTTCATATCCATAGTGGCAAACTACAACAAGAGACAACTTTCTTCTTATTTACTTCCAATCTATGTGATTCCAGTATTCAAATCAGATGCACAAAAGCTATCATCTTCTATAATCTTTACACCACGCTTTTCCCTCCGCACTAGACTTACCCTGCTCCTGCGAATACCTGAGCAATAGTTTTTCGGTGCCATTCTATTGTTTCCCCCCATCTTAGGATCTCTGAATCTGGAAACTGAACCAATCTGCATAAATTCAGTTTTTTCAAATAACTCGTGATCTTCTAAGTTGTCCCATGACCGACCTAACAACTGATAGGCCCCACAAAGATGACCAAAATGGTGGCGAGGATTGATGTAACAAAAGGATGATGTCACAATTCCGCTCATGTCGAATGGCTGGACAAGCTGAATGAACTCACCGATCTCATTGAAGCAAGAGTGTTCAGAGTAGGGTACAGAATAGACATAGCGATGAAACCTTTGAGGAGAGTTTAACTGATTCTTATCCAAATGAAGCCTGACAGCAAATGAAGGATCACGTGAATGTTTATTACTGTTGAACATGGTTACAGACCATGGTAGTCCAGAGGGCATGATCCCGATGGTTGGTTTCACTGTATTCAGAGCCTCAATTGTGTCAATGGTGAGACTATATCGAGGGACTGCTCGAACTCTGGTCAGGCAAGTCTTAGTTGTGAAAACATCATCAAACCCTAGAAGGTGCATGGTCTGTAAACGTTCTGGCCAAACCCAAATCTTCATCAAACAACAAAAAATAAAGAAAATGAGGAACTTATTTTGCAAGTCTTGGAGGGAACGAAATCGGGGAATGAACAAAGGCAACTAGGTATCTAAAATACTAATCAGCATGTTCCACTATAAAGTTCTCAAGACAACTTATGTTAAACACATCAAACCATCAAATCATAATTTCGTGTTGGTGAGCTATGGCAACAAACAGCAGTTTTAAATGGTTTATGATTCCTAGAATTGTGATGGATAAGAAAAAATGTCGAACCATGCAAGATAATTAAACAATTAAAAAGGAAGGAAGAGAGATGACCTTTGTGTTTAAAGCATGTGAAATGTGCACCAAAAGGTCTTCTTTCCCAAGTGTATCTATGCCAATAAGAATGTCATGCTTAGGATAAGAAGAAATGATATCCACAACCTGTCAATCAGACATCGGAAAGGTGAATCCAGGATGAACATCAACAGTTAGGTGTAAGTATTTTGTTATCAATTAGTAGTAGTGTTGGAATTTAAATTTGATTCAGCTTTTGACCAGACTTCAGTATTCTGCATTCATTCTTGTGATTAACACAACATATCAGATCAACAAAAGAATGAGGTTATGATATCACAGATCAATGAGACAAGATGGCCAATTATGGACAAACCCCACACAAAGAGAAAGCTCAGCTTGCAGATTGGTCATATCAGTGATGTAATTCTAAATAATTTTACTTGAATAGAGGCAGCTAAACCAAGCAGTAATGCATAAGGCAAGATAAATCCTTTGGGACTCAAGGATAGAAAACAAATAAGGCCACATTAGCCAAATTGCAAATCACAGTGCAAATGGACTCTGTTGATTCCTTCAACCTAACTCAACTGCAACAATTCGTATTTGTCAGTCAACTTGATAAAACACTAATGAAGCATATTACACACATCCACCAATAAGCCTTGTACATATGAACATTCCAAATATCATTGACAAAACAAAAGAACAAAATTATAGAAATGCTGAACCTGTTGAGCAGCAACTTCTCTGGGAGGAAAAGAAAATGACGGGTGACAAAAGGTGTTGTCCACATGAAGAAAGTCCACTTTATCTTTCCCAAGAGTTCTAAGCAACATATACTTCGCCATCTGCGCCCTGTTCCCCTTAATTTCCCAACGAAAATCCCCCGTGTACAATACTTTCCCAAAATCCCCGTTGAACAAGAACATAACAGCACCTGCCCAGAAATTCAAAAGGAAAACGAGTTCTATAAATGTGAACATAATAATATATGCATGAATTGAACATGGATAAGATAAACCCCCTTTTGGTAGTGATATAGAATAACATGTAATAGAATTGTTATTCAAGGCAGTTTTAACTTCTACCATGTAATAGAATTGTTATTCAAAGCAGTTTTAACTTATGCTACTTTTTTGTTCATTTGACCTAGTTTGTTTAAGGGATAAGTGACGGAATGGTTAAAGAATAATTTATCCTGTTAGTTACACAAAAAAAGACAAAGTATGGACAATTATCCCGAATTTGATTAAAAGTGGTGATTTTTTTTTAATATAAACTTTAACAACATTTATTCTCACTTTTTATCTCAATTTTGACAGTTCACAATTATAAAATAGGGACAAACTCTATAGACTTTATATTCCCAAAAATTGGGATGAGATATGATATCTCAAATTTTTATCCCAATTTTTTATCCCCTTGTAAAACTAGATCTTGCCATTTCTTTTATTCGAGGAATTAAGAATAAGTTTTTAACTATGACAAAGTAGAACACTAAATTGCAACTAAAGGGCCAAATGAGCCTATTCCACCCCCACATTGCAACAGTTATCTATAATTTGTCCATATTTATGCCAAACTAGTATTCGATCTTATTCTACCTAACTAGAAGGACAATTTGCATTACATTCTCCATCTCTTCTTATTCCAAAAATAAACAGGGACTCAAAAAGAAGAGAGAATAGAATTTCGATGTCAGAACATTCAGTCCCCACACATTATAATTCAATCCAAAAAAACACATATTACTGTGCAAGAAAAAAACAAGATAAGAACAAATTTGTGGAAGAAAACCCTAGAAACACATAGAAACATCAATTAATCCAAAATTCCACCACAACAGGGGAAATCCAAAATCACGGACAAGGTTTTCCGTACCGGGGCAATGACAGGCGTCGATCGGAGTGACACGGTACTGGACGCTTTGATCAGACGACAGAGACTTCATCGTGAACGAGTACGTGCGACCGATCTCCAAAACCCTGATCAGTGAGAGGTCGAACCCGGGAAACTTGGAAGGGAAGAGCGTGGCGGAGACGCGAGAGCAGAAGATCGGACCTCGCCGCCACCCCGGCGAGAGTCCCCTCGTGTGGTCCGCGTGGAGGTGGGTCAGGAAGTACGCCTGGCTTTCCGACGTCCACCGGTCGATCGCGATCAGACGGTCGTCCATCTCTCTCTCTCTCACGTAGGGTTGCTCTATGTCTTTTGAATTTCGAAAATTTTTATTTTCGCGGCTGATTGTGTTTTTTCGCGGGGGATGAAACGTGAAGGGGATGATCGGAGACGCTTATTTTTAATTAATGGACGATGGCGCCCCTGAGAGATTTCTGTTTTTACGTAAATGCCACACTGAGAACTCCATTGGTCATGGACCGTTGATGTGTTAGAAAATGGACGGCGGATATAAACTTCACAGCGGAAACCGGGTTGAGATTCTGTGTGGGGCTGACTCTCTGGTCCATACCAAATTGATAAAATAGCCACACATGTACCCAACAATTAAATTCTAGCATGAACTATACAGTTTATGGATCGAATTATACAATATATAAATTAAACTATACTATCAATTGTTCAGTACATGTGTCACTCTCCTTTTAAATACTGATAGTACTAATTAAACTCAAGTTTAATTGAATCCAAACTCCACGAACAAGCAGGTGACAATGAATTTTCTTAAAGAAAATATTACATTCAATACATTTTACAGCCTAAAATACATACTTTGCATGTTTTTATTTTTTTTTAAATCATATACCTCATATAATAAAATGTGAATATAAAACGTGAAAATGTGAAAAATATACTTCAATGAATTTGATATCATTTACAAAAAAATGTAAAAATTTTATAACGAAACATACATTTCGTTATAATGAGACAGTGAGTATAAAAGGGTAATAATGTACATAAAATTATGTTTAAAACTCTGAAAATAATTGAATATAACAACGCTCTTTTTCTAAACCAGTATAGGTGATCCATACCAGTAAACTTCTACAACAAAATGTTATTTATAGAAAAGTGATGACACCATAGAAAAAAAAAGTGATATATTGATATGTACTTTTGTGATTGTCATCACATGATCAAAA
This sequence comes from Acorus gramineus, assembly GCA_030737835.1. Lineage (NCBI taxonomy): Eukaryota > Viridiplantae > Streptophyta > Magnoliopsida > Acorales > Acoraceae > Acorus > Acorus gramineus. The sequence goes on along the minus strand of CM060857.1, from coordinate 1,074,903 downwards.
CTTTAAATAAAATTTCAAGATAAATAAGTATATAAAAAACATTGTTATATTTTTTATACGTAGTATTGTTTTATTAAATATACACGTTTTCTTAAATAAAGCATGAATTTTCTATATATATATATTTTTATGTCACATATTATGATAGAACATCATAAATTATAATAATACAGTATATACTGTGTTATCATAGTATAATTGTGCAGAGGTATTTTTAAAAAACATCTGACTTGAAGAACCTAAAAATTATTGTTCATAGCTTTAGGTATCTAAAAAACTTTAAAAATTTCATGAATCTATAAATAATTATAATAGACGAGTTAATTTCCTCTAAAATTGACTACCATCAGACTGAAAAAACAGAAAAAAAAAACAAAACAATTAGGACCGAACCTGTCTTCTTTTGCCAACTATGACGGATAAGGTACACGTGTGAAGCAGGATGGGACCGGCGATGCTTATACATCACACCCACCAAAAAGTGGTCCGTTTTGGCTATGCTTTTTTGTTCTTATCCCATTCACGAGTCATGAGGGGGAATTTGGTTATTGTTGTTGTCTAGCTAAAATTTCAAACATCCACAACTTCCTCACACGTACAAAGCCATTTACACTTTTGTATTATTAGACAATTTTTATATTTATAAGAAGTTATTTTTATAATTTGTATTATATAAATAAATAATTTTACTAAAATAATTTTTTTTACAGATAGAGGTTTCAGACAAATAATATCAAAAAGTTGAGATTTTCAAAAGTTAGAGGCAACTTCCCACATATTAAATTTCAAACTTAACATTTGTAGAAAATCAGTTTTACAATCTCAGTTATCCTCCTATTTTAATTTAATTAAATAATTATTCACATATTTTTTTGTAGGGGCGTGATTATATATAGTCTTCTTTTTAGTTTTAAATACAGTCTTATATATCTTATTAATTGTGTAATAATATATATACATTTTTAGATGAAGTATATATTTTATTAAAAAAATTTATATTTACTAAAAATGAGTTTACTTAATAAGTGATATATACTTTTCATTAAATTATATAACTCATTAAACAATGTTTAATGAATTGAAAAAAAAATATAAGAATTGAAAAAAAAAAAATGTTTTTTTATAAACAGAATTATAAATAAGATTTTTATAGGGACATTTGGTTCGACGAATTGGTGATTTTAAGTGCAGGTAATATAAGTGCTGATATTTTAAGTGAAAAATTATTTGATTCAGTAAGAAAAATAAATTTTCATTTGTAGTGCTTATAAAATGGTATTTATGTCTATTTTATAAAATAACTTTTTTATTGATATTTAGTTCACCACTTTTTATAAAATAAAAATATTGAAGACAAAATGGTATTTTAATAATCGATAAATAAAATATTTTTAAATAAAATGTAAATAGTTTACTTATTAAAAAATATTTATATATAAAAAAATATTTATTTTGATAAGTGAAATAATTTCTAATTTTTCAACGAAACCAATGAAAGGGCATTTACGTCATTACGTACCCAAAATATTCCCGTCAACCGTAGCATTGATTGCACATTTGCACCACTCCCCCTGGAAAGCGAATTAATAAAACGCAATCGACTCCACCATTTTTTTTTATTCTTCCATCCACGCATTTAAAAACCCCCAAAAAAGCTCTCCGAAATTCTACCAAACAAACAATCCCATCAAGAAACCCTAACTTTCGATTCCTCCCGTTCCGATGCATCCCCACCAGAACCCGCCGGAGAACGATCGCCCGTCCCCCCGACTGTCGGCGGCGGCGGCGGCGGTCCAGACGATCCAGCCCTCCTCCCCCCGCTTCTCCTCCCCCTCCTCCTCCGCCTCCGCCACCGCGACTCCGACCGCCGGCGCACAACGCCGGATCGGGATCGCCGTCGACCTGAGCGACGAGAGCGCCTTCGCCGTGAAGTGGGCGGTCCAGAACTACCTCCGCCCGGGGGACGCCGTGATCCTCCTTCACGTTCGCCCCACGAGCGTCCTCTACGGCGCCGACTGGGGGTCGACCGACATGTCCGTCGACACCTCCGCCGACGAGGAGTCACAGCGGAAGCTGGAGGACGACTTCGACGCCTTCACCACCACGAAGGCTGCGGATGTCGCGCAGCCGTTGGTGGAAGCCCAGATCCCGTTCAAGATCCACATCGTGAAGGACCACGACATGAAGGAGAGGCTCTGTCTGGAGGTCGAGCGGCTCGGGCTCTCCACGGTGGTCATGGGGAGCCGCGGTTTTGGGGCTTCCAGGAGGAACAGCAAGGGGAGGCTTGGGAGCGTCAGCGATTACTGCGTCCGCCACTGCGTGTGTCCTGTCGTGGTTGTCAGGTATCCCGATGAGAAAGACGTGGCGGTGGTGACTGCCGCTGCGGCCTTCGAGGCGGCGGTAGTGCAGGAGAAGGGCGAGGGGCTTGGCTCATTGCCCGAGGAGGAGCACGGGGATCTGGTTGCCGAGTATGAAAAGAAGGGTGAGTGCGTTATCTTTCTTTATGTTGAATCTTGAGAAAGATAACATTTTTTATTGATTTTGTGGGTTTTGTTAGTTATTGAAAGTTCTTTCTGCCTGTGATAAGGTTTGGTGAATTGCTTTTGTTTGATAATCGTTATGTTCTTGCAAATGCGGGTTTCTATAAGTTGCTCTTGTGGCCCTTTTTTTGAAAGAAATGTATGTGTGATCTAATTAATAGATAGTCCGTGAATAACAAGGAGATGAGGGATCTTCAATGAAAAGATACAAAAGATATTTACAATAGATAACAAAGAAAAACAACCAATCCCTTCCCATGACTGGAAGGAGTCTCGATGCCAAGAATCCAAATGACCAAGATTGAAGGAGAGATGCAATAGATAGCTCTTGTGGCACTTGTTGGTTCTTTTTTAATCATCTTTTTTGTAGTTTAAAGAATTATTTGTCATGCCAATCTTGAGTTTGCTTGGAGAATTCCAATATGTGGTGGCGGGGTGCTGGATTGTCAAAACGTGCAAGAAATGAGATTTTCTGTTGTTTGTATAGTTTCTGTGTTTTTGTTACCTGAGTTGGCTCTGTTATTTTGTTGTTTGGTCTGTGATGAAGAGTCTTCTCTTTCAGAAGAGCATGCTTCTCCCTTTTATCTGCCGAAGATTCTATATGGTTGAAAATATCAGTTGCCTTCATTGATCTATGACTGGTTTGCCTTTCATAGGCATATAATTGTTGTGCTATATAGTTAATAAGGGTTCAATTGATTTTATAATTTTTCCTGGGTAAATCTGGGTTCGATCTGAGATCTATATTTGTTCAAAAAAAATAAATTGATGAGTAAAATATGAAGAAGTTAACATATTCAAGAAGCATACATGTTTTTAAATGAATGCTCGGTGCTTGGTGTTTACTGAATAACTAAGAGTTTCTGTTATAGGTTTGGATTCACATTAATTTAGAACTGTCGCTCCATCTTTATCTAACAAGAAGTAAAATATCCTAAATACATACTTGTATTTTTAACGGACTTTGAAGATGTATATGATTTACATGCTGGTTATCTAATCACTAAAATAAAATAATTATGATTTCAGAGCTTTATAATGGGGTACCAGTTCCTGTGGATTAAAGAAGCAAGTGTAGTTCATCGTCATAAATGAGTAATACTTAAATCTAATTTTGTTTCGTGTCGTAAGGTAAGTTTGGTCTGTGGTCAGGAGTGATATCTGTTTTCCCTTGGCCCTTGATGACAGAAATTTGTATTTGTTTGATAATGATTTTTTTTTAATATTTTTTTTGATGCATAAGCTTCCGTTTGTTTGAATTATGTATTATTGATCACCTTATATTTACACATCTAACTCAAATGTTAGAACTTTTTAAGCAAGCTCAAAATTGGCATGACGCAAAAACTTTATATTGGGTTGGATCCGGTTTGGTGTGATGATTGTATATTCTCTTTGAGAGGGGCACTACCTTTTTACGAGAGACCGTGAAAGATTCTTTTAGGGTTGAATGTATTAGTTACCTTCATTGATCTATGATTGGGCTGCCTCTTATGGGCATAAGATTGCTTTCACTGTTCTTTATAGTTGCCTATGATATGATATAGTTTCTAATTGTGGAAATCTGGGTTTGATCTGTGATCTTATGGTTATCTAAAATGATGAGTAAATATAAAGAAGCTATCTATCATAAAAATATAAGACATATTGAGAAGCATATGTATCTTTAATTGAATATTTAGCTGAATAACATCAGATTTTGACTAAGATTCATTAATTTAGAGGAGATATTGCAGGTCTTTCTCCAACAAAAAGAAAACTTCCTATAAAGCTTTTTAGGTGATAATTTATATGATTTTCAAGTCTTACATGGGCAACTCAAAAAATTTATGACTGGAGAATTTAGGTCTTCACAATGGCGCACAAATTCGTGTGGACTAAAGAAGTGTGTAATATGATTTCATAATGGATAATCCTAAAATCAAATTTCCTTTTTTTCCCTTAAATTTGGGCAAGGTGTACAGTTATGATATCGTAGAAACTGCCATAATCTTGAAAAATTGATTATTGAACTTGTTTCTGAATAACTCTTGATACATGTGTTGGCTCTTCCCTGAAATAACATCAATACATCTATATGGCATACTCATCAACCTGACATTTTTTATTTTTTTTCATTAATGAAGAAAGATGCTTTAGCTACATGATTGAGATACCAAGACCGCTAGACCAGTATAATGGTGTTTAGTGTTTCAGATTTAGATATAAATAAAACCCTTATCAGTTGAAACATTATTAGAATTCCTCAATTGTGGTGTGATATTCATCAAGTATTGCATAGTTTCTGGTAAAAATTGGCAAACTTGTCTTTCATTTGTTATCTATAGCACCTCTTAGTTTTTATTACGTTTTGAGGTGGAAATGAATTACACTCGATGGTATGTTTTTCATCATTTGGCTGCTTTCTTTAAAGTAGTATATCTTATAATCTTATATGCTTTTCATTGAATGTAGTTATATTTTGTCCACTTGATCTTCATGAACAATGAAACTTATTCGTGGGATTGATTTATTGGAGAGGATCTGTGTACTGTTTACCTTGGTGTTTGACTGAATGTGTAGCTGTACCATTTTTCCGATCTTTATCTTGAATACTTGGATCACGATCCTACATTTCCTTTCTTTTTTTGTCAGTCATGTATCTGCATTATTGGAGGGTATGCAATTGTTTGTGTGTCAAGAACTCAAGATTTGTTTGCTCTTAGTTTGAAACATTGTTATATTAAAAAAATTAAAATACTCTTTAATGCTTGCATGGTTGCCATCTTTCCCCTTTTACAGGATTCTCTTTTTATGAATAATTCTGGTTTCTATGTATTTTTTATTGCATATGACTTCATCCAATCGCTTACATTTATCAGAGGTTGTTTACCATGATACATCTTATACTTGGGAGACCATCAGAAAACATTTTTTTGCTATAGATGAAATACTATGTGATTCATAAATTATGTCAGTGGTGCTCGTTTGTGTCAGAGGTGTCTCAATTCATATTTGTTTCATTGTTAGTGCTCAGTGAGATTGATCTCTTTAATTTTTTCAGTTGATAATAATAATATGGAGAATTATTCATTTCGTTGTTTGTTATTTTGGGAGCACCGTACAAATGCCTTTGATCTCAGGAGATTTGCAACATAAGAGAGCATTATCATTATCAAATAAATCCCGTCAAGTAATTTAATTCAGCAAACCTGCATCTTTGGAATGTTAATTTTTGGATTTAATCATTCCTCTCCTTTGTGGCAGATGCCTGATGTGCATCTCAGTCATGGCGGTGGTCCTTCTGAATCAGGTAAAACAATGTACGTTATTGTGCATGGAATAACAATGTTTTTTGTTTTCGAATTATGAATGCCTAACTAGATCTTACTGTTCTGTTCTTGTGCATGGAATCACCAAATGTTTTCTGATCATTCTGACATTACTATGAATGGCCCAACTAGATCTTACTTTTTTTTTGTTATTACGTTAAAAATTGGATTCTCTCCATATTTGATAATCTCAGAATCTCATAAACCTGTGTTTATTTCTGTTAACAGAACATACTTTCGAGGGGTTGCAGGCGTCGTATAATAGATAGATCAGTGGTGTTTGTGGAGTTGGTCCGCACCATGCATTCAGGTGGTAGTTCTGCTACTACCTTGTTGGACTTGGGATTATGTTCTTCATCAGAATATGTTTCTCCAGAAGCTTTTGTGATTTGTTTGTGAAATATATCTGTTAGAACCTTTGTCTCTCTGCAAGGCACCTCAAGTTTGGAATTTCTGTTCTCTGTGGGAGTGGTTTCATTTTATCCCCTTGGCATGTGAATTTTTTTCTCTTACCTATAAAATCATAGCAAAGATGGAAACATGTTAGTTAGTTAGTTAGTTAAGTCTAAAGGTTTAGATTTTGAAGATCGTTTGAAGATGGATCATGTTGTGAAACATGTAGCTTTAAAAGAATGAAATATACACTAACCACTTAAAAAAAATACATCCTTTATCTTATATAAAACATGTATTAAATGGGATTGCTTAACAAGAACTGCAATGTCGAGGTACACCTGGTTTGTAATTGACATTTTTAACTGTGATTCTGAAAAGAAATCTGGGTCTTTTTTTTGTTGTAGAATTGATCCTCTGTCAGTTTTAGAACTGTCACTCTGACCGTGTGAGCACTGGTCATGTCAACTGCCAGTTTTGCATATAAAAACTGACAATTATGTGATTAAAAGAACTGGGGATTTATTTCTGAAAATTGCTTTTTTTTTATTTTAATTAAGAACAAACATCCTCTCTCATCAACTTTTTAATTATTACCAATAAAAAGCTATTTAATTATCTTGGTTTGATGTGTACTCCAGATCAACGTATATTATAATATCCAACATTTTTTGTAAGTTATATTTGCAAAGCTTTTCTCCAATGTTATTTTATCAATGCTATTTTATGAGTTAAGTGTACACTATCACCCCAAATGCAAGAACATTACGTATCATTGTACATTATATTCATACATATTCTAAATCTTTTGTTGTTGACATCATATCAAGTTTAATATGATCTTACGGAACACACTATTGATTTGGAAAATGCTGCATCAAAGTAATGTAATTTGTAAAATTCTATGATAAAATACATTTTATTTAAATGATTGAATCCATCAAAATAAGCATTAGGGGCGTTTGGTTAGAGGAATAGAGGAGGAATAGGTAGGAATAGAGGAGAATAAAAAAAAAAGTGTTTAGGTAGAGAGAATAAGTGGGTATGGCTATGTAGAATTAGGTGAGTATAAACTGATATTTATATTCCAGTTTTTTTCTAAAATTGTGTTATTCTTCTATTGGTATAAGATGATTCATCTGTTAAATCATTGCCTTTTTTTATGTAAACTCACACAACATTACACGTGTAAAGGGATCTCTCTCTCCATAATTTGATCACGGTTACACTTGATCTTTTTTTATCCATATAACTCGTTAGCCGTTTGTGTTCATATTAACGAGTATATATAGCATTAATTTTTATTTATTTTTTATTTATTATAGATAAATTCATATAATTAATTGAATTGTATAATTCACATATTATAAATATAGATGATATATATATATATTTATTTTAAAAAAATTTAAAATGAGTGCAAACCAAATTAAAAAGAAAAAATGCAACTCCCCAGACAAACAGTGAATATTCATATCGACCCCTCGAAAGTTTGAATATCCATTTAACCCCCTCAGTTGTTATGTATAATATAATGCAAGAGTGTTGATACACTCACTCCATTTTATAGCCTCTTTTGCAGCTTCATTCTATGTTATAGTAGTGTGTGAGATTTTATCAACATATGACTTTTAAAAAATAAAAATATATGTGATCTATAATTGAGTGAGCGTTATATTATTCTATTTTATAACGCAAATAACCCTTATCCATCCATGCAAGATCTGTGGGAGGCCGTGAAACGAATGAAGAAAAAGGACGATGTTAGCCAATTGGGGACCATCCTCCTTTCCATCATATTGGCTTGCACCTTTGCGATTTGGCGTGCAAAAAATGAGACGGTGTTTCGTGGGGTGCTATTCTATCCGGAGAATCTGTGAGAGATGACTCGGCAATCAATCATTGATTAGGGGCCGTGCATCGGGGGTGTTGCTAGCATTCTCTTTGAGAACGATCGTCTTCGAATGGGCCCCCAATGGCGGGGTGAGGTGGTAGAAATATTTTTTATCACTCTCCTGCTCCTCCAACTTTTGTTGTCGCACTCTTTTTTCTTTTTCTTTTGTATCCTTACTATCATTCGGATATTGTATATTGTGAATTTTTTTGAAATGAAAATGCTCAAATTAAGCTAAAAAAAAAAAAACACAAATAACCCCCTATCATTATGCCTACTAATTTGTTATTCAGTTAAATTAACCTGACATGATAAAATGACTACTATACCCCTTCAGGTGCAGTTGGATGCACGATTGTAAAACTAATTATGTTTGGAATTGATTTTATAAGAAGCTCACTCTTTCAATTTTTGTAAAAATGAAAGATTTTAGACACTATTTATTTAAAATCTGACTGTTATAATAAAAAAAAACTGTTTGGTTGCACAATTGCAAAAACAATTGAGCGTGTCTATCCCCACCAAACATTTTAACCCAGCAAAAAAAAAAAAATCAGTTTTTGGTTGTTCCTACCAATCCAGGTCGACCGAAACTTGGTCGTCATTTCAAGTTCTGGACAACCGAACTTGGTCATCATTTCAAGTTTTGGGTGATCGAACTTAGTCGTCATTTCAGGTTTTGGGCGACTGAAATTGATCAAACATGGTCCAGAACTATATCTACCTATTCTTTGTAAACAAATTAATTTTTGGGTTAATCCATTATATTCTACGTTTATTTTTTTATCCAAACAACAGCTAAAGGACTGGAAAAAAAATGTAAGTAGGTATACTTTCAATTAATTCAATTTTTTTATAGAAAATATCTTATTAGACAAATATATATCATTTTTAAACTTCGTTTAAATTTGTGATTAAGCAGATTTTTTGTTTAAAAAAAAAAAACTACCAGTTGATCCAAACACGTTTTATATATGGCTTTTGAAAATTTGTCCCTCACTTATGTAAAAAAATTATTCTTATGTTTTACATTTAAAAATAATGATTAATTCTCCCTATATTACAACTCAAATTTAGAGTGGTATAAAGGATCCAAAGAAGATACACGTCATGGGTTTATGTTTTCCAAGAAAAAAAATTATAAATTTTATCACAAACCCTGTTCGACCAAGTTTGGTCGCCCAAAACCTAAAATGACGATCAAGTTAGATCGTTCAAAACATAAAATAACCATAAAATAACGATCGTCTAAAACTTAAAGTGATAAGAAGAAGTCTGATCGAATTAGTCGGATCGAACAACTCAACATCTCCTCTGTCACCTCCTCACGATACCCACCTCCAACAGCTTCTCCTCTATCCCCTCCTCGGCACTGGCGAAGCACTTCTCTTCAAAAGTGCTTATCTTTCTCATGCTCAAACACGGTTCACAAAAAAAAAGTGAAAAAGCGAGGCGTGTATTGCTTGCAGTTTGGGAAACGATAATCCATCAAATTAGGGCAAGGAGGAAGGAGAAGATTTCCCCTTTTTGATTTTGAGATTTGAAAGCTTCACTTTGAAGGTTGATTGCTTCTTCAAGTTTCTGATTCAAAGGTATGCATAAACAAATATATTGATTTGATGATTGATATGTTTGTTTTAAATCCTATTTTTGTGTGTGATTTTCGGGTGGAATTCAACATTTGGTATCAGAGCCACCACATATAAATTCGGATTGATTAAGGTTACAGGTGTTGGGTTTCAAATCTAGGGTTCTAATTTGAGTTCTTTGTGTCACCCTAGCTCTATGTTTTGATGAAATCAATTGATTTAGGGTTTTCTGTAGTGTATTTTGTGAAACCCTAGCTTTATAATTTGTCTCACGATGATGTGTGTGTATGTAGAAAATTAGAGGGTTTTTTAATATTTTTTTATTTGAGTCTGTTGTCTGGGATTTGGAATTAGAATATGATAGGACATGCCTGAAATATTGCTGGTGTTCATGGGAGAAGTTGATATACAGTCTTTGGCATTTCTTTTCGGGGCAAGGGAACTGGTGTTCTTCAGTTTTAGAATCCGAAAGATTGAGGAGAGCAGAATCCCATCCCATCATGCCTGGTGACTTCTGAGAGATTGACATTATTAAAAAACTGTCACAATTTTATATGCTAAACATGTGAAGTCATCCACGGATTGGTGGGTTGGGGGGTGCTGGGGTGTTACAAGAAACAATCTCCTGGATCATCTCTTTGTCTTCAAAATGCACCCATTAGCAACAAATTTAGCAATCATGTGAACATCTTCGTCCTGCTCTAAGGACAAATGAAATAGTCACACGGGGGAATGCTTGACTGCCTGGGACTATTTCCGGATGACAAACCGAATTGTATGTGGAACACTCTTTATTGTTAATATAGGAAAGAGTTGTAATCCAAACCCACAACTTATCCAATGAGGTGACCCAAATTGATTTTCGACTAGTGATAAAGAGGTACATCATCCTATCATTTTTGGGAAGGGTTGTTTATTCATTTATTAACAGTCCACATCAGCTTGGGTCAGTTGTGGTTATTAATTATTTTGCTTCTTAGAAATGGGAAAAAATATGCAAGATTGAAAAAAATGTATCCATAACAGTGGCCTTGATGGGTCTCTCTTGACATCACAGTCTTAATTGGATGTTGAACAATTATATGTTTGAATGTTAACTGACCTTGAAGCCTTATATATCAAATTATTTTTAATTAAAACAAAATTGGATATTTTTTATTTGCTTTTTAGGTTGAAGGGATTTATCTTGGAAAGGGATTCAACTGTGGATTAACCTTGAAGTCTTGATTGGATGGCTTCTTCCTTCACTTCGAAGCGTCTCCTGTTAAGAAGCCTATATAGAGCTACCATTCATCATCAACCACCTTATCTTCTTGATTCATCTACAAGACCTCTTGCTCTCATTGGAAGTCGATCTCGTTCATCTCGTACTATTTCTACTGCTGCAGCTCTTGTTAACTCAGAGGTTTTGAAAGCTCTCAGGCACCCATCAATTGTTAGATCCTTCTGCACGCGGAATTTGAGTATTGACGAGGACCATGGACCAGCACCAATTGATTATGGGTATGTGCAATTTTCCTTAGAATCTCTGAGGATGAGGGCATTTCTAGATATATGTGGCATGTGAATGAGCATGTTTTGAAGGATTGGAATCTTATCTTCGCTTTAATCCTGCATCCAAATGGATCATTATCTTTCCAAAATAAAAATGTGAAGGCATTCATGTAATTAACTATCTTGGTTAACTTTCTCTCTCTTCAATCCTGGTCAATTTTTTTCCCCCATTTTTTGTTTTGACCTATATTTTGCATTCCCTAACAAGACATGGAAACTTTATTTATCATTATTTATGGTAGCTACTAGTTAGGTCTCACTGCTTGATTTTGGAAACAGTTCTATGGTGCAGGAGGATGAATTCCACAAATTGGCCGATGAAACAATACAAAACCTACTGGAGAAATTTGAGGTACCATGTTTGGAACTTTGCAATCATTGTTTGCATCATATGATATTCTGTTCCTTGTTTTACCTGTTAAGTTTTCTATATTTTCGTTTTGGGTACCATTGTTAGTTTGTGAATCTTCTCTTTTTTTACTACTGTGTTTAATTCATTTGATTCATAAAATGATATATCGTAACAGCTTATGCTAATATAGTATGTTGAGCTTGTTAGCTGTGATGATAAACATGTGAAGTTGATGTTTTATCATATTTGTATTGTAGTCTAATTCTATCTTGTGATTTTTTGCAAAGTACTTGTCTCTTTTCATATAGACAACAGCTTCCAATAAAATCTCCTTACTTTTTCTGAATCATATTTTTCTGTGTTTCGTAGGAGTATGGCGATGATATCCAATTGGATGGTTTTGATATAGATTATGGGGTAAGGCAGAATTGAATGGTAATTTTCTTTTTGAAGAGGTTTACATTTCATTCTAACAGGTTATAACATAAACATCAATATTTACTTTTGACAGAATCAAGTTTTGACCTTGAAGCTTGGCGATTTGGGCACTTACGTTATTAACAAACAAGCACCAAACAGACAAATATGGCTGTCTTCGCCTGTGAGGTATCACCTGAAGTCACTGGCTATTGTATCTTATCCATGTCTTTCTTTATATATATTATATTATAGAGGTTCATAATGTTATTCTTCTAGCCATTTTGAAACTGATGGACTATATAAACTTGCACGTGTGCATCGCCATCACACCGTCACTCATCATTAGCATCTAGGTTTAGTTGTTCTCGTAATCGTCATTTCATATTTTGGTCAGAAGTAATATTTGTTGTGATTGCCTTGTCATTTTTGTGTGGCTTTAGGTATTGAAGAACCAATCATCTTTTTGTCATCATATTTTGTGATTTTTTAATTTAGTATCAGTGTATTACACTCTCACTTTCAAGTACCATATCATCTAGGTTTTTACAGCTAGATGTTATATCAACTTTTTTTACTTGTATATTGAGTGAAATGTGTTTGTCAAATTTCTAATTTAATACCAGTCACTATAATAAAATGGATGCTCTGGATTATCTGTTCCATCTCTAAATTTATTTACTCTCCTTTTGGATAAAGAATATTGGTTTGTTGAAGCACATGCTACTTGAAATGTAAAATACTAGGTTTCATGGAAAAGAACAAGGTTAATGGGAATATGGGGTAATGCCAGAACTATATCCATGTTCTGAAAATGTGGTATCACTATTTCTAAGGAAAAGAAGATAGGTTACCAGGTGGACCTTAGGCCGTGTACAAAGTACATGGAAGTGAGATTTTTAATTTCCTGTCTTGGAGTGGTTAGTTTGGAAATATATGTTTGAATGTGTCGAGCTTTTTGGGGAGCCAAAATGGATGGAATGTGGATACCCTGACAAGGTGTCTGGTTGAAATAAAAAGTTCAAACGGACAATTTGAAAGCAAAGGGATAAGAAATAAATGGAATAATGTATTGTATTGAGTAATGGAGACCGAAAGATCCCTTATATAGTTACAAGATGTACAAATCCTAAAAATAAAAAAAGACTAAAATAGCCGTGACAAAAATTCGAGTCGGGACGCTGCCCCCGAACCCCTCGTGCACCTGCACCCAATCGGCGATTCTCCACATGCAACTCCCGGGCGTCCGGGAATAGGTCCAACAACAGGCATATATAATGACTCCAATAAAGAGTATATAAATTGTAGGGACTACATGGACTTGTATTCATGGATCTTAATTGAAGAGCACACACTGATGACTGGTGTTGCATGGAAGTTGAATTGATGGATTTGTCTGGAAAGATTATCTTTTGCATGTGAAATCAAGGGAAAAATACTAAAGGAAAGAAAAATCTGAAAAGCAAACTCTGACATGAGTTATGTTTGCCATATTTTCAAGGTGAAGTTAGTACTTGCTCCTTATGGTGATTGAGAAATTGGATCTTTAAAAAGAAAATTGGGGAACATTTTTAAATGGTTTTATCGAACTACGTATCCTTGTCCATCTTTTCTTTTGAATTGAAGAGGCATCTTCACATATTAAATGAAGTATGCAAGTGAATTATGAGCTTCTAATCAAAATCCACAAATATGTTGATGAATCCTAATATGTATATCTCTCCCACAGCTTGATATCCTAATGTGTCCTGCACTCGTGCTTTGATCACATTTCCCATTACTCTTGATCTGTTTCTTAGTGCTTGTATGTAAATGAAAGGTGTAAATATACCCATGAATTGTAGAATTTGTTTTTATCAGATATGCTTTGTTGTTTTCTCATCCTGTCACTAGACATTGACTATTGACCTGGTGGAGCTTTCTCTAGCCTTTCTTTGCAGCTTCTCTGATGTTGATTTCTGACTCACCTTTACCCTCGTGTTTTTTTTTTCCACACAGCGGTCCATCTAGGTTTGATTGGGACCGGATGAGTAAAGCTTGGATTTATAGGCGATCCAAAGCAAATCTTCTCCTTCTTTTGGAGGAAGAGGTGGCAAAATTATGTGGTGAGCCAATAAACCTTTCTTGATGTCGCAACGTGCTTCGTATTGAGTGGTCCCAATGAGTTCTTCGGTGTGTGACCGATTTTTCCACCTAGTTTGTAAGATATTGGCTAAAAAGATGTCGTTTTGTCCTGATACAATCCTTTCACATGATATTGTACTGTTATATAATGATTTGAATTTGGATCGGTCTTACAAATGGAGACTTTAGAGATTGTTACAGGGAATGCTTTTGGTGTTGATACATTCGATCTTTTTTGCCGTGATTCCTCCTGTCTTAGCCCCGTATGTGAAATCTCTAATGATGGAGTATATATTGCTTTAGGGAAATTAAAAGAAGGTATGTGTACAAATTATTTGAGTAAGTGTTTAATTTTTATGAAAATATATTTCATTAAACAAATATATACATTTCAATGAAATTTAAAACTTGTTGGAACTGCAAAAGTGACTGCTGGGATGACATTTAACATTTTTCATTTGCATTTTATAATTTCAGATGAAAGCCATTGCATTTTGTATATCATGTTTGACAATGTAGTCTTGTATGATTAACAGTATTAATAAAAGGTAGATCTCGCCATGGACTCTTTTATTCTAAAGTGAAGTTACAAGTAGGTTTGTAGATGTTTTGATTTTTTAAAAATAGTAAACCTTATTCAAGAAGTATATGATTTAGTAAAAGCTCATATCATTTAATAACCATTTAATAACGAATTGAATGGATCAATTGTTAACGAATGTGAAATAAATTTAATGAGGTTTATATCTCGCCAAATATATATATATCTTGTTGGATGATTATTAAAATATATGGATTGTCTTCGTAGGCTTGGGTGTAACGACGCTCGTAAAAATGCATATTCAAAAGAATCTGATATAATTTTTTGTATTTTTTCCATTTGATTATATATTTGATTAGAGATTCACATTTCAACTAGTACAGGATCAGTGCCCACACTCCAATAGTTCTCCAACAAATGGGATGAACTGGAGCCACAGAATCCAATTGAAATCTAAAATATAAAAGGAACTGGAACATGCATCAATAATGATGGGTGAGGGGTATTGGTCCCCTCAACATAATCATGAAAGAGTTTGTAGCAGAAGGGCCCTGCAGAATACTTTTAAAAGAAACTCAAAATGGGCCTCTATTATCACCCCCATCAGATATTCACCCCCCATCCCCCTTTAAAAATTAATAAAAACATATTTAACATGTTTTTTTTTAAAAAAGTTAAACCCACTTCTCTTCTTTCATCTCCTCGTCTGTCAATCTTTTTTACACGAGGTCGACATTTCATATGCCCACATATTTTACACAGAATCGAACAGATCAAAACAGGCCCAAACCCATTATGGGAGTAGTTTGACAGAGATACTGTTGATGTAGTTTATACTAATTTGATAGATCAGCTGTCTAACTCATTTATACAGGTTTGACAGTTGGTCTATCGAATTGGTCAAATGAAACTTTTAAATATTCATTAATTAATTGAACAAACGTAATCCCACAAGATAACCAACCAAAATTAAAAATCATTTTCAACCAAACATCTTTCTCAGTGAATTATTTTGAATATAAAAACTATCATTTGCAAAACTAGGTTTAGATTTGTTCAAAAAAAAATGATTATGATGAACAAAAATGGTTTCAACTTTCAACAAATAAATTAATAAGAGTGACTGACTGACTATAATGGAACTTTTAAATATTCATTAATTAATTGAACAAACGTAATCCCACAAGATAACCAACCAAAATTAAAAATCATTTTCAACCAAACAATCTTTCTCAGTGAATTATTTTGAATATAAAAACTATCATTTGCAAAACTAGGTTTAGATTTGTTCAAAAAAATGATTATGATGAACAAAAATGGTTTCAACTTTCAACAAATAAATTAATAAGAGTGACTGACTGACTATAATGGACCTACCGGAGGTGAGCATCAGCGATCGGACAGAAATGGAGTAGTAGTAAATATGGAGAAGGAGATCAACATGAGAGGTGAAGAGCAAAGAGGTAAGAGGGAGAGGACTTTCTAAAATGATCCGCAGTCTACAAAATCATGTATATATTAAAGGATAGGGTCGCAACACGTAAAAAATTGTTTGGATGAGAAAGAAAATGGGGTGGGATGAATATTTAACGGGGTGGAAATCACGGGCCCCTTCTCAACATCTTTTAAGAGCAGAGCCTATAAAGCTTTATATGAACAACAATAGATAATTATGAGGACGGTGAAACATCGCCACCAGTTTTAAAGTAAACAGAAATGGTTTTCTTTTCTCAAGAAGTGGAAAAGAAGGTTGAACCAAAGATGATCTCTCACCAGCCACGCATTTCAATTTGGAAAATGATAGCTCTGACCGCAGCCTCACCAAATTATTTTTTACAAAATATATACACTCCTTGAATTAAATACTATTATAAAAAATAAAAATAAATATTAATATACATTAATGTAATTTTTTTTTAAATTTTTATATGCTGCGATAATGGAACATATATTATGCTAGCATAAAAAGTCTTTTCTATGTTGCATACACGACCACAAAGCGGATATAATTGTAAAATTGATGAAGTGTATCAAATACTCAATTTTCACTTTCTCCAAATCACGGCTCGCATATATATATATATAAAACAAAACATATGCATTTATAAGACTAAGGTAGGTGCTTCGGTGAATTACATAAATATATTAAAAACAAAAGTGAGAATTATTTTTGTTGAATTATATAACCTAAAAGTGTTTTCAATCGTTTAAACTGAATCATCTGGAATTTTGTTTGAAAGCCTATTTAAACAGGCATTCAGGGCAACTAATCAGGGCCGTTTGAAAAACAACCGACGGTTTCGATTCATATATACCTAGAAACCGGATAAAGGATTCCTTCGCACGAAATTCCATTTTAAATAAGGTAAATGTTACTTTTTATTTTTTAAAAAATAATATACGATAAAAAAAATTGTACATTAGAATTGATAAAACTTTATATAACTTCATTTTGAATTGTAAAAAAAAAAAATTAAAAAAAATTATAACAGTGCACAAACCAACAACGGTCTATAAACAGCGTGCCAGGCTCCAAAGCAAAGAAAGCTAGCATTAAAATACAATTCAATTATTATTATTTTTTTAAAAAAAAAAACGAATGATTTTTCTTTAAATATTTAACATTTCATCACACGATAAAAAAAAAAAAAATCTCCCAATCTATTACAAGAGTAAGATCTGGTTAGAAAAACTGTTCAATGTCAACGAAGATCCGAAATACCTCGCTCAGATCAGAGACAGGGGAGAGGCATCCCTTGGAGACCTATTGAGGGATCCGATCGGCACCGTTGTTACGGCCATCGACGATGATCCCGCTTTCGCCCCTCTTTTGGAGGCCCTGAAATCCCAGCTGGGCGAGGTAGCCTCATCTTCGGTAGAGTTCCGCGGATTTGTACGGCCGAGATCGTCCTGTCGATGCGCGGATCGGATTTCAGACCGTCGGATCTCCATAGGCAGAAAAAATTAAACAAACCCTAAATTTCAGACACTGACGCACCTGGAAATCGAGATCCGCATCATTGTCGCGCATCCTCTTCAAAGAATCGCCGATCGGACTCGTCGTCTCTCCACTACTCGACGAGCTGGGCCCCGGCGGCGGCGGAGTGCCCGCTGCCGACGAATCCGTCCACGGAACCACCTGATTCTCCCCTTCCTCCTCCTCCGCCTCCTCTTCCTCCCCTTCAGAATCGCTAATCACATCTCCTTCATCTTCGTTTCCGGCGATCTCCGATTTCCGATCTCCGCCCGCGCCGGCGGAGGAGCAACTCCCGAAGCATCGAACGCAGACAGAGACGGTGGGGCCGAGCCTCGCCCCGGACGCCGTCCACGGCGTCGGCTCCTGGCACGCCTGGCAGAGGAGCCTCCGGCAGTGCCTCTCGACGAGGAAGTTCGCGCCGTGTACCCTCACATCACAGTCCCAGCAGAGGCTCGCCGAGTCCGACTCGCAGTATATCCGCGCCGTTCCTTTGCAGAGCTCGCACTCCTTCATCGCTTCAGATCTCTCTCTCTCTCTCTCTCACTCGCCTTTTCAAATTCGCCAAAACAAGCCGAAAAAGGAAGAAGAGGAACCTTGACTCCATTTATACGAGGTCTCCCCCGGAGACGATGGAAAAAGACGGAAATTGCCCCTCTCGTTTCGTCTCGTGCGGGGTCTGATCTCGTCATTTCTCATGTCCACGTGGCCTCCTGTTGCGCCCGCGATATTTTGGTGATGACGTGGCAGAGAGGTGATTCTGTGGTGGATGACGTGGCGAGATATAGGCCAAGAGTAATATAATTGCCATGCGAGCGACTCCTGGTGGGGTCCACCCCCGAAACGACGTCATTATCGTATCGAATAATATTGTCTTTTTTTTAAATTAAAATAAAATAATAATGATTTATTCCTTGCGGCTTGGGAAATATATATTATAATAATTTGTATGATTATATATTAATATTATTTTATATTATATTAAATTAAATTATAACAAGTGGGGACAGTGGAGGGTGTGGTCCGTAACGGGTGGGTGTCGTGGCGCGACAGCCGCCACGAACCTCACATGTGGACGATCTTCTACGCGCTGACTTGGAGGTCCCACCTGAAATGTTCCACGTGGCGATATGTTCGGCTGTAGAAATCTGACGTGGACGCTCAGATCCGGGTCGCCGGATCTGGTTTTTTTTTTTTTTTCTAATTGCACACCTTTTTTTTGAGGTGCACACCTAATTTCTGTACACCTAATTAAAATCAATCACATATCTATAAACATTTCTATATATAAATGAGGTGTTGGATTTTTATTGCACATCCAACCTTTCAAAATAACAAAAACCCTACTCTCTATACCACACTTCTTGTCGTAACACCCAGCCGTCCGGCTCTCTCACTCGCCGTCGACAGCTGAGCCTCCCCATCCTCTCCCTCACCATGGATTATCTAGCTGTCCGTGCTCGCCTTTTCCGTCGTCTCGTCATGATCATCATCTCTTTCAAACCTAAACCCTCCACCACCCCTCGCTGTGGACACCCCTCGCGCATTTGCTCATTTGCTCGCCATCGTAAGCCTCCCTGTGTAGATGTCATCCATCTGTGCTTTCCCTCCCCGTCCAGCATCCTAAACGGTCTTCCCTTGACATTTCTCATCTTTCCATTAGAATATTCTTAGGTATGGATTGATATGATATGAAGAGATTTTTTTTTTGATCGAATGATATAATATAATGGTTAGGTATGGGATTTATTTATTTGTGTGATAGCACGGGTTCCAGATGCTATAAGTTTATCTTTTTTATCCCCGCGACATAAGCATTGTCGACATATACACAAAATATCGACAATATACACAAAATATCGACATTGCTATTGTCGCATAGGTTTCAGATGCTACAGGTTTAGTTTTGTGATCCCCGCGACACAAGCATTGTCGACGTATACACAATATACCGACACTGATATTGTCGCACAGGTTCCAGATGCTACGGGTTCAGTTCTGTGATCCAGCGACACAAGCAGTGTCGACATAAATACATAATATCGACAATGATATTGTCGCACAGGTTCCAGATGCTATGGGTTTAGCCATACGACGCAAGCAATGTCGACATAAATACAGAATATCGACACTGCTATTGTCGTACATGTTCTAGATTGTGAATGTGCATATAAGACCATAGAGACACACTCTAGAGAAGACCCCAAACCCTAAACATACACAAATGTGGAGGAACACGAATCCAAATGCAAGTTTTTATCTCATTGTTCTTTGGAGCCTCCATGCCGTGATGATTTTCGAGCCGAATTTCTTGAGTACGCGGAATCCGTCGTGTGTGCCGCCACACCACCATGTTGCCAGCCGGACCTCTTCCTCCATCGCTTCAATCGACCTCCTCCTCCTCTGTGCATTCTCTCATGCGTGCGGGAAAGAGAGAGTTTTACGGTTGTGGAGAGGGTGTGCAACATATAGAGAATTTTTTTGTAAAAGAAAATAGTGGGTGTTTAAATAATGGGGTGTGCACAAGATCCGAATATAAATGAATCTTTTGTACACTATCCATTTTTTGGGGGTGTGCACCATAATTTGAGGGGTGCAATTAGGGGCACCTTTTTTTTTTTGGGCTGGGGACGCTAAGACCACCCCATGAAGATGGAATCTCACCCTAGAGTTTTGGGGTGGGATTGGGAGAGGAGAGAAAAAAAGAGAAAGAGAGAGAAAAGAAAGAAAAAGTCAAATGTTATCTTGAGTTCAGTTTACAGTCCACTACTAGTTTGATTTTTTTAAAAAAGTATGTCTATCTAATGATTTATTTTTAATAAATATATATATACTCACATGAAATGAATACATACATTACTACATTTTTTTGTAATAGTGTGTATATCGAGATAATGAAGCTTTAGCAAATTTCATACATCGCATTTGACGTGGCCCATTGAAAGAGTCTATTAGAGCTCATTGAAATTATTGAGATTTGGAGTTGCAGACATGGGCAGAGGCACATTAGGGCGAGTGGGGGCAGCTGCCCCCACTCATTTTTTTTTTAATTTATATATATACTCAAAAAGACTTAATCACCCTCCATGACCTTTAACATTATCCAGAATATCCTCACTTCAACTCTTCCATACCACGGTCCACCAAATATATTTTGAAAATCATCCACAACCGTCCGATCCGATGCACCCAACTTCTCTTCGTCCCCACTCACAATCACCCGACCCCACCAAATTTTTTGTGAAAAAATGAACTGAAACCTTTTTTTCTTCAATTTTCATTCATCCCACTGTCCTTCGCCCCTCTGGTCTCCCCGCACCGTCGCGGCGCCGCCCCTCTGGTCTCCCCATGCTAGTAACTCGGTAAGTCTCCAAATATCTCTCTCTCTCTCTCTCTCTCTCTGTTGATTTAGGGTTTAGTATGATTTGATTTAGGGTTTAATTTTTTTTTTGTTGGTTCATTGGGTAGAATATGTGTTGATAGATTTGATGTGTTGATAGATTTGAAATATTAAGCCTTTATATACAATGAGCAATGAATGTTTAAAATAATGGGTTCTTTTGAGGGGGATAAACTCATAAACCTCAAATAAGAATAGGAATTGGGACAAGATTTGTATCTATCATGTTTGGTTTCCAAAAAAGAAGATGATATGAGCTTCTCTTTCTTCTTTTATATTTTTATTATCACAATCTCATTATGCTTTTTTTTATTGTTTGATTAAAATATGAATATTATAGAGATTTATGTCTTTTTGAAACAGTTATGGATAAATACTTGAAAAGAAAGTCAAAATTTGAATCGTCACCTCCTTCAGAAAGAGATGATAATTCATCAAAACAAAGTCGTGTAGAAATCAATTTGACAGATCTTCCTGCAGATCCAGGGTTACGATCACGAATTACGGATTACAATCCTAATGATAGAGACCCAATTCGTAGAGCATATTTGCAAAGGGGTCCTTGTCAACCTTGTGGTCATAATTTTCCACAAAGAAAGTTTGGGCAATCATCACGGCGATTTAATCAGGCTTGGTTTAAAGAATTTGGCAACTGGTTAGAGTATAGCATAACAAAAGATGCTGCATTTTGCCTATGTTGTTATCTTTTTAAAGAAGATATTGGAGAACAAGGAGGTGGTGAGTCTTTTGTTGGTGAAGGGTTTTCAAATTGGAAGAAGAAGGAAAGATTACAAATTCATGTAGGAGGTCCCAATAGTTCTCATAATCAAGCTTGGAGTAAATGTCAAGATTTACTAAATCAAAAGCAAAGTATTCAAACAGTTTTTTCCAAGCAGTCGGACCAAGCTCGAAGTGAATACCGAATCCGCTTAAATGCATCAATTGATTGTATTCGATTTCTTCTACAACAAGGGCTTGCATTTCGTGGTCATGATGAATCCGAAAATTCAAGTAATCAAGGAAATTTTCTTGAGCTTTTGGGATTTCTTGCAAATCATAATGAGAATGTGCAAGCCGTTACCTTGAAAAATGCTCCTGAAAATCTTAAGTTGACCGCACCTGATATCCAGAAGGACATTGTAAATGCCATTGCTGTTGAAACCATCAATTCTATTCTTAGAGATATTGGTGATGCACTTTTTTCTATTCTTGTCGATGAATCTCGTGACATATCAACCAAGGAGCAAATGGCTGTTGCATTGCGATATGTTGACAAGAAGGGGTACGTGGTTGAGCGTTTTCTTGGTATTGAGCACGTTAGTAATACTAGTGCTCTCTCACTCAAGGCGACAATCGAAGATTTGTTTTCTAGACATAGATTAAGCATGTCTAGGTTGCGTGGGCAAGGTTACGACGGGGCTAGTAATATGCAAGGTGAATTCAATGGCCTTAAGACGCTTGTAATGAATGAGAATCCATGTGCATATTACATTCATTGTTTTGCTCATCAATTACAATTAGCTCTCGTGGCCGTGGCAAAGAATCATAATCAAATTTCTATGCTCTTCAGTTTGGTTACTAATGTGGTGAATGTTGTTGGAGCATCATGTAAACGTCGAGATATTCTTAGAGAAAAACATGTTACAAGAGTTGTTGAAGCACTCAATAAAGGAGAGCTTTCAAGTGGGCAAGGCCTTAATCAAGAAATTATTCTCAAACGGTCAAGTGATACGCGTTGGGGCTCACACTATGGTACTTTGATAAGCTTGATTAGTATGTTCTCATCTGTCATTGAAGTGCTTGAAATTATCTCTGAAGATGGTTCAAATTCAGAACAAAGAGGGGAAGCAGATATGTTATTGGACTCCATGCATTCTTTTGAATTCATATTTAACCTTCATTTGATGAGATCCATTTTGGGAATCACAAATGAATTATCACAAACATTACAAAAGAAAGATCAAGATATTGTGAATGCCATGACTTTAGTTCAAGTATCAAAGCGGCGACTCCAAATGATGAGGGAGAGTGGATGGAGTTCTCTACTTGATGATGTATCTTCCTTTTCTGCAAAACATGATATTAGTGTTCCTAATATGGATGACACATTTTTAGCTCGAGGACGACCAAGGCGTAAAGCACAAGAGACGACAAACTTGCACCATTATCGTGTTGAGTTATTCTATGTTGTCATAGATATGCAACTTCAAGAGCTAAATAGTCGTTTCACAGAGTCAAATACAGAATTGCTTCTTTGTGTGGCATGTTTGAATCCATTTAATTCATTCTCTTCCTTTGATAAGCACAAATTGATCCGCCTCGCCCAATTTTATCCTAATGAATTTTCTTCGTTGGAGCTTATGACATTGTATGATCAACTTGATAATTATATTGTTGATGTGCGCTCTATCGATGAGTTTTCAAGATTAAAGGGTATTGGTGATCTAGCTCAAACAATGGTCAGAACTGGGAGAGACATAATATATCCATTAGTTTACTTGCTTGTGACTTTGGCATTGATTCTACCAGTTGCAACTGCTAGTGTTGAGAGAGCATTTTCAGCTATGAAGATTGTAAAGAACCGATTACGCAACCGCATGGGTGATCAATGGATGAATGATGGCTTGATTGCATATATATAGAGAGATATTTTTGGGGATATTGACAACGAGGCTATCATTCAACGCTTCCAAAGCATGAAAACTCGTCGGGGTCAATTATAAAGATGCCAAATAGAAATGTTTTTGGAAATGTAGATCACATACTATACTTTTTGTAATCTTGAATTAATGTAAAGGGTGTAACTAGTCAATTTTTTATACACACCTTATAGTTTCAGTTTAATTATTGTAAAAGGTGTAATTAGTCTCTTTTTTGGTATACACCTTACAATATTTGGTTTGGTCCTCTTTTGTACTTCATGAATCTTTATATCATATAGATTTGTTGAAACTATAAATGAGTTTCAATGACTTTACTTTTTGTACTTAAATTATTGTAAAGAGAGTTTTTTTTTTTTTTTGGTACATCCCTTAGCTTCAAGTTTTTAGAAATTTTTTTAAAGATTATAATTAAAAGTCGCCCCCCCTAGAATGAATTCCTGGCTCCGCCACTGGTTGCAGATATCTTTTTCCCTCGACCGTCCGATTAGATATGATCGGATGATCCAAAAAAACAAATACAAAAGCCCCAAATGCCTCTCCACTCTCTTTCTCTCTCTCTCTCTCTCGACTCACTCAAACGAAAACCAAACCCCCGAACCCTCTTTGACCACCGCGAGCACCCGCGACCCCCGGATATCACACGCAACTCCGACGACCATCGGCGAGCACCCGCGACCAGCGGCGACCCCGATTCCAGGTTGAGCGCTCTTTCTCTCTCTCTCTCTATATATATATATCTATGTTTAGGGTTTTTATCTAGGGTTTGTGATGTTTGGGGTTTTATCATCTAGGGTTTGTGATGATTGGGTTTTTTATCTAGGGTTTGTGGTGATTGGGGTTTTTCATCTAGGGTTTGTGATGATTGGGGGTTCTTGATTTTAGGATCCATTATTGAGTTGGTGACATTCTTAAATCTGTGTTATGAGCACATTGTTTGGTTCTTAAGAGAAAGAACAAAACAGATCTCCTAACCTTACATTCGACCAGATCATACGGTGGCAACCTATCGAAAATAGAGAAATATTCAAAATTAAAATTTAAAGGCAATAATCATCATTTACAAAAATATAAATTACAGAATAGAACTATCATGAGTCATGTGATGTGAGGCACCTGAATAAAAAATCCAATAAGCAGGAGTACCCATAGTAGAAGACAAGGCAAAGGGAGTAGAAGAACCAAAAAGTGACTGCTGCAGAATCAGGTGGTCTAGGTGCTCACTGATCTGGTCAAGCTGATCCGAGTGTGACTGAACAGAGGAAATTGGAGTAGCAGTCGCAGCGGAAGCAGGAGGAAGACGATGTCCTTGTTTTTTTGGTCTATGACACTTCTTAGCAGGCCTTCGTCTACTAGTTCTATGGAGATTCTTAGTAGGAGCGGCCCCTAGGATACCCTCATAGATGAATGAAGAAGTGGAACGACCATACACCATAGTACAGTTGTGTGTTTGAAGAGGATGGATATCTGACATTTTTCTGATCTCGGATGAGGCTAAAAATCAAACGATGATGTTGGGGATGAAAAATTGATCGAAACGGACCCATGGAACACCTGAATCGGACTTCCGGATAGGAAGTTATGTCCAATTTGGTGTTTTGAGAACCCAAGGGGGTGGCCAGAGGATCACCGGTGACGACCGAGGCCGCAAAGGGCGGTCGGAGGTGCTGGAGAGCAGCTGAAAGGGCTGCCGGAGGGCAGGCGGGGTGCCGAAGGGTTGTCGGAGGTGACCAGAGGGTGGTCGAGGGCCGCCGGAGTCGCCAGAGGTCAGCCGGCCGAGGGTCGCCGGAGGATTGCCGGAGGTCAGCCGGAGGTAGCGGGCCACGGCGGAGGTCAACGGCCGGGAGACGGACGCGGGTGCAGGCCGGGGTGGACGAGGGCACACAGGGGTGCTGGCTGGGGCGAACTCGGGCGTGCGCGCGCTGACAGAGGCCCGGGAATTTCGAACACTGATTGCGCGTGGGATCCGGGACGCGCTGGCAAAACCACATGACCGTGCTGGCAAAAACGCGTGAGAATGCGCGAGTGGGATCCCGAGAAGCTCGGGATCGTGCGCTGGCAGTCACAGGGTGAAATTCAGCAGAGATTACGGACCTGTTTACGCATCTGGGCTCGTGGACAGGTGCGCGGGAGATCCGGGATCCTGTCTGAGACAAGATCTGCGACAGGGTCCCAAGAAATCCGGGCGGATCAGTGCGGATCTGCGCGCGTGCAGATCAGACGACGCGGCAGGGCTCTCGGGCAGGGCGTAGCAGGGCCAGGAGCGGCAGGGCTAGACGCGGCAAGGCGTGCGCTCAGGCAGGGTGCTCGGGCAAGGCTAGGTGCGGCAGGGCAGGCACTTGGGTAGGGCTAAGTGCGGAAGGGCGCAGGGCAACATCGCAGAGCGGCGTGGCAGGGTAGGGGCGGCACGCGCACGGTAGTCGCAGCGCGAGCAGCGGCAGGGGCGGCGCGCAACAGCAAAGGGCACGACGACGATAGCGGCGGTGATGACGACGTCGACGACGGCGATAAAGGATTCCAAAAAAAAAAAAAATTTAGAGTTTTTGAGGTGGCTCTGATACCATGTTAGAATGAGATAATGAAATAATGAGAATCCTTGTATTGCACTTTAGGGTTTAATCCCTTATATACAAGTACACATAATATTACACGTGTAATACACTACGGCATAACACATATAATTTAACATTCACATTTATCTAAATTAAGACAAATAATAAGGATAAATTTTATTTCAACTGGATCAAAAAATTTTCATTTTCATTTTAAAATTGGAAGAATTATTCGCAATTTATTTCAAGGATTTTTATATAATGGGATAAGTTGTCTCCCCCTTTTTCTACACGATTATTCCATTCTTCCACCATTTATCCCCTTGTCATACCAAACCTAAATGGTTGTTTGGATGGTGGAATAGGGGGAGAATAGGAGGGAATAGAGATTAATAAGTCTAAAAATTTGTTTATTTAGAAGGAATAGATGAATATAACTATGTCAGAATAGATGTGAATAAGTTGATATCTGTATTGCAAGTCTCTCTAGAATTGTATTATTACATTGAATCTATTATACTAGTATAAGGGGGACCACAAGTCACCTCTTATAGATCAGAGGTCCACGTGTCATATTATTTTTTAAAATTTTATAAATCATTATTTACATCTTATTCACATTTTATTCACAACTTATATATTGTTAATCAAACAACCAAACTTCATTTTACGATTCCCAATGAAAATAACTAAAAACAGCGTGGTTTTGAAGGGGTTTTTGGTATCTTATTTTCAGGGGTTGAAAAAAAAATCACTTGGATTTTTTAATATTTTTTTTTATTTATATTCCTTTTTCATATTGCTATTTTTCATATTTCCAAAATCTTACATTTAAAGAGTATTCTTGCATATTTTTTTAATATTTTCAAGTTTCATTTTTATTTTATTTTTTGTGATAGAAAATAATGAGATTTCATGATTTTGTTTTAATTTATCATATATTTTTATTTTTTATACAAATATTTTTTTGTTGGCTTCCCCCTCCCTTTCTTTGTTCTAATTCTTGGTTCCACCCTTAAGTTGCAGTCAATGGGGGTGGAGGCGTCAGGTGGGGATGGCGGTGGGAGGGGTATGGGGAGAGAAATAGAAAGAGAAAGAAAGAGAGGATTGAGAAGGATTATTTGGTCAGAGAATGAGTGGGTGAGGATGAAACAGAATACTGTATATCTGACTATCACATAAGATGCAACTAGGCCTGTCAACGGGTCGGGTCCGTGTCCGACCCGACCCGTGGCAGGACCCGGCGGGTTCGGAAAATGTGGACAGGACCCGGACCCATCGGACCCGGGTCGGGTCCGTGTCCGACCCGACCCAAATGGTTGGCAAAAAAAAAAAAAAAAAACAAGAAGAGCTCATGTATTTGTTTGCCTTATCATTCTATTTGAAATTTTTTGTAATAAAACATTATTATTAATGAGACTATGTTTGAATATAATTTTATACAATTCAAAAGAAGTAAATGAATTATTAAACAACATCCAAAACAATAATCACTAACATAAAAAAATATTAACCTAAATAATAAACATAACTAATTATACAAACATTCAAAACAATATTAACCTAAACAACATTCAAAACAATAAACACTAACATATTAACCTAAATAATAAACATAAATCATGCAACAAACTAATTAATCATACAAATTCAAAAGCTAATAAGTTAATTGTCCAAAACAAACCGACGACAATACATTACTAAGTTTATTACATATTAAACAATCAAGTTCTTGCAAGTTGCAACATCAACACAACAAAAAAATGTTATGATTATGATTATGACTTATGATTTATGGGCTTGTTATGATTATGATTTATGAACTTGTGGATACAAAAATAAGTTAAGTAAGAAATAAAATTATGTATCAACTAATACTAATGGTCTTATAATATATGAGCATATTTTAATAAACAATCGGGTCTCGGGTCCAACGGGTCGGGGCGGGGTGGACTTGAACCTACCCGTTTGTTTGTTCGTGTCCGCCGGGTCGGGTCCAACTTGGGTCGGATATATTACACGTGTAATCGGGTCCGGATCTGGACTTGACCCGTTGACAGGCCTAGATACAACTCCTGTGTTTGGGACACAATTTGATATCCATAAATCATATTTATAGATTTTGAAAATTAATTCTTAAAAAATATACTTTTTAATTGTGATGTGATCATATATTGGGTCAATGGCACGATGGCTGCAAACAAGATTGAAAAATGGATTGAATGTATTTCCCAAATCATAATGAAAATGGTACGTTCAATCCCGTTTACAATCCTACTTGTAATCATAACATGTTTTGATTTTTTTTTCTTCTGAAGATGATGCTCATTAATAGAATACATTTTTTTATTATAAAGAAATATACAGGTTTGTATAAATGAAATGCAAAATTCTTTTAATTTTTATTATTTATAAAGAATATACGGAGATAATGAAATAAGCGCTACATTAGTGGTGTAACTATATAGCACTAGAGATCAAGGTTTCAAGAACAATCCAAGTGAAATGGGCCAAGCCTCCTATGCACTAGATCAGGGCTAATTCTGATGGTTCTGTCTCAAAAGATCATTTTGGTTTTGGTTTTGGTTTTGGTGCTCTAATCAGGGACTCTAACGGGCTCTGTTTGAGGCCTTCTCTTCTTGGGTGAATCTGATTCTACTATGGCGATCGCTTGGGCATAGGGGAAGGGATCCATTCCATGGACAACTTTTCATAATCACAAATTGCTTTAGACTTTTCTGCATCATTTGGAAGAGTGGCGTGTCACTCATGTCTATTGTGAAGGAAATTGCGTTGCTGACTTCCTTGTTGCTTTTCAATTTGAAATAGGAAATTCCGTTATGCTTCCTCATCATTTTGGAGTGGACATGAAGGGACTTGTTCAAGATGACATTATGGGAAATCACAGCCCAGGATTTCCTGATTTCATTTCAATTTTTTGCTTTTAAATCTTCTATGTTCTAGAGTTTCTTCTTTACTCCTTGTTAGTCACTGAATTTGTGGAGACTCTTCCATGTTTCAACAAATTTAGTTTTCTTTCCTATTTCAGTTCAATTTTTGGGTCTGATCATGATACATTTCTCCTCTATTAGCACTGCAAAATGGACTTGTTCGCCCATGAAAGTATACCCGGCCAACTCTACATAGAGACAAAACAGGAAGCGTAAACCTTGAATGAAATCCATGCTAAAAGTCTTTGTTTTCCTTGTTTTTTTTTAAGGGAAAAATCCATACATGATACAACCCATGAAATCTGACTGAAATTCATATAATCCCCTGACTTTTCTTAAAATCTATATAATCACTTAAAAACACTTAGTAAATCTAAATAACCCCTATAATAAAATTTTTATTAGTAGACGATGAATATTTTGCTAGTATTTCCTTTGGTTAACCCTGATTGAAGACAAAATATATTAAAAAACCACTATAATGTGTTAAAAATGTTAAAAATCATATGAAAATGATGATTTTACCTTCTTTGGATATAGTATAAAACTCTATTTGGGGGGGGGTAAAATCGTTATTTATATAAGATTTTTTACATTTTTAACACATTATAGGTTTTTTTTTATATACTGTGTTTTCTACCAGGGTTAACCAAACAATATTCACAAATTATTCATTATCTATTAACGTAAATTTTATTCAGGGGGTTATTTAGATTTATTAGATGTTTTCGGGGGTTATATGGATTTTAAGAAATGTCAGGGGGTTATTTGGATTTCAATCAGTTTACAGGGGGTTACATGGATTTTTCCCTTTTATTAATTGACATTTGAAATGTCAACTCACGAATTACTCACAGTTTCATTGTGGCTTTTAAGGCCTAGTTTGATAAAGGGATAAATTTTTAGGATAAGTAGACCTAATTTATAAGGATAAAAAAATCACTATTTTTATCTAAATTTGCATATGGTAACGTTTTTTATTATCCTCATTTTTTGTGTTTTTATTCTCAATCTTATATTTCAATCAAATATGGGATAACTTTAATTTTTTTTTTAAAATACTAGATCTACCCTTCCTATTAATTGATCATTAATATTGTTTGGTGGAACACATTCTTTTTTTTTTTTTTTTTGTTGGGAAGGGTAGTCATAAATGTTATCCTAATTTTATAAAATTGGGATAAAGTCTGTTTCACCTTTTACCAAGAACAAACTATCCCCATTTTTATCTCAAAATCTGGACAATTGTCCATGTTTTATCCCATTTGTTTTAATGCCATATGGAATAACAAGTAATTTAACCCAATTTTTTCCTTATCCCAACCCCCTTATCCCCATGCCAAACTAGGCATAGTTTGGTAAAATGATAAATTTTTAGGATAAGTTAACCTAATTTATGGGGATAAAAAAATCACTATTTTTATCTAGATTTGCATTTGTAATGCTTTTTATTATCCTCATTTTTTATTTTCTTATACTCAATCTTGCATTTGGATCAAATATGGGATAACTTCAATTTTTTTTAAAAAATATCAAATCTACCCTTCCTATTAATGAAGCATTAATATTATTTAGTGGAATACATTCTTTCTTTTTTTGGTTTTCATTTATTTTCTTGGAAAGGGTAGTAATAAATGTTATCCCAATTTTATAAAATTAGGATAAAAAATTGGAACAAAGTTTGTTCCATCTTTTACCCAGAACAAACTATCCCCATTTTTTATCTTAAAATGTGGACAATTGTCCATACTTTATCCCCATTTTTTTTTATGCCATATAGGATAAAAAGTGATTTAATCTAATTTTTTCTTTATCATAACTTTTTATTCCTATGTCAAACTAGACCAAAGGGTTTACGACTTTCGTTGTGATGTTTTTTCTTGTTTGATACAATATAAGAGAAACAAAAAACATTAACATGTGTTGCAAAGATAACTGTGACCAATCAAATCTAACAAAGATGTACTTGAATTCAATGTGTGCCCTAATGGAATTCAAATAACCAAATGTACATGGAGCGTGAACATCACGACCGAGTACGCGTTCTTAGAAACTTACTATTCAATAGAAAAAAGAGAATTCGAAATAGTGATGACTATTTTTTTATTAGAATTATTTTTCTTTTTGGGAGCTGACACACGAACACTTCACATACTTTGCATGAAATTATTCAGCTCGAGATGAATTTTGTGCAGATTGATTAATGGATTGTTCAGTTTAATTTAAGAATATGTGGTCAAATGAAAGGTGTGTTTTCTTTTGTTCAATCCAATGCTACAAAAAAATTTCTATTTAGATGTTAAATTTGTTTACGTTGATTCATGAGTTATACAATTCAGTTGTAATAGTATTGATTTCAATATCACGTGTAGTAATTAGTTCTAAGTCAGGCGTTTTTCAGTTCATTTTAAGTGGTTAATCAATTTTAATTTGATGAATGAGTCATTCAGTTTATTCATTAACTCTTCATTTTTGATGTGCTACGAAGTTTGAATCTGAGATGTCCTGGTGTCTTTAGTCTACATCAACGAAAAACTAAAGTCAGATTCAAAGTCAGAGTTTGAATAATATTTATTTAGAAGTTTGCATATACCCTTAAACAACCTATATTTTGAAAATAACCCCTTAAAACTCTATACCATTGGTGCCCCTAGGAAAAGATTAAATTCTGCACCCACGCCCTTTTAAGGGATATTTATGCATAATATAGATATTTAAAATTTTACAATAGTACCCTCAAAAGGGCATTCATGCACAATTTAAGTCATTGCCGCAAAGAGTATTTCATCAGGGGTATTTTGAAAAAATTAGATTATTGCAGGGGTATATATGCAATACCCCCATTCATTTCCTCAAGTAGGAAATCAACCACAACAATCCATGTTGCAGTGTGTTATAATGTTTGACATATGAAATCAATCTTTGCATTCTCCAAAACCATGGATCTCACATGCAGAAAACAAACCAATTCTCTCTGTTTCTTCATCACCACATACTTTCTCCTCACAACAACATCCCATGCAACCACAGACACACTGTCACAAACCCAATCCCTCAAAGACAACCAGACCCTGACCTCAGCCGGCCGGGTCTTCCAGTTAGGCTTCTTCAGCCCCAACAACTCCACGAACCGCTACGTCGGCATCTGGTACTACAACATCTTCCCTCTCACAGTTGTCTGGGTCGCAAACAGAGACAACCCAATCAAGAACAACTCCTCCTCCTCCTCCGGAGGAGTCCTCACCTTCGGAAGAGACAACAACTTACTAGTCCTCGACCGGGGCGATCGCCTCCTCTGGTCGTCATCGAATGTTTCAGTCGCATCCAAACCGACCCATATAAGGCATAGTAACAAAGTACTTCGTAATTTTCTAAATATCTGTTAAAATACTCCGATTAATATTAATACATATTAATGCTTGAATTATCTGTATTTTTTCGTAATTATCCTATGTGACTTACGAATTGACATGTACCGTATTGAACATCAGGCTCTTGGACTCTGGCAACCTCGTCGTCGAATCCTTCGAAAACACCATGCTATGGCAGTCCTTTGACAACCCCGGCGACACGTTCCTCCCGGGCATGAAAGTCGGGCTGGACCTCCGGACGGGTGTGAACAAGTTCTTCCATTCTTGGACAAGCAAGGATGACCCGTCGACAGGGAAATTCTCTCTTGGGATATCTTCCGATCGATCGCCGCAGATTGTCATACACGAGGGACAGAATCCGCACTGGAGGACCGGACAGTGGGACGGGCAGATGTTCACGGGGATCGCAAACATGAGGCCTATGTATATATACGGGTTCAGGCTCAGCAACGTCGAGCAGGAGCACAAGATCTACTTCGATTACACCCCGGTCAATGTGTCGTCGTTCGTGCGGTTCCGATTGAGTTGGTCCGGCCAGATTGAGCACTACAATTGGGACGCGACGAATGCGAAGTGGGAAACGGCGTGGGCTCAGCCGATAAGCGATTGCGAGGTGTACAATACGTGCGGGGACTACGGGACTTGTAGGGAGACTGATGCGCCAATTTGCACTTGTTTGCAAGGCTTTGTGGCTAAGGACTTGGAGGAGTGGGGAAGGGGGAATTGGTCGAGAGGGTGCGTAAGGAGGACTCCTTTGGCGTGCGAGAGCGGCGGCGGTGGTGGTGGTGATGATGGGTTCTTGAAATTGGAGGGGGTGAAGTACCCGGACTCGTGGGAGTGGTTGGTGAACGTCGCAGATGAGGGTGGTTGTAGGGGGGAGTGTATGAAGAATTGCTCGTGCAAGGCATATGCGTATGTTGCGGGGGTTGGGTGCGTTGTTTGGGCGAACGATTTGGTCGATATCCACCATTTTCCTTCTGGGGGGAATGGAGTGTTTCTTCGGCTCGCTCACTCTGAGTTTCGTAAGTTTTCTCTATTAGAGAGTGATTATTTGGATAGTTATTATATATTATTTTGATTGGTAGTTATTATATTTTCTTGATATAATGAAGAAGCTTTTTATTTATTCTAACACTCTACAACGTTTGAGGGAACCAAATGTTCCTTAGACAAGCTTTTTGAACTTTAGTTATTAGTTTGCACTTTTGGTTTTCTCATTTATATATTAAAAAGTCATTAAAACAGCTTTTATGAAAAAAAATTGATAAGAGCTTAGGCTTAAAATTTCTAATTTTCTTGAATTTGCAGATGACAAGAAGAGTCACAAAGTACCATGGGTTATCATATTGATAGTTATCTTGGCTGTATCTCCATTGAAAATAATCTTGTGTGTCTGCTATGTGAGGAAGTGTTGGAAGAAAAAAAAAGGTATCGATGAATTATTTACTTGATATGTGTATAATCTACACATTAATCGGGGTGTAATGTCAATGTTTCTTCTTATGAATTCAGCTAGCAATGACAACAGTCAGCAAATATCATTGTTTGATCAGAGTACCAGTAACACCACTGGTGAGTACTTTTTAGGAGAAGGTACTAAAGGGAGCTGCCCAGATTTATCTCTGTTTAACTTTGCTGCCATAGAAGCTGCAACCAGAAACTTTTCGGATTCGAACAAACTCGGACAAGGAGGTTTTGGTCCTGTTTACAAGGTATGCCTGTTTTCGAACAAGTATAGCAAGTATATAAAAAAAATGTTGACACTAATGAATTTGAATTCACAGGGAAAGATGAATGACGGACGAGATGTGGCGGTGAAGAGGCTATCCAATAATTCAGGGCAAGGTGTGGAGGAGTTCAAAAATGAGGTTATACTGATAGCAAAGCTACAGCACAGGAATCTGGTTAGGCTTTTGGGTTGCTGCATTGAAGGGCAGGAGAAGATATTGGTCTATGAGTACATGCCCAACCGAAGCCTCGATTCCTTTCTCTTTGGTTCGCTCCGATACAATCATCTTTTTGTTCATTCCTGCTGTCAAACTTGTCCAATAAATTACATACTTCTATAAGAAAATGAAATAGATACTCTGAATGAATTATGTTTTTAGGGTATATGATGACATAATAGGTTATGTACTGCATTATGTGATTTAAAATGTTGCGTTAGCTGATGTAGCATCTACAGGAACAACGCGTTGTTCGATTTTTGCATAATGGAAATTGTACAGCTTATAGAGGCACATTGTTATTTTTGAGCAGATCCAACAAAGCAGGTACTACTAAACTGGATGACGCGATTCAGCATAATTGAAGGGATCGCTCGAGGGCTTTTGTATCTTCATCGAGATTCAAGACTACGGATAGTGCACCGAGATCTTAAGGTGAGCAACATTTTGTTGGACGAAGAGATGAACCCGAAGATCTCAGACTTTGGCATGGCAAGGATTTTTGGAGGCAACGATAATAATCAAGAGAACACGAAAAGAGTGATGGGAACATAGTAAGTACAATATCATAAACACATGCATTGATCAATGGTTGTTTGTGTTTGATCTATGTTTCTGATAATGTTTTCTATTGATGATTGAAACTTTAGTGGCTACATGTCCCCTGAATACGCGATGGATGGGCTATTCTCTATGAAATCCGATGTCTACAGCTTTGGAGTACTGCTTCTGGAAATCTTGAGTGGCCAAAAGAACAACAGTTTCCACCATCACCAGACCTCTAAAGGCCTTTTAGGATATGTAAGAAAGCATGTCATATGCTGCTTATTTTAATGTGTTCTGCCAGTACTGCTAAAGTTCTAACACTTTTAATGTATCAGGCATGGCTCCTATGGAGCGAAGACAGAGTAATTGAATTCGTAGATCCATTAATACACGACTCGTGTTCGACATGTGAAGTTTTAAAGTGCATACACATAGGATTATTGTGTGTTCAAGACCGTCCGGATGATCGGCCTGCGATGCCTTCTCTAGTACACATGTTGGCAAGTGAAGCTGCACCTGATGCTATACCAAAACAACCAACTTTCACAACAGAGAAGTGCTTGAATGGTAGGGAGAAATCAGAGGACAACATGAGATCTTCTGGAAACCAGGTCACACTTTCAGTGATTGTTGGGAGGTAGAGCTACTGATTTTTTTTTCTTTTTTCATTTTAGGACCAACCATTTTAGATGCCTGTAATAACATTATATTTCTCGTTCTGTATAAAACAGAGCCAATACATGTGACAGAAAACTGTATATTCGAAGGTCTACCTCTCGCTCAGATGCTTCCGTAGTACTATCCATTTTTTTTTATAAAGATAGTTTGGTCTTTTATGCCTTACCCTTTTCCTTGTTCGGTTAAGATGGATTGATTTTTAATAAGAGGTGGCCACACGGGGTGGCTTTTAGAGATATAGGCGGTGGGACGGAGAGAAAATTATAATTATCATACAAGTTGATTGAATTTAAATAGTATAAGACCATTACATATTAATTTTATAATATATGTTGGACTTGATGATTTTTTCAAATTGGATACATTGATATCCATATTTGCAATCTAAATATTTGAATATCATATATTTATATTTAAGTTTTTGGATGCAGATGTAGAGTGAATATAGATATTTTTTCACATAATTGACATATTTACCTATTTCTTGAGATATCAGTTTTTAATTAGAGGCAACCATGCTAGGTTGCTTTGAGAGGAAGGGGTGGTTGTGGGAGAGTTTTCTGATTGTAGACATATATAGACAAATTTGTTGAACCACGTAAATTAATCTTTTGTTCTATTGTGTGATTTCGCTCGATTTTCCCTTTATTGATCTATATGTACTAAAGTTGCACACTAGGATGGCTAACAGAGTTAAGCTACGATATATAAAAATGATTGTGTTAAATTATATGTGTTATGTCATAGTGTATTATATATGTAATCCTATGTGTACTTGTATATAAAGGGATTAAACCCTAAGTAAAATACAAAGATTCTCATTATTTCATTCTCTCATTCTAACATGGTATTAGAGCTACCACCTCAAAAACCCTAAATTTTTTGGAATCCTTCATCGTCGTTGTCGGCATCGTCACTGAGCTCTGCTTGCCGCCGCCACCGTAGTGCGCCCTGCCTCGCAGCCCTGTCGTCGACGTACGCTGTGCGTCGTCGCCGTGCCCTGCCGCTGCCTTGCCATTGCTCGAGCGGCCCCTGCCCGCTGCGCGCCGTTCCTGCCGTGCGTTGCCTTGCGCTGCCCTTGCTAGTCAGCCGCACACCTGCCCAGCGCTGTGTTGGCCCTGCTGCGCGCGTCCTGCCTGCCCGAGCGCTGCCCCTACCTGCCATGCCAAGCCTTGCGCTGCCCCTGCCAGTCAGCCGCGCACCTGCCTAGCGCTGTGTTGGCCTTGCCGCGTGCGCCCCTGCCTGAGCACCGCCCTGTAGCCGCCTGCCGCACGCGCCCTGCCTGAGTCGCCTTGCCGCGCGAATGCCTACCCACGTATCGCCCTGCCGCGCGCGCCCATGCCCGAGCACCGCCCTGCTACCACCTGCCCTTGCCGCGTGCACGCCTGCCGCGTGCACGCCTGCCCGCGTATCGCCCTATCGCGCGCGCCCCTGCCAGCCCGTCGCCCTGCCTGGGCGTCGGTGTGACAGATTGTGGGTCAGCTTGTATATTTCTGCATCACCAGATCTGACATTGCTCATGCTGTTAGCATTGTTAGTCAGTTTGTTTCAGCCCCTCGATCAGTGCATTATGGTGCTCTTATGCGTATTCTCGGATATTTACATGGTACTATCACTAGATCGCTATATCTGTCATCCTCTTCGACTCTGGTTCTTAGAGCTTACACTGATGCTGATTGGGTTGGAGATCCGACCACTAGACGCTCTACTACTGGTTTCTGTATATTTCTTAAAGATTCCATCATTCTTGGTACAACAAGAAACAAGAAGTCGTTTCCTTGTCCAGCACTGAGGCTGAATATCGCGCTGTGGCTATTACCACCAAGGAGATTGTTCATCGTAGACGTCTCTTGGTGGACTTAGGAGTCACTATGACTGGTCCTACTCCTCTTCATTATGATAACTGGTCTGCTTTCATGAAATGACCAAACACATTGAGATCGACTGTCACTTCGTTCGTCAGCACTTCCTTGCAGAGACAGTATCGCTTCCGTATATTTCCTATGCAGAGCAGCTTGTTGATTTCTTTACGAAGTCACATCCATTTCCTCGATATCAGTTTCTCATTCGCAAACTTACCTTGTATGATCCACCATGAATTTGAGAGGGGCTGTTAAATTATATGTGTTATGTCATAGTGTATTACATATATAATCCTATGTGTACTTGTATATAAAGAGATTAAACCCAAAGGACAATACAAGGATTCCCGTTATTTTATTTTCTCATTCTAATAGATTGAAAAGTAAGACATGACTTAGCTTGTGAAACATATTATGATGAAAACAACTCATATCTGTTCTGATTCTAAGGTCATCATCATTTAGAAGTCCAGAATATCACCAACCAAAAATATGTGTTCATCAACACCACCAGCAAGAAAACTATCAATAATCTTCATGAGTCAACAATGGCCTATATATAGTATAAGTCACTTATTCACTTGAAAAGAGTATTTTCATGAATATGGGGTCAACTTAGAGAGCTCGATCAAAAGCATAAATTTCAAAACATGTGGTTCCCATTGGAGAATCTCTGGTTCCCATTGGAGAATCTCAAGCCGTCCATAGTTTCCAGATTGGCCACGCCTTTTGCAGATCAACGTGGAACCACAGCCATGCATTCCAGACTTTTGACCAGAACTTGATCAGGTTCGAACCAGCTAAGTAACATCTATGTTACATATATAATTAATTTGTGCATTTATTTATATTACATATATAATTAATGTGACGTACATCCCTAAGGCTCACATCTATATAATGTGATGTGAGCGTTGATACATTCATACTGTTTTACAATCTGTTTGTAGCTCTATACACTGTGATAACGTAGTGTGTACTGTGCTATCATATTGTATGAGTTCTATCGCAGTGTACGGAGCTGTAATTTTTTTATTTTTTTCAAAAAGAAATATATTAGTGTATCTCAGTGTGTATTTAAATTCATATAATAGTATATATTTCAATGTGCGAGTATATATTTATTTTAAATAAGAAACCGGGTTGGACATTATTTTCCAGTGTGATGTACATCCTTAAAACTATGGATGATGGCTTGATGGGTTAATGGACCTTTGTCTAAACTAAAAGAGTGCTGCTACACTCAGTTTTTTTCTCAGTTCAAAACACAGACCTATATAGCTCGTTATAGATTCAATGAAGCATATACCTCGTTAGATGATATATATACCTCACTAAATTTTTTTCTTACACTTATTAAAAATGAGTTCATTCAACTTGAAATGGAGCGATATGCACTTTTTATCAAAGCATATACCTCATTAGATGATGTTTACTATTTAAAAAAAATAAAAACATGTGAGGTCTGAGTTCAGTTGGTGAATGTGACTGAGTGTATCATTTTCCCTAAACTAAGTTGAATGATAAGGATGAGCTTGTACCATATACAAGCTGGGCTTGGGCTTTAGTTGAATGGTAAGGCATTTATGAGTGGAGTCCAATTGATGATTAGTGCTTAGAATAATCACGGTTACTGTAATTAATTACCAA
Source organism: Acorus gramineus (assembly GCA_030737835.1). Taxonomy (NCBI): domain Eukaryota; kingdom Viridiplantae; phylum Streptophyta; class Magnoliopsida; order Acorales; family Acoraceae; genus Acorus; species Acorus gramineus. Next base: position 1,035,598 of record CM060857.1, on the reverse strand, counting down.
TACTATTTTGATTATTATTTTTATAATATTAATTATTGAAATTAATTATTTTTTATCATCGTCATCAGTAACAGTGGTAAATTTGTTATTTACTAGTATTGCTATTAGTTAAACTAGTATTGTTTAATATAACAATGCCATGGAATTATATCACAAGCACCCCCATGTGGTCAGAAAATTACTAACTATTAGGGCGTTGTTAAACGCAATCCTTGATGATCAGTGCTTAGAATATCTGATAAGGTATTTATTTTATTCAACGAAACATGTAATGATCACTTTTTATAAGTAGGTCTATATAATTTTACAATAATGATTCCTAGACCCTAACTTTTCAAGCCCCATCACAGGCCCCGTAATGTGGCCATAATACATTACTATTATACCTTTTAATTGGTAACCATCTCTAAACAAGGAAAATAGTTTAATTTATTCCTAGGATTGTGGAGATTTCATTAATTACTGTATTTCTTCTTCCTTGCATTGTATAAAATCATTAAACTTAATAATTTACAATGAACATATTTTTAGGAGTCCGAAATTTAATCTGAAGAAGTTTGAAAAACTGATTTGTTCTTATCAAGTTGGATCTCTCTTCCGGATCAGGTTTGTTTATTGTTTTTTTTTTATTTTTTTATCTTATTGAATGAAAGTCACATCAAATTTGAAATTAAATTTTTGATGATCAAATATTCAATCTATGTTACATGTTTCAATTCAAAAAATAAATTTTTTGAATGTTTTAATCACTATTTCACACTTTTTTTATATTTGTTTCATTATAATTTCATAAATGTAATTTTGATATTGTTACATTTAATTGTTACTGGTTCGTGTGATGTTTATATTAGACTCCCGAACTCGGATATTCATTTACACAATTTTGTTACATTCATAAATGTAACACTCTGAAATGTAACATTATCTCATGTTATGCATTTCTTTTAATAATGCAAATAGAAATGACGTATAAATGTAATAGTGAAGTGTATAATTTTACAGAGGATTCTGATACATTTTCTTTGGAAGACAGTGCACTAGAAATTGAAATAGATAATTTCAAATAGTAAATGTAACTGTTTGACATTTAGGTAAATGTAATTATTTGTTCCATCTATGTAAATGTAACAGTTTTTATATAAATGTAACAAATCGTTGTGAGAGATTTTAAGAAATGTATTTAGAACTACCAATATAAAATGTAACTGTTTCATATGTTAACTATATGTGTTTTTTATTTAAATTTGAATACAATAAATACTTGGAGAAAATGAGCCGTTTGAAAGATTTTAATGAAAACAATTTCGGTAATTTTTGGTGTAATCTTGGTTCAATTATAATTTAGGTAATGATTTTAAAATTCAAAATTTGAAATAGGTAAATGGATTTTAAGATTTACATGGAAAAGTTGACAAATTTTTAATGAATGGCAAATTTGTATTTTGTCATTTTACCATTTTTTGAAAAAGTCAACAAACCAAACAACCAACCAATGAAATGATGACATCTTATGAGGCTTGTGAATGAGGCTTATATTATGGGACCTGGTTATCATGACTGATAATTTTATTAGAATACATATTTTATTATTATTATTATTATTATTATTTGTAAACGGACATGTTTTGTTATAGAAGTATACACATAAAAAAAAAAAATCCAAGTATGTAAAGAGTACACTTAACATTATCCATTTAAGTAATACTATTCTTCTTTATGGTTACTGAAGGCTCACCAAAAGACACTTCAATAAATCAAATACATGAAGACAACCCACTCATTCAAATAGACTATTATCATCTCAGCTCCTAATTAACAATTGTTGCCTAATGGAGTGGATGCATGACATCATAAAAGTACATTGGTTGAAGAGTCGCATATTATTTAAATTAACATGTCAGATTAGACCTATGTATAATATGGTTCTATGACATACAATGTAATTCTAATGGGACAAAATTAAACTTATTTTTATTAATCAATCTGGTTTGGATGATTAATAATTAATTTACACATATTTATCTGAAATGAAGGAACAATTATAAAGTTGTTTCTAGGATCATGTTTTTGCAAATAATTATTAGTAATCTATATTTCAGACCTCATATATTTTGTAATTTCTGGCATAACAATTTAATCTAGTTTTCATTTATTATACCTCCCTTAGTAAGAACTTCACATATAAAAATATATATACAAAACACCTTTGTTTGACAAAAGTTTTGACTTCCCTCACACATTTAAGTTTAATATTTAGTCTCCTTCATCATATAATATTTAATACTCGATTTTCCCTAAGATTGCATTTTGCTCATATATATAATATGCTGATCGTTTTTTATAAAAATAAAAAACAATTAATTATTAATGTAATTAAAATGTAACCCTCATCTAGAGTTTTGATATTAGTTAACTACTAAAAATAATTTTTAATCAAATCGGACTCCTGCTTATATGACTTGACTTTGAAAGGAATCTAAATGGTTGTTATGGATTCTTTAAAAAACATTAACAATTAACAACTAGTCCTAATAAAACTCTAATCCCCTGTTTGGTTAAGTATATGGGGAAACAGGAGAAATAAATAATTTTCTATTTAATTACTATTTCTTTCTCATTGGTTTGAGCGAAATTTTACTTTTTGGAATTGTTTTATCATAACAATTATAATTTATGATGGATAAAATGAATAAATTATACCCATGTTTTTCAAGTATAGTTAATTTACGGTATATTCTAACTTATCACATATATAGATACCACAGTTTATTTAAGTTATCAAGATATAACTAATACAGTTTATTAGTGCTAAATAAACATGTTTATCTTTCCTTATGATCAACTTAAACAAACAAGGGCTAACAATATTTTTTCATGTTCATCTCGATGGTATGTCATGTCTCGGGAGGGATCACTAGATCAAATACTTAACCTAGATGTTATAGTTCCTCACATGATAATATTAATTAAATACTCGATCCCTAACATAATAATTATGGGTAGCCCCTATATATAGAGACTAAACACTTAATACTATGATTAGAGGGACTAAAATATTAAGACCAAACCATTTTTTTTAAAGGTCTAATCACATGTAGCAGTTCACTATTTAATCCCCCTCATCATGGTATTTAATACTGGGTCCCCAATATTGTTATTAATTAAGGTTTCCCTAAGATTCCCTTATATCTATTATGCTGTTTATTTTAAAATACCTTTCAGATTTTAATTATTATGATTCCCTCAAATAAACATAAAAAATATCTGAAATCCAGAATAAAATTAATTATCAGTATAAAATATAGTAGCCCTGATCAATCTAGAGTTTTAATATTAATCTTCATCTAATTAATACTAAAAAAACAAAATCCTTAATCAAATCGAATTCCATTTTATTATATGACATACTTACACAGTTGGAAGGAATTTAATTGGTTGTTATTGATTACTTTTATCATTACCTTTTATAAATCAACTGTCAAATCAATTGTCATTATTTTTTCACTTTTTATATATCTTTATCCATACCTTATTCATATTTTATCAAAACAACAAAAACCTTATTATTATGTTTTTCAACGAGAATAATTCAAAACATAATCAAACTAAAAATCACTTTATCTTTATTTATACTAGAATAGTCATAAACATTAGAATAACTTAATTATTCTCTATCCAAACGATGACTTAGAATTTACTTGATGCATAACATTTATAAAGTTATCGTATAACATCTAAAAAAAATACATAGTTATGTAGTCATTCTTACCAACACCACATCACCTAATGAAGTATATAAAATCTCCAATAAATACAATATATATTCTGCTACCGTAACACTTAAAAATGTAAAAAAAATATATATATGCATTCAATTCGTTCGTACAAATATTTTACTTTTTACTTTTTATGAAAATTATATTTTATATATCTCAAAATAAGATATGGAAAACATTTTTGTGAAAATAAACATTGACCTCATACTAAAAGGTCCTCAATTTCATCATACTAAAGTAATTCAAAACGACAACAAATCCAGTCAACCAAGAGCCACCAAACTAATAATTAAAAAAAGTTAAAGACATCTAAGTCCCTACAAACATGGAAAAACCATATAAGTCCCTACTAAAATTAGAACAGACGTACGAGTCCCTGAAAACTCAGAAAAACCCAATTATCATTCCTGAGTTAAATTTCTATCCAAACTTAATGGAATATTCCCAGAATATTCTGTCACATATAATTGTGTTGACATTGAAGTCCTTATAAACAGTCATAAAGATAAATTAGTCCCTGCAAAAGATAAAATTACCCCTGAAAGACTTTTACATTAAATTGTGTACACATTGCAGTCCCTGTAAACAATCATAAAGACAAATTAGTCCTTGCAAAAGACAAAATTGTCCCTGAAAGATTTTTACATTTAATTGGATAGACATTACAGTCCTTATAAATAATCGTAAAGACAAATTGGTACATGTAAAAGACAAAAATGCCCCTGAAGAATTTTTACATTTAATTATGTAGAAATTGCAGTATTTTAGAGGGTATTTAATTTTTAAATTGCAATGTCTGCACAATTAAATGTAAAAATCCTTCAAGGGTATTTTTGTCTTTTAGAGGGACCAATTTGTCTTTACGATTGTTTATAAGGACTGTAATGTCTATTCAATTATATGTAAAAGTCTTTCAAGGGCAATTTTGTCTTTTACAAGGACTAATTTGTCTTTATGATTATTTATAGGGACTACAATTTTAATGTAAAAGTCTTTTAGGGGCAATTTTATCTTTTGCAGGGACTAATTTATCTTTATGACTGTTTATAATGACTTCAATGTCTACACAATTATATGTGATGGAATATTATAGGAATATTCCGTTACATTTAGATGGAAATTTAACTCAGGGATGATAATTGGATTTTTTTGAGTTTTCAGAGACTCGTACGTCTGTCCTAATTTTAGTAGGGACTTATATGGGTTTTTTCATGTTTGTAGGGACTTAAATGTCTTTAACCCTTAAAAAAAAGAAAAATTTCAAAACGACAAACAAATCCAGTCAACCAAGAGCCATCAAAAAACCAAGAGCCATCAAAATAGACAGTATACTTCCGACCACCCACCAAATGATTCTGTCCCAAGTCTCAACTGTCTTGTATGGCTCTAAAACTAATTATATACCTTCATAAAAACCAATACTACTTTTCCAATAATGAAGCTCCAAACCAATTTCGAATGACCATTAATTCCATATGGGTGGCCAATGAGTCAAAAGAACATTCTAAACCAAACTTTGTCCCCCCATCTTTTGTCAACTATATAAGTTATTTTAAAATAGATAATTGTTTTGATATAGATAAAAAAAAAATATTTTATGTTTTGTTATAATTTTAGTTATTTTTATTGAAAAACATATTAATTTTTTTTTATCTTGAGTAAAATATAAATACGATGGGAATAATGAATTATAAAAAACGTAAAAATAATTTGAAATTTGATTATTAGATTTATAAGAGATGATGACAATATAATTTGACATGTGTACTTCTTTTATACTAATAGAATAACAAAATTTTGAAGGAATATAAAATACAATACCATCTAATTTCCCTTGTCATAATAGTATCTATCTTTTCTTTGTAAATTAACTTGTTCCTAGGCTTATTCACTCTTATTCCACCCTATTCCGGTATTCAAACAAAAACAAGGACATTGATCACTCTCTCTTTATGTCTATTAGACAATTCAAATTATTCCATCCATCCAGTCAAAACACGTGTTCTTTTCTCTTCACGTGGACCAACTTCGATCTCAATTTGAAATCCAACGAAAACACACATAAAAATAAGTCTTTCTGATCATCCAAGCTGAATTCTGTCTGTTTATTTTTTATTTTTTAATTTTTTTGGAAGAAAAGCTTCAGAAGAGATGAACAACAAATATTGCTTCTTCTTCTTCTTCTTCTTCTTCTTCTTCATTTTCCATCACCCTCTCCTCTCCAACGCATCAAACACTCTCACCCAAAACACTTCCATCTCCGACGGCCAGACCCTCATCTCCCCCAATTCAATCTTTGAATTCGGCTTCTTCAGCCCCGCCAACTCCACCCACCGATATCTCGGCATATGGTACTGTTGAAAACTTTGGAACAAAATCACTTTGGATTCCACTAATTATCGGAATATATACGGTACTCTGCTGTGTATTCCACACATATATATTGTTTTGTATATTTAACCCGTACTATTTTTCTAACAGGTACTACAACACCTCCACCAAACTCGTCGTCTGGGTCGCCAACCGCGCCACCCCAATCACCACCCCCACCGCCATCGTCACCATCACCGCCGCCGGCAATCTAGTACTCCTCAACAAGGCCACCAATTCAATTGTCTGGTCATCCAACACCACTACAAATTCAACAACGTTTGCGGCGTTGGGCAACAACGGAAATCTAGTCCTCAATGCCACTACCGCCACCGTCATATGGCAGAGCTTCGACCACCCAACCGACACGTTCTTGCCGGGGATGAGAATCAGCAACTTTACCTCATGGAGGTCCTCCGACGACCCATCGCCGGGGAATTACACGATCGGCGTCAACCCAATCGGATCGCAACCACAGCTTTATATGTGGGAGGGGTCAATGATCCGGTGGAGGTCGGGGCAGTGGGACCGGAGTTCCTTCACCGGACTCCCCGGAATGCAAGCTTTGAACCTCTACGGCTTCACGGTGGTCCCCGACGGCAATGGAGGGAACTATATTACGTATACGGTCTTCAATTCGTCGCTGTTGCGGTTCGTGATGGACACGGACGGCGTCGAGAGGACGTTGATCTACAATGATCGGATGGGGACCTGGGACGTCGTTTGGGAGAACCCGAAGTCGCCGTGCGACTTCTACAACGTGTGCGGCGACTACGGCGTCTGCGATGATGGTGAGAATACTGTGAAACTTGAATTTTGGGAATGGCTCTTTCAATTCAAATGATGGATTTGAGAGAGTTTTTGTACTGTTACACAATTCAAATTCCTATAATTAGGTAATTCAAAATATCCTTCAATTAAGGATTGATGTGATTCTTTCATTGAATGCTCTCTAGGAGGTTCTATAAAGACGATGTGCACGTGCATGAGAGGGTTCGTCCCGCGGTCGGAGGAGGAGTGGGTTAAAGGGAACTGGACCGGGGGGTGTGTGAGAAGGACTTCGTTGGGGTGTGGAGTGGGTGGGAATAGTAGTTCTGGTGGTGGTGGGGATGGGTTTTGGATGGTGGGGAGTGCGAAGTTGCCGGACTTCTCTGACTGGGTGTCTTACGCGACGGATTTGGGGGGGTGTCGGCAGGCGTGCGTCGGTAATTGCTCGTGTAGGGGTTACTCTTTCGTCGGCGGGATCGGGTGCTTGAATTGGGGGCGGGATTTGATCGATGTGCGACAGTTCTCTGGTTCTGGGGGTAATGATGTCTATGTTAGGCTTGCAGCGTCTGAATTGGGTAAGTATTCTTGGTTTTAGGTTTTGTTTAGATCCGCGTTTGAAAAATAAAAAAAATCCTAAACATAGATCGAAACATATTTTCAATGTCAAACTTTTCAATCACCCTTTTACTTTTTATGTAAAAAACTAATAAAATAACGCTTTTTAAAAATTGAATTTAAAATTTTAGATTTTTAAAATGTTAGTGTTTTGGTCGCACATTCAAACACAACATTAAGTTAATTAATCTTTGTATCTTCACAATGAATGCTAATGATTAAGACATGTTTTTTATGTTTGGAATTGCTGCATTTGACAAAGTTTGGGTGAGTTAGGTAGCAATGGTAGGGAATAACATAGTCAGTGCATGTTGAGTCTATTATGGCAAGCCAACGATTACTTTTAAATTTATATTGACTGTTCCAACGAAAGCATGCCCTCCAAATGTGAATTCTTCACCACCATTTAGAAATCCTTCAATTATTTATACCAGGGCTGGCCTTGAGCATCGGCAATCAATGCAGTTGTCTAAGGACCCTACATTTGGAGAGCCCCTGAATCTTAAAAAAAATATTTATCTCTAATTTATTGAGAATTTTATTTCGTTATTGTTTTTTGAATATTTATATTATATTTAAAAACTTATCCATATTTTTAGTTTAGTTGTTTTGTTTCTATTTAATTGTGATTTGGTTTTATCTATTATTTGATTTGATTTATAATAATGAAACTTTAGTTTTTTTTTTTTTATTTTCGGTACTTTTTTGTTATTCTCTTTCTTGTTTGTTTTGATTTTTTTTTTGTTTTTCATTCCCTATCTTATTGGGGTTTTGTGTTTTATTATTGGTTAATATTTATTGGTTAAGATTTTATTTATGTGATTTACAAAAATAAATAAATCATATTGGCCGGTTTACACGCTATTTTTCATATTATATGTATATATATTTCCATTTTTTTTATTTTTTATGTTTATCTTTTTTTTTTATATTTTATTCAAAATTTATGATTTGATTATAATTTATCTTTTATTTAAAAAAATTCAATATTTTCTCTTTGTATTTCGTTTAGTCTTGTTTGTTCATTTTTATTAGTCTTAGTAGTTAAAAAAATAAAAATAAAAAAAATTCAAATTTCTTATTATAGGAAAAATAAAAAAAAATATTATTTTAGAGGCCCCATTTCAAGATTTCGCCTAGGGCTCCATTTTTTTAAGTCACTTTCAGGGCCGGCCCTGATCTATACATGCTTTGTTTGAGTGGTTGGACGTTGATTTTTATTCTGAACGGATGTGTTCTTTGTTTCATCCAAGAACAGACACCTATAGTTGATGGGAGACTCTTATAAGCTGACAACGTAGACCTAAAAAAGAGTATTATGCACAAACCAATGGTCAACTCAATGAAGATAACTAAAATAATAAGATTTTCATATGGGTCTATTTAACCATTCATAGAATTTTGTTTCATTCCATAACAATTTAATTTTTGTGGGATCCACTCTTTAATTTTTGGATATGACTGTTGGCTGTATTATAAGATTGATAAAAATCATGTAACCGCCTACAAATGGATCAACTTTTAATGTTTTAATGTACCTACAAATGGATCGAGGGTTTAAAGCATCAATATTTTTCACTAAACCTTACCATACACAATGACCTATGGTTTTATTTACTAATCTGGATTCAAAACTTGGCAATAAAATTCTGCACCTTCCAATCTAATTAACACCTTTGAAGTTATAGAATAACAGAGCATCTCATTCATTGTTTTTCCAGATGATATAATATTGTTGATTCTTTTATCATTTGCAGATACCAAGAGCAAGTTGTGGATTGTATGGACAGTGATACCAATCGTAGCTGCTATCATCTTAATCTTGTGTGTGTACTTCTACTGGAAGTTCAAAGCAAGGGTGAAAGGTATTATTTTTCATTCAATTTTATAGACTGCATGTGATAACTAAGTATTCTATTGGTATTAAAGCAGTTCATATTGTTTCCTACTCAGATATGTGGGTGAAGAAACCAAAGAAACAACAATCAGTGATTAGTATCCCCATAAGCACTGACATTCACAAAGAGTTTTCTGGCCCAAGTGAGTTTGGTGAGGAAGGGAACGATGCGAATGGTACAGAGTTGATGCTATTCAGTCTCGAGGTCATCATAAATGCTACAGAAAACTTCGCTGATTCGAACAAACTCGGCCAAGGAGGATTCGGTCATGTTTACAAGGTACTAAAAAACTTTCATGTATATGATATTTGCATAGGTCATTGAATCACCAATTATAATAAGTCTCTAATAGAAGATTGGCATGTAAATAAAATAATCACACTTATCACAATCTCACATGCTTAATATGTGAGAATGTCACCATATTTGATGGGATCTATACCGATCTTTATTATATGAAATTGTGGTTGGTTAGGTATTCATATAGTTTTGATTGGCAGGGAAAGTTACCAGGAGGAGATGAAATTGCAGTTAAAAGACTATCAACAAACTCCGGGCAAGGATTAGAGGAGTTTAAGAATGAACTTTCTCTAATTGCAAAATTACAACATCGAAATCTGGTTCGCCTTTTTGGTTGTTGCGTCCAAGGAGGTGAAAAGATGATAATATATGAGTACTTGCCCAACAAAAGCTTGGATGCCTTCATCTTTGGTCAGTGGAAACATTTTTACTTCTTTGAAATGCTCTGCCATTTAAGGATGTCCATACTGACTATATCCAACAAAACTGAACAGATAACATGATGAAAGAGCTGCTAAGATGGACTACAAGGTTTCAAATCATAGAAGGAATTGCTCGAGGCCTTGTATACCTTCACCGTGATTCGCGGCTGAGAATAGTTCACCGAGATCTGAAGGCCAGTAACGTGTTGTTGGATGTAGAAATGAACCCCAAAATCTCAGATTTTGGCATGGCGAGGATTTTCGGAGGTGATCAGAACCACGCCAACACAAACCGGGTGGTTGGCACATAGTAAGTACTAGAATTCCCTTTTCAAACACACTCCCACACAAATGCAATTTGAACAAGGAAAATGTTTGGGACAATCATTCCTGCAGTCACTTTCCCCATTGTGTTGTGAATTTCTTTTGAAATTATACATTTGCCTAATCAAGTATATGTCTATATAAAAAGTGAAATATATAGTCAAATGAATGGAATGAATATCTTTTTGTATTTCCAAATCTAGTATATACTTGGTTATAAAATGGGGAATGCAGAAATGACTGAGTGTATCAACACCCTTTGAAGAAATCTAACCAGTCCTTTTGTTGATATGCAGTGGCTATATGTCTCCTGAATACGCGATGGAAGGGCTGTTTTCTGTGAAATCTGATGTCTATAGCTTTGGAGTTTTAGTCCTTGAGATCATTAGCGGTCGAAGGAATAGCACATTCCACAGGACGGGGACTCATCCAAACCTTGTGGCATATGTAAGAATAACAATTCTCATTCAGTTTTTTCATTGGATTCATCACATATACGAAGCAATACTAAACAACAGAATCGCGAATATCGTATCAGGTTTGGGAACTAATGAACCAAGACAGGATGGTGGAGCTGATAGACCCATCCATAGTTGGCTCTTCTCCACATGAGGAGATTCTCAGATGCATCCATGTGGGTCTCTTATGTGTTCAAGACCACGCGAACGACAGGCCGGCGATGTCAAGTGTTGTTCTCATGCTCGAGAGTCAAAGCGCTCCTCGTCCGATGCCTAGACGCCCAACTTTCAGTATGCAGAGAAGCCTCGTAGACGATGAGAGGTCAATTCAGGATTCTGAAGGATATTCTGTGAATGAGTTATCAATGACAGTACTCACCGCGAGATAGCTACTTGTAATCAATGCAATTCATCTTCATTTTTACATAATTTTCGTGGAATGGACATAGAAACCTTAACAATTTAATGTGAGGATTTGAGGATTTTGGAAACCAATCGATCTAGATCATAATCAACCAAATCACAAAGCAAGACATAAAGGGTAACGTGGTTCGACAAACCTTGTTTATGTCCACGGAGCACATCAGAGATCAATTCACTATCTTCAAAAGGTTTTTACAATGGCCAAATAACAAAATAAAAACCTTTTGTTCGACTATGAGAAACACCAACAATACTCTGCGCACAGGATCAGGCTCTATAATATAACATTTAAATCACACAATGGCAACAAATTGAGTATCGCAACAAATCATGCACCTTTTTGTACAAGAATTTTGTCTATAACAATACAATTTATTTACACTAAAAAAAAAAAAAGAGGCTATCGTGCTTGTAATATGGTCATCGTTACTTCATTCACTGAACGCGATTCTTCATGAAGACCCGAAGATTGATCCGCTTCAGGTACACCCTTCCCCGTAGAGAAAGCAGGCTGCTTGGGCTGGGGAAGTGTCACAGCTTCACTACCCAACATCATCACCACCCATGACATTGTTGGTCTGTCCTCTGCTTGTTCTTGGACACACAATAGACCCACTTGCAGGCATCGCATCACTTCGATGACAGGATATACATGTCCAATCGAAGTGTCGAGGAGTTCCAATCCCCTCCCTTCTTTCCATAACCTCCAAGCCTTCAAAAAAAAAAAAAGTTCATCAAAATTTAGTGTTTAATCATTGGTTTATCCATATTTTTGTACCATCGTTCTTACATTTCGGAGGAGGTTCGAGTCCGGTTCTGACTGATAAAATCCTCTGTTCCTCCTCCCACTTAGAATCTCCAACACCAAGACTCCAAAGCTGAAGACATCGGACTTCACTGAGAAAACCCCATCCATGGCATACTCAGGAGACATGTATCCGCTGCATTCGAAGAATTTGAATTGAGTTTTCGTATTTTGAATGAATGGTGAAACAGATTTGTGAACAGAACTTACTATGTGCCAACCACTCTCTTGGTCTTTGCTTCATCTTGATCTCCTCCAAAGATCCTCGCCAATCCGAAGTCTGATATCTTTGGTTTCAGTTCTTTATCCAGAAGGATATTGCTCGCCTTCAGGTCTCGATGGATGATTCGGAGTCGAGAGTCCTGGTGAAGGTAGAGAAGTCCTCGGGCGATCCCCATGATTATGTCGTTGCGCTTCTGCCAATCCATCGACGCGCTTTTCGTGAAATCTAGCCCACATTTTCATTTGAAGTGAGTCACTTATGCAGTAATAGTTCTGCAGCAATGAAGTTTGGTTATATGTGATGAAAACAAACCAAATATAAAAGTGTCCAAGCTCTTATTAGGCATGTATTCATAGATCAACATCCTTTCGTCCCCTTCGATGCAGCACCCGAGGAGCCGAACAAGGTTCCTGTGCTGAACCTTCGCGATCAACATGATTTCGTTCTTGAACTCCTCAGCGCCTTGTATCGACGTCTTCGCGAGCCTCTTCACAGCCACATCTTGTCCTTCTTCCAACTTCCCCTGCACATCATCATGAACTGTTCAAGAACTTGCATCATAATCCATGAAATTTGTGACATATAAAGTTTTAGATTTACCCAATAAACAGGTCCATATCCTCCCTCTCCAAGCACATTCGAAGTGGAGAAATTGTTCGTTGCATTTCGAACGGTTTCTAAATCAAACAGAGGAAGCTCTGTTTCAGTTGCACTTCTTATTTCTCTGAAGTACTCAATTGTGCCACCTCTTCTAACCAGTTTCCTTGCCCACCATCTCCTCCTCTTCAAACAATATCCGACGACGCTCAATAACAGAATTCCGGGAACAACAGTCGCTACAACGATGACACCTACCGACGTCTTCTTCTTCGTGTGGCCTCCCTTATCTACACCAATATCAAATTTCAAGCATGAAAAATGAATTATTGAAATCAGACGTCTAAAACAATGCATAGAAGCTAGATACTTTTTTTTATTTTTTATTTTTTTTGCTTGGTGAAAGCGAGATACTTCTTTGGTAACCAGTACTTATAAAACTTCATGATCTCATAATCTGATAAAATTTGAAGTGGTGACATATTTTGTGCAGGGCATCAAGAATAGTCGCTATGCCACTTGACAAGCCAATTTTTGGCCAAATTAAATTTCATAATCAAGGCCATTAAATAAGCGAATTAACAATTTCTAGTAATAATTCAGTGTTGTTTCTCTTCCTACAAATACCACAATTAATTGCCTTACTGATTTGTATGATCACAAATCAAGTGGTTTTTATAATTCGTTTAATATTTTTCATTTTTAATAAATTTTGAACTTTGACTTAATTAAAGTTCCTAATTGCACTAGAGTTGTAGCCTCATGCTACATCATCTTTTTGTCAATAATTTTGAGTTAATTCCAATTTTACTCTCGTTTGAGACAGATATCATAAGATCTTAACAGAGATCAGATTTCTTTATCATTCTTCTGCTGTGTTAATTAAGGTTGTTGTTTCATTGCGAGATGGATATACATACCTAAATCCGAAGCCGCCAACCGCACATACAGATCCTGTCCGCCATTGGGGTAAGTCCTGCTATCGATCAACTCGCCGAACCAATTCAAACACCCAATCCCGCTACTGATATTCGAGGTCGCGTACGCCGTGCACGAGCAATTCATCAAACACTTCTTCGCGCACTCATCGAGCCCCATCGTCGCGTCCACCGTTGCATTCGACGATTCAGGCACCTTCACATCACTCAGCTTCATAAACCCGTCTCCCCCCTCTTCGCACCCGAGCTTCGTATTCCGAACGCACCCTCCCTTCGCCTCCCTCAGATACCAGTCCCTCGGCGACTTCGGCGAGAACCCCTTCAAACAATTGCAGATTGGGATGGTGTCCATGTCACAAATCCCATACGGTCCGCACAGACTGTACGGGTCGCACTTGTCGCTCGGCCCCGATAAGAACGACGTCCACGATTGCGCGCTTTCGACCCACACCGGCCTATCAAGAACGCCGGAAGGATCCAAGAACAACCTCGTCACCTCTGCATCGCTGCTTAGCAGATACATGTAGTAGATTTCATTATTATTTGACACATAAGTGTAATTGTATATGCTGTTGTTGCTCGTCTGTGCCGGCACTCCGTTCCAACGGATCCCGTTCCACGGGCCGGACCGGTAGGTGACTACGGAGATGTCCCGTGTCAGGACCTGCGGCACCCCGCGGAGGTCGAACATAATTGTGTAGTCCCCCGGAGACGGATCGCTGGCGCTCTTCCACGACGTCAAGTACCGGTTCAAGCCCGTCCTGAAATCCCACCCGAATTTCATCCCCGGCATATGCGTGTCCGTCGGATGGTCGAAGCTCTGCCAGGCGAAGACGTTAGCATCGCCTGCGCCGTCCATCAAAACCAGGTTTCCAGAGTCTAAGAGGCGCGCGACAGGGGTACTAGTATTCGTGGCGGATGAAGAGGACCAGAAGATGGTGCCGGTTTGATTGAGGAGTACGAGAGTGCCGTTTTCTGTGAAATTTAAGACGCCGGTGCGATCGAGGATTGGGTGTGCTCTGTTTGCGACCCAGACGACTGTTTGGACTGGGATTTTGTGGTACCAGATGCCAAGGTATCTGTTGTTGTTGTTGGAGTTGTTGGGGTTGAAGAAGCCGAGCTCGTAGAGCTCGTTCAATGAAACGAGGGTCCCGCCGCCGTCGCTCAGTGTTTCGGGTGCGGTGATGGAGTCTCCGGCCGTGGAAGGAGCGGTGAAGGCGGAGAGCAAGGAGAGGAGGAGGAGGAGGAGGGGGAGCCATTGATCAGACATTGTTAGTTTTGCCTTCCAAGACTAACTAGTGTTGGAGTAGTTGTTTTGAGTGGATTGGGGTCTTCCCAATATGAGTCAATTGGGATATCCTGACCGTTGGATCGGTTGATATTCATAGGATGAGTGGTGGCAGTTTGACTTTGACGACAGTGACAATTGTGACTGCCCCCACCAATTTTGTCACTACGTTGATAAAGTCTCTGTGCGGCTACGTTCACGTTATTTGTGAGAGTTTTAAATGCAATCTGGCTTGACGTGGTGATGATGTAACAACATAAATAATCATTCATTGTTGCATTTGTTTGCATTTATACCTTTAAACAAAAATGATATTTGTTTTTATTCCATTACAAACACTCTATTTTCTCTTATACCATTTTAAAAAGTTTGTATATTTGTCATTTTAAATATGTTAATTAACACAATTTAGTCATATAGAAAGATCAAGTGGCCTTATTTTTTTTTTAATATATTCTCTCACAGTATAATATTTATTTTTATAGTAAATAATCTATATTTAATAATATATATAAAATATAGTATTCAAATTTTAAATGAAATATTTTTAATTAACAAATATTTATAATCATATATACCTTATCATCAAAAGTTTTCTTTATATTTTGGATTACATTAATCTAATAAAAGTAAAATAATATTTCACTTAAAATACTTGTCATATAAAAATTGATAAAACTATTGAAAACTCAATAAATATATATATTTAATTTGAAGCAAATATGGAAAGAAAGAAAATCAATTAAGTTGTTAACAATCAATTATTAACACAAATATTAGACTATTATTATAAACATTAAACTAAGATTATTTTTGTCCTTTCTTTACCCTAGTTATGTGACTATAGTTAAGTTTGGTTTAGATCATAATAAGTGATCAAATGGTATATTTTTACATTAAATAAGATTTTGATGGTATCGAAATGAATATGTGATTTACCATGATATAAAAACTAATTAGCATGTATTTGAAGAATATATATGCAGAAAGCCCTTAATTATTTTTAGTAGTCCAATCAAGGTATATATAAAACCGTTTAACACAATGTATACTTCTTTTTTTTTTATAATATATACTCCGTTAAGAAAAATGTTAAAACATCTATATTTTATTCATACAAGTTCATCGTTTATGTTTCAGTGGTTAAAAGTTCAATGTGGGCTCCAATAGGTTGACAGATTTTAAGTTTTAATCCAATTTCAAACATATATGTCTTTAGACTGTCAAGTCATGTATTGATGGGATCTCATTGTTACATTCTTGGATAAATAACACATCAACCATCAATGATTTATGAGATTTTTTTGTATAATTTTTGAAAAAATTAATTAAGGTATATGTGATCATCTATATATTATTTTTAAGTCACTGAAAATTTTTAAATTTTTTCAGGCCCCTAAGGTGTTAAAAAATTATCTTTAAGGTCCCTCCATCCGGATGTTGTTTAAAAATATAAAAAATACCCTCGCTCAATGATACGAATGTTAATAATATACTGGGGGAGTGCTAATAGTGTATTTAATATATTTAACAATATACTGGGGAATGTTTACAGTGTACTTGAGATTCTAACAATGTATTGGGGAGCATTTGTAGTGTACTAAAACAATTGGGTGAGGGGCATTCTATGCGAAGGTAAACAATGTAATGGGATTCTTAATAGTGTACTTAACAATGCATTGGGGAGTACTAACATTGTACTAAAATAATTGTATGGGGACGATTTTGATATTTTTAAAAAGCATCCGGCTGGAGAGACCTAAAGATAATTTTTTATCTTCTTACGGACCTATAAAAACTTATAAAATTTTAAAGATCTAAAAATAATAAGACAAGTGATCACATGGACCCTTAATTATATTCTCCATAATTTTTGAATAAGCAAAATGTTTTAACTATTTGGTTGATACACACCACCTATCATGTACCGAAGAAATTTAAATGAACAAATGAAAATTTTACCAAGCCAAATGCATTGTTCTTTTGGGGGCCAGTGTATGAATGGAGTTTCTTTTGCCCCAGTAATAAGTCCTCCTTTTCTAGAACTCCACATGCTTTTTTAAACGAAAAAAATCTTTAACATAGAAGGAAACATGTGACATTCATTCCTTTATTGGATTCTTTTATATGATTTATTATGATAGAGCAGGAGATTGTTGACTTGGTAGAATAGGACTTCCCACCGAACTTGCTGAGTTGTTGGTTCATCATAAATTAATATATAAGCCTATTTATTTTTATTTATTTACTTTTTTTGGGAGGAGGGGGATTCTGCATCATACTCATATTCCAATCTAAAAATTCTTATACATAACCGATCAATTTTTTAATTTAGTTATTAATTTTGATACTCCATATCACACATGAACAGAGTCGGATGCAGATTTCGATACTAAGGTATACATTTTGAAAAGTATCTATATCGAATTAATATTTCATTATTATTTATTACTGTATATATATATTTTGTATATTTACAAAAAAATTATGGATGAGACTTTTCAAAGAAGAATATGTTAGAATATAATAAATTTGGTGTTCTTCTACAAATTCAAATAAAAATATCTTACTAAAATATATTTTTGTTGTTAAATATTATATTTTAGATCTACTATCAGTATGAACAAAACTTGAACATAGGACCCTTTAGTGAAGATGAGATAATCAATTAATTTCACGTGTCCAATTAAATTCAACAATTATACATATTCGAATATGGACAACATTATTACTGGAAAAAAAACACTGCAAACTCCCTAGAAACCCAAAAGCAGATATCGAATTGTATTATATTGAGTGAACTGATTTTTAGAAAGCAATTTTCTTAGAATCAACAAAAAAATACAATGATCAATCTACCATACATATAACATGGTAATTGTTACTTCATCTATGGTGTACCGTTAGATTCAACGATATCATTAGGGATGGTAAACGAGCTGAACGAGCCGAGCTTTGACATGTTCAAGCTCGACTCGTTTATAAACGAGTCGAGCCGAGCCGAGGCCGAGTCGAGCTCACGAGTCTCAACGAGCCTAGCGTTCTTCTTCATTTTAGGGTTTTTAAGGATCGAAAACAAAATTTTAACCTAAATGAGTCAAGTTCATGAGTCTAAATGAGTATAGCTTTGTATTAATTTAATGTTCTGATCTTATAAAAGAGTTTAGTCAAGTTTCAACTAAGTTTTTTTATAATACAACGAATCGAATTTTAACACAAAATGAAGTTCGATCCAGGTTCCGAGCCTAACTGAGCTTTAAAAATTGTTCAAACTCGCTCATTTGTTTAATTGAACGAGCCTGAACGAGCTTAAACTGAGCCGAGCCCGAGCCGAGCCCGAGCGGCTTGGTTCGTTTACCAGCCCTAGATATCATAACTCGAATACATTGAATGCCTTACAGGAGAGTAGTCAATTAGGATTTTCATGGACAAAATGTCCATGTCTATGGATTTATAAATCTTGTTTTTTTCAATCAGGAATTGGTTCCTGGACAAAAAATCCAGCGTTATTCAATTAAGACATTATTTCATAGACAAAAAGTCCAACGTTATTCGATTGAGACATTATTTCGTAGACAAAAAGTCAAGTGTTATTCGATTAAGACATTATTTTGTGGACAAAAAGTTCAGCGTTATTCGATTGAGACATTATTTTGTGGACAAAAAGTTCAGCGTTATTTGATTGAGACATTATTTCATGGACAAAAAGTTCAGCGTTATTCGATTGAGACATTATTTTGTGGACATAAAGTCCAGTGTTATTCGATTAAGACATTATTTTGTGGATAAAAAGTCCAACACTATTCGATTGAGACTTCTCATAGTAGACATTTTTTCATGTGTTATTTAATTTAAACAGAATTTGTGAAGACATTCATAAGTGATGAATTCTGGCGGACTTTTGTGGACTTTAGAGAGAGAAGTAAAAAAGAAAAAGCTATTTCAAAATCCCACCTAAATGGGTGGGATTCTCATGGACTTTTATTCCAGTATTGTTGATATTTCTTCTTTTTTTCTTTTAACAAATCTCCTTTATGATTTTTATCCCATGCCTTTCATATTTTTATTCACATTTTTTTTCTTTATTTATCATCTTTTTTTATGAATGTATGAAATATTCCTATCACCCCATATGTTCGATGAATATATGAGAATGATAGATTTACTTGTATTGCAATCATTTCATTATTATATATTATATAATATATGCCTAGATCATCCACAATTATTTTCTAAAATATAGATTTATCATATATTTGATTATATGTATAATGTTTGTTTTGATTTTCCTTGAAGATGTTTCTATTATTGTACAATATAGATGCATATATATATTTTTTTATTAATGTCCAGACATATATAAAAATAAAAAGATATATTTAGACATTCTTGATGATGAAATTGTTGAGGATAGAGAGTCATTGTATGGTTTTAAGATTAGTGCTGAAATGGTCAAATTAGTTTGTGCATGATCTTGTTTTGAAGTTTTATGTAGTGCTTAGATTAGGCATAGGTTTAAATCCCAATTGCAACATTCATGAAAAAAAAAAAAAAAACAAGAAGAAGAAAGTCTGACTGTGACATTGATTTTTCCAATTGAGATGAGATTTATGTGTAGATTTTAGAGTTTATAAGTATTTTTTTGACGGTTTATATAATTTTTTTTTAATATGGTCCTGATGAAATTTTGCTTATTTAGGCTTTGATTAATTTATTGTTTTGTTTGATTACTTAGGATTTTTTTCCTTTAAAAATGAGTTTCTAAGTTAATGGGTTGTTTCTTGAAGGGTTTGTAAAAACAAATTTTTTATTAAGTTTATGCCATTGTTATTTCGTGTGTGGAAATAATTTGTTTTAATTTCTTTTGTAATGCCTTAATATGACTTTGAGATTCTTCAATCCTTAACCTCTGGAGCTGCCTGTCCTATTTAGTTGAAAGTAGATGTAGAGGGAATTTCACTATACATCTTAGCTGACCTGAGACCATTTGTTCTAATTAAAATTCATATGGTCTAAATCCCTTTTTTGTTTTAGTTCATGATGCCAATTATTACCCGTAATCGTTTTTTATTATTTTTCCAAAATTTTGTTTCAGTTTATGACACCATTATTGGATATAGTTTTTTGTTATTTTGTTTCAGTTTTTCTTAAACATATGCAGATCTAAAACATTTTCTTATAACAATGGGAGTCAAAAGTTGAATGTAGCCTTTGGAGCTCTGGGTTTAGACCCATATCTTAGTGGTTGACATGGATGTTACTACCAATAGGTCTAGGGTTCTAATTCAGCTTACCTATCAAAAGAATGAAAGAAAAATGAAATTGTGGGATAGGTTAAGAATCAGCTATATTATCAATGACTAGCCAATCAAATGATTAATTTGGGTGGATTTTGGGATATGTAGAATTCTGCATATGTTTTGGTGCTTGTTTAGCTTTCCACTGAACAGCATCCACAGTTCAATGAGAAACCATGGATGGCCCTGAAGTCTACATAGCATATTCTTCAATCACACACATGCATTTAAATGTAATTTTACTCATGGAATGTTTAGGAATCCTGGCATGTGTATGGACTGACAAGTCATCCCTCTTGATAGGTACATTTTTTGTCGAGTGTGCTGAAACAGCAGCAATTCTTCAAAATGCCACGGTAGACTCTCTAGTTTTGCTTGATGAACTTGGTCGAGGAACGAGTACCTTTGACGGATATGCTATCGCCTATGCTGTGAGTATTTTGTCCTTTCTATTGTTTGCTTTCTGTTCTATGCCAATTGAATTATCAAGAGCATGTTAGACTTAAAGACACTTCTGCAGTCATTCCTACAAACACCACGTCACCTAACACAATACATAAAATCACCTTACTCTACTATGTCAGCATATACTCTATTATGAAATATAAAAATTTATGTATTCAATTCATTAAGTATGTACGTCATTTGTTGTAAAAGTCTACACATTAGACAAGTAAATACTTGAAAAAATTTCAAACCATGTGCAGTCTTGCAAAAGTAACTCCAGGAATGATTAAATATAATATTTTTCTTATGAAATATATGAAGCTAATCATGCCTGAACTCATATATGATTATGCTTTATAATTCTATTGTGCATCACAGAAAGATAACATTTTACAATAATGGCAATTCTGCTTGGCACAAGAAAATCAATATGATGAAAATCCTGAAAGTAAAACCAAATATATAGGATCAAAATATCCAATTAAAAAAAATCTGAAACTCCAGTTACTATGCTCTAATATTAGTCTGCCATGTTGATCTACAGTGTAGCTGTGCTGAAATCATGCATAGCACATTATCACATTATCTTGCTCTCTCAATCTATCATTCTTATTGTTCCAATTATCATTGTTTCAGGTATTTCGCCACCTCGTCGAGAAAGTCCGCTGTCGACTGCTCTTTGCCACCCACTACCACCCGCTAACCAAAGAATTCACCTCGCACCCGAACGTGAGCCTCCAACACATGGCCTGTGCTTTCAAGCCAAAGAACGTGAATTCACTGAATGGAGAAATGGAACCTGTCTTTCTCTACAGACTCGATCCAGGCGCATGCCCTGAGAGCTACGGCCTCCAAGTTGCTCAAATGGCAGGAATACCAGACAACGTCGTTGAATTAAAACACCAAAATTTTGTTTCAGTTTTTTATTATTTTTTATTATTTTTCCAAAATTTTGTAATGCCTTAATATGACGACTGCTCTTTGCCACCTCGTCGAGAATATTTTGGTTAAGCTGTATCCACGTTTCATAGTCTTGTTTTGAATTTATGTGCACATGCAATCGGTAAATCTTTGTGAAATTGTTGATTTAGTTTATTAGTATTGCTTTAGGGTTTGTCATGAATTCCGGATGAAAGAGGAATGGAAGAAATTTTGCAAGGAATTTTGCAAGGAATGGAAAATTCATTCCATGAGCCAAGCTGAAAAAAAAAAAATTCATTCCAAAGTTTCAATAGGAGAATGAATGTCAAAATGACCTTAAATTTATTTATAATACTATAATCCCATGGCTTTATTATCCATTTTTTCCCCTAAGCGGAGGCTTTTAAAAAATATTGTGTTCATATATCCACAAACCATCTTCTCATCTTACATGGATATATTAGTATTTGGAGTATCCTATGTTTATGCATTGGTTAAAGTTTATCATATCAAAATTGAAAAACACTGTTAGATTTACAAACCAAATATTGTAAGTCTCCTTTGAAGAAGCACATACAAAAATGATGCACTCAGAAACAAACCAAACTAGCATAAACCACACTGCAGAACAATAGAATCACAAGAGAATCCATATTTGTAAAAAAGAAAAAAGAAGTTGAAGTTCCAAAGAACATTGAAAAACCAAACACATGAAGACTTCAATATGCTTTCAACCAAGACGGAAATCTAAAATATCCTCGTGAGGAGATTAGCTGCGGCAGAAAGAGTTGCCCTGGTGATAGCGCACAAGACGATCTGTTCGTGTGAGGGTCTATCCATCGTGAGAGCTAATGCAGCTCCTGTTATCACCCTTGCAACTGCGCTGTTTTTCTGCAATCACAACAGGCATATACTTCAAAAAACAAATTTCAAAACATGTTTTGACTGCAAAAGTGAAGAGAGTAACATTTTCCTTTAGATACAGAGAAGCATGAGCAAGAAAGTCATAGCATGAATGGCCCATGATAATCCTACATTCATAAATGAATGGTTTGTGAGTGCTGCTGACATGGGTAACATTTTCCTTTAGATACAGAAACATGGGCAACAGTTTCATCATCATGTGTACCATCAACTCAAGCAAACATTTTGACTTTAAAATGCAACAAATATGATCACAATTAATTTAACATCAAATAATACTCATATTCACTAATTATTCATGACATATTGTTAATTTACCATAAAAAAAAAACACATACAAAATCATACACACATACACACAGTTCTGGTCATGACTTTTATATAATAAAACATGTTCAAACTACACAACAAAACATTTAACCCAATCAAAACAAAATAATAATATAATGATCACATAAAATCTACACCTAAACCAACATATAACAAACCCAGAACTTCAACAAACAAAAAAATTTCTAACAGCCCTTGTTTCATCCAAATAAACTGAATGACAGTGATTCGATTCTTAGAAATGCCATTAACTTACAAACCCTTGAATTTGTTTTTACAAACCCTTCAAGAAACAACCCATTAACTTAGAAACTCATTTTTAAAGGAAAAAAATCCTAAGTAATCAAACAAAACAATAAATTAATCAAAGCCTAAATAAGCAAAATTTCATCAGGACCATATTAAAAAAAAATTATATAAACCGTCAAAAAAATACTTATAAACTCTAAAATCTACACATAAATCTCATCTCAATTGGAAAAATCAATGTCACAGTCAGACTTTCTTCTTCTTGTTTTTTTTTTTTTCATGAATGTTGCAATTGGGATTTAAACCTATGCCTAATCTAAGCACTACATAAAACTTCAAAACAAGATCATGCACAAGGACTAATTTGACCATTTCAGCACTAATCTTAAAACCATACAATGACTCTCTATCCTCAACAATTTCATCATCAAGTGATCCTCAAATCTTAAGGACTTCAACCTAGTCTAAGCACAACATAAAAAAAAAAAAAAAACCTTTAAAAGGCTTTCCATTGCATAAACCAATTTCATGAAAAAAAAAAAATATAAACCCTTAAAACTAACAGACTAACAAGCCCTTTTTTTAAAAAATGAAAACCCTAAATAATCAATCAACAAATCAAATCAAAACCAAAAGCCCTAGATAATGAAATACAAGGCAAGTTAAAGGAAATACTCACATTGAATGTTTTGCGGGGATAGGGACGGTGACGGCGACGGTGCGGGGTCGAGGATGGTGATGAGGACGGTCACAGGCACAGACGCACGGTGTCGAGACGTGGTGCCGCATGAGGAGAAGAGGTGATGGAGGGGGTGGCCGGTGGTCGTCGAGCACGGGGAGGGGTGGGCGTGGCCTAGTGGATGAGGGCACAACAGGTGGTGCTTCCCTTTTTTTTTCTTTTTTTTTTCTCTGTTGTTGTTTGAGTCGAAGAGAAGAGAAGAATGAGAGGAGAGAGAGTCGGGGAGAGTTTTGGGGTTTGGGGGGTCACGGGGTCCCCAATTTTTTTTTTTTTTAAATAAAAACATCAACAGCCGTCCGATCGCGAGATCAGCGATCGGACGGCTGAGAACATGGGCGCCCGATGGGGTGCACACGACCGCACCCCATCGCCTCCCTGTATATATATGGCGAACGATAGGGTGCGACCGTGCGCACGGTGCACCCCATCGTGCGCCTCGTACGTCGACCGTGCGATCGACGTTCTCGCGATCGCACGGTCGACGTTTTTTTTAAAAAAAAAACAAAAAAAAATACGTCGTCGCTGTCTCTCTCACGCTGTCTCTCTTTCTCTTGCTGTCTCTCACATCACATCAAAATAAATAAAAAAATAGTCGTCGACGATCGCGACGACCGAGACCGACCCCCGTCGACGACGACAGCGACCCCCGTCGACGACTGCACGGACCGACGGGGTCGACAGGGTTGACGGGGGTGACGGGGGTCGACGGGGGTGACGGGGGTCGACGGGGGCGACGGGGGTCGCGGTCGTCGTCGACGGGAGCGACGGGGGTCGGTCCGTGCAGTCGTCGACGGGGGTCGCGGTCGTCGTCGATGGGGGTGACGGGGGCGACGTCGACGGGGGTGACGGGGGTCAACGGGGTCGCGGTCGTCGTCGACGGGGTCGCGGTCGTTGTCGATGGGGGTCGGTCCGTAACGTCGACGAGGGTTGCAGACGGACGGGGGTCGATTTCGTCGTCGTCGTCGACGAGAGAGAGAGTGGTTTCGAGAGAGAGAGAGAGAGAGAACAGCGAGAGAGTTCGAGAGACAGCGAGAGAGAGAGGGGGTGATTTTTTTTTTTTTAATTGACCGTCCGATCGAGGTCCATCGATCGGACGGTCTTTAAACGGGGCGCACGATGGGGTGCACCGTGCGCACGATCGCACCCCATCATTCGCCTATATATATATATATATATATATATATATATATATATTAGATACATAATGAATAATGAAATAAAAATGTATATTATTTAAATTTTTTTTTAAAATAAGCTCATAATTTTTACCATCTGTAATGAAAAATAAATAGTAGTGATTATATCTTAATTGAATTCTATTGTGGCTACATAAATGGAAGACTGCTCTGTGAGATGATAAATTTGAGAGTTCTCACAAAATAAATACAAATTAACTTTCAATACAAAGACAATTGAAATGTTTACAAATTGCCTTTTAATAGAAAATAAATTGAAGAACATAAAGCATTCACAAAACCATCTTATATAAGTTGTATATGCATGATAAATAAGATCTATGCACATGAAATATGAACAAGAAAATATCTATATATTAGTAATATGTACAAAACACATGAGCAATACATACATGATCAATATATACAAAAAATAAATGATTAATACATACAAAGAATATGAAAACTAAAATCCCTACATGAAAATAAATAAAATCTCTGTATATGAGCAATACATACATAATATACGACCAACTATACATAAGCAATACATGCCAAATCCTAAAATCTCTATATATGAGCAATTAACAATACATACAAAAAATATAACATATGAAAACAAATAAAATCCCTAAAATAAATGAATCCATATATATGAGCAATACATACATACAAAAAATCTAAAATCACTGTATATATATATCTATGGCTATAATAGTAGAGAGAAAGAACTCGACCCTCTTCAAAGAAGAAAAAAAAAAAAACACGTGTAATTAAAAGAGATGAATCAGGGGCCTTTACAATTTTAGGAACCTAGTTATAAATATGAGAGATCTAAGAGCCTATCTGCAAATGCCCTATGGCTATAATAGTAGAGAGAAAGAACTCGGCCCTCTTCCAAAAAAAAAAAAAAAAAAAAACGTATAATCAAAAG
Source organism: Acorus gramineus (assembly GCA_030737835.1). NCBI lineage: Eukaryota > Viridiplantae > Streptophyta > Magnoliopsida > Acorales > Acoraceae > Acorus > Acorus gramineus. The sequence goes on along the minus strand of CM060857.1, from coordinate 1,009,377 downwards.
AGATAAATCTGGTGTTTTTGCAATTTTAGGAACCTAATTATAAATATGAGAGATCTATGAGTCTATCTGCAGATGCCGATTAAAGTGTTTGGCAAGAGTTGTCAGGGACCTAGTAATAAATATGACTGATCCGAGGGCCTATCTGCAAATAACCATGGTCAAAGTGGTTGACCGAAATGTAAAAGAGTTGTCAGAGACCTAGTCATAAATATGAATGACCCGGGGGCCTATCTGCAAATAACCATAGAGGGAGGGGGGGGGGGCGATTGGATCATTTGTCTTATTCGGACACTTGATGACAAAAAATGCCGGGAAAACGTAAACTTTGAAATTGAAATATGGATGGGGTGTAACATTAGATTATTCGTTTCTGATAGTTATACTGTGATAGATAGCAATCCAGGCTGAATAAGTAACTTTTTGTTTGGTTGTCTTTTTTGTTATTCTCATTGGGAAACATAAAAATGATTTTTTTGTTGTTTGGGTTCACTTTGGATAAATGGTTGATAAGTGATGAATAAGAGTTTATGATTTCTTAAATGACAATTATATCCCTTGGGAATAGTGTGAGAGATATATGATTGATTTGATAGAAATAACAGTTTTTAGAATCTGTGTGAGCCTGTTAGGTGAGATAAATTTTTTAAAATGACAGAGAAGGATATTTTTATCCATTGGCATAGATAAGCCCTGATAAACAATTTCACCATTTTCTTAGAATAGTTATCAAGCCTTATCCTAATTTATTCAGACATAACTATCGGTGTTTATTATATTAAAACAAATAACTTTTTTAAACTATTCTCATCTTCATTATTCTGACCTTATGTTCCACGCCATACGGGGGGTTAATATATAAATAATAATAAACGTGTCCTCTTCCATAAGGAAAAAAAAAAAACTTGTTTGTCATCCTTGAATATTAGATTTAACTTGTGCCATTGGAACTATTCAACCTAACCCAAAATTTAATGTGGGATTAGATTCACATTGGACTTTGGTAATTCTTCTACAAGCATACAGGGGCTTTATAAACTTACATGATGGACCTCAACCTCAATGGGTCGCCTTAAGTCATCTTTGCGGTTGAGGCTATGGATAGTGTTGTTTATTTCAGTTTTAGTTTATATCCTCACGTGTAATCTCATGCATATATTGTATCATTTTTCTCTGTAATTGTGTCCATACAATACATTAATGTGTAACTTCATTTTTTACAATAGTATACGTTAATGGTATTTAAATTTTAAATTTATAATTTTAAATATACTCAAAATATTTCAATAAAAAAATCATTTAAATCAAAATAAAAAATGAATAAATCTTCAATATTTGCTTATGTAATCATTATTTTATACTTATGTAATCAATCATAATTAAATAGCTAAAACTATAAGAGAATACAATATCAAAAATTTGTTGGACGTATGTAGTGTTGAATAAAACTGAAATTGTCACTGGACACCTGAATGTGAAGCAATTTTGTTTTAGATATTTCACTGAGCATTTTCTATATGAATTTTAAATATTAAAATATTAATCAAAGAGAAATTTTTCCTAGGGATTAATATTGAAATAGAAGTTCAAAGTTGGAGACTTAAAATAAAATATTAAAAATAGAGGGATTAATCATTAAATAACATAGTTTACATGGACTTAAAAATAAAAATCTTATTTAACAAATTAACGTTAAATGGACGGACGTTTGATAGAGAGATTGAAAAGATCGATTACTAAATAATATAGTTTAGAAGTACTTTAAAAAGACTCTAAAAAACAACGCGCACTTTCCGTTTGTTTTGAAGTAAAATCTCATTATGCGCTAGTTTTTGGTAAAATTAGTTACAGAGTGGATGTTTCTTATGGTATTAAACATTAATAAATATTATAAATATTTTTAGAGAAACAAACAATAGAAGAAATTATTTTTGATAAAATATTTTTAATGTCACCAAACATGAGATTTAAGTTTCATTTTCTAGGAAAATCTAATCCACTTGGAACAATTTTCAGAGGATTTTAAAATAGTTGAAACCAAACGGACAGAGACTTTAGCAATGCAATGCCAAAACAGGTGGGTGGGGTTTGTGACAATTGATCCAGTCATATCGTCAAAGTCAACCAAATACCACTCATCCAATGAAATCTCCCTAACAATGGTCAATATTTGCCAATTGACTCATATTTTAGTCTTGGTAGGCAAAAATGAAAAGAAAAAAAAAGAAACTAACAATGTCTGATCAAAGGCTCCTCCTCCTCCTCCTCCTCGCCTTGCTCTCCACCTTCGCCGGTTCCTCCACCGCCGGAGACTCCATGACCGCAACCGAAACATTGAGCGACAACGGCCGGACTCTCATTTCGTCGAACGAGCTCTACGCGCTCGGCTTCTTCAGCCCCAACAACTCCAACAAAAGATACCTGGGCACCTGGTACCACAAAATCCAAGTCCCAACAGTCTTCTGGGTCGCAAACAGAGAACGCCCAATCCTCGATCACACCGGGGTCTTGAATTTCACAGAAAACGGCACTCTCGTACTCCTCAATCAAACCGGCACAATCTTCTGGTCCTCTTCATCCGCCACGAGTACTAGTACCCCTGTCGCGCGCCTCTTGGACTCTGGAAACCTGGTTTTGATGGACAGCGCGGGCGAAACTAACGTTTTTGACTGGCAAAGCTTCGACCATCCGACGGACACGCATATGCCGGGGATGAAATTCGGGTGGGATCTGAGGACGGGCTTGAACCGGTACTTGACGTCGTGGAAGAGCGTGGACGATCCGTCCCCGGGGGACTACAGAAATGCGATCGAGCTCCGTGGGGTGCCGCAATCCATGACACGGGACCGCCGTTCTGTAATTACCTTTCGGGCCGGCCCGTGGAACGGACTCCGTTGGAACGGAGTGCCAGAGCAAATGAACAATACCTTATACAATTACACTTATGTATCAAATAATGATGAAGTGTACTACATGTATCAGCTACTCAGCGACACAGTCGTTACACGGCTGTACTTAGATCCCTCTGGAGTTATGGAAAGGCCGGTGTGGGTCAAAAACACGCAATCATGGACGACGTTCTTATTAGACCCGAGCGAACAGTGCGATACGTATGGTCAGTGCGGACCGTATGGTATTTGCAACATGGACACCATCCCCATCTGCAATTGTTTGAATGGTTTCTCGCCCAAGTCGCCAAGTGACTGGAATCTGAGGGAGGCGAAGGGAGGGTGCGTTCGGAATACGAAGCTCGGGTGCGGGGAGGGGGGAGATGGGTTCTCGAAGCTGAGCGATGTGAAGTTGCCCGACGCGTCAAATGTGACGGTGAATGAGACGATGGGGCTCGATGAGTGCGCGAGGAAGTGTTTGATGGATTGCTCGTGCACCGCGTACGCGACCTCAAATATCAGTAGCGGGATCGGGTGTCTGAATTGGGTCGGCGAGTTGATCGATAGCAGGGTTTTCCCCCGCGGCGGACAGGATCTGTATGTGCGGTTGGCGGCTTCAGATTTAGGTATGTGTATCATCTCGCAATGATAAAGAGATCCGATCTCTGTCAAGATCTTTTAATATCTCTCTCAAATGAGAATAAATATGAAATAAACTCAATATTGCTGATAAATAGATGATTAGGCATGAGGCTACAAGCATGGTGCAGAATTTATTAAAAATGAAAAATATTAAACGAATATAATAACTATTTAATTCGTGATTTTATAAATCTGTCATAATTGAAGGCGATAAATTCTGATATTTGTGAAAGGAGATGCAATCCTGTGAATTATTACCATAAATAGCCAATTTGATTATTGGTGACATTAATGATAGAATTTGTCCAAAATTGACTTGCTAAGTTGTGTAGCAACTATTTTTTTATCCCCTCCACAAAATATGTCACCACATCAAATTTTGTGGGATTATGAGATCGTTGAGTTTTATTCATACCAGCTACTAAACACGTTCTTTCCAATCACGTCACGAAAACGCATCGGTCACCCGATCTACATCATTAATTGAATTGCTCTAATTCAATTGACATGGAACAACATGTACCATGAAAGATCATATCATAAAACAAGTATCTCGCTTTAGACATTGTTTTAAACATCTTATTTCAGTAATTCATTTTTCATGCTTGGAATTATTATTGGTGTAGATGAGGGAGGCCAGAAGAAGAAGAAGAAGAAGACACCCATGGGTGTCATCGTTGCAGCGACTGTCATTCCCGGAATTCTGTTATTGGGTGTCGTCGTCGGCTACTGTTTGAAGAGGAGGAGATGGTGGACAAGGAAACTGAATAGAAGAGGTAGCGCAAATGAGTACTTTAGAGAAAGAAGAAGTGGAAATGAAACAGAGCTTCCTCTGTTCAACTTAGAAACCGTTCGACATGCGACGAACAACTTCTCCGCTTCGAATGTGATTGGAAAGGGAGGATATGGACCAGTGTATTTGGTAAATCTCAAACTTTATATGTCACAAATTCATGAATTAAGATGAAGTATATGAACTGTTCATGATGATGTGCAGGGGATGTTGGAAGAAGGACAAGATGTAGCGGTGAAGAGGCTCTCAAAGACGTCGATACAAGGCACTGAGGAGTTCAAGAATGAACTCACGTTGATCGCGAAGGTTCAGCACAGGAACCTTGTTCGGCTCCTTGGGTGCTGCATCGAAGGAAATGAAAAAATGTTGATCTATGAATACATGCCTAATAAGAGCTTGGACACTTTTATATTCGGTTTGTTTTCATCACACATAACCAACCTTTATTTCTGCTGAACTATTACCTTATAAGTGATTCACTTCAAATGTAAATGTTGGTTAGATATAACGAAAAGTGCATCGATGGATTGGCAGAAGCGCTACGACATAATCATGGGTATCGCCCGAGGACTTCTCTACCTTCACCAGGACTCTCGACTCCGAATCATCCATCGGGACCTAAAGGCGAGCAATGTCCTTTTAGATAAAGAACTACAACCCAAGATATCGGACTTCGGAATGGCGAGGATCTTTGGAGGAGATCAAGCAGAGGCGAAGACCGAGAGAGTTGTTGGCACATAGTATGTTCTGTTAACAAATCTGTTTCACCATTCATTCAAAATAATGAAATTCAATCCAAATTCTTTTAATGCAGTGGATACATGTCTCCTGAGTATGCCATGGATGGGGTTTTCTCAGTGAAATCTGACGTCTTCAGCTTTGGAGTCTTGGTGATGGAGATCCTGAGTGGGAGGAGGAACAGAGGATTTTATCAGCCAGAACCGGATTCGAACCTCCTCCGACATGTAAGTATGACATGATGAAAAGTTTGATAAGCGATGATTATACACTAAATTTCGATAAAGAACCTCTGTTTTGAAGGCTTGGCGATTATGGAAGGAAGGTAGGGGATTGGAACTCCTCGACGCAACAATTGGACATGTATATCCCGTCATCGAAGTGATGCGATGCCTACAAATGGGACTTCTGTGTGTGCAAGAACAAGCTGAGGACAGACCAACAATGTCATGGGTGGTGATGATGTTGGGTAGTGAAGCTATGGAACTTCCCCAGCCCAAGCAGCCTGGCTTCTCTGTGAGGAATAGTGTACCTGAAGCGGATCAATCTTCGGGTCGCCAAGAAGAAACGCATTCAGTGAACGAAGTAACGATGACCATGTTACAGGCGCGATAGAACATGCGCGATAGTCGATTCACCATTGTATGATTCTATTAGATTATATATGTATTACTATATTACATGTATTTTTGTGTCAAACATGTAATATTGTCCTGTACCATTATATAAAGGACTTGAGTCCTCAATAATACAGATCTCATATTCATTTTTATCTCTTTGATTGTAACATATTCAAGTTGCGCTTGTTTCTTATGTCAATTCCATGAAAATTACATAAAAATGAGACTAAATAATTGATTACAAGTAGCTATCTTGCGGTGAATATTGTTGTTAAATGTATTAGGCGTAATTTAGTCATTTTAGTCGTTTTCTTTCCTATACTATAAATATTGAAGACAAACTCTAATAACATCAATGGTTCATTCTCTCCCATTCTTAATTCTAACATGGTATCAGAGCCTTGTTTATGCTCCGCCGTCCGTCACTTCATATGCGCTTCACCGCGTCCTCCGCGCTCCTCTGTGCGCACCCCCCGGCTCTCCGCGCCTGATGTCTGCGTGCCTCCGTGCCACCACGCGCCCTCCTCCGTGCGCCACCGCTCACATCCGCGCGCCTCCGCGTATCTCCAAGCCCGTTCACCTCCGCACTCCCTCCTCCGCGGCCCACCACGCCTGTTAGTGCGGGCCTCCACAGCCGGTCTAGCCCTCTACTCGCACCGTGCCCATCCGTTAGCCTCCACGGGCCCCCTCGAGCATGCCCGCATGATCGGTGTGACAGCACACTCGGGCGATCATGCGATCCGCCAACGCGTGCTAGCGATCCCGGGACAATGCCCCGGATCTCTTGGGATCTGCCCTGCCAGAGCGTCCCAACACTCCCGGATCTCCTCGGACATGCCTTGCTAGAGCGTCCTAGCGCTCCTGGATCTTACAGGGTCTGTTCTACCTGTGCGTACCAGCGTTCCCAGATCTCCCGGGACCTGCGCTACCACGGAGTGCCATCGCTCCCGGATCTCCCGGAACGTGCCCTGCAAGCGCGTGCTAGAGCTCCTGGATCCCTCGGGATCTGTCCTGCTAGTGAGTGCCAGCGTTCCCGGATCTCCCAGGTTCTGCCCTGCAAGGGTGTGCCCGTGAGTGCTAGCGCCTGCCAGCGCTCCCAGGACAGCACCCATGCCAGGACAACACCCATGATCTCCCGGGATCTTGCCCTTGATCTTCGGGGATCCTGTCCGGAACACCTCCCATGCACCCCAACGCGGCCGTGCGCGCCTAGCCACTCTCGGGATCCTGTCTGGGACACCTCCCCAGTACGCCCATGCGTGTCCCGGAGCCACCTAGCGCGCACCACCACTGGCCACCGCCATCCTCTGCCGACCACAACCGGAATCCGCCCTCCGGCAGCCTCTACTACCTCCAGCCACTTGCGGCCCTTCGACAACTCTCTGGCAGCCCTCTTACATCTCCACCACCCTCTGCAACCTGTAGCCATCCTCCACCACACTCGACCGCTCTCTACAGCCCTCGATCGCCCTTCGGCAATCTTTTGCCGCCACCGGCCGCCTCTTGCGGTCCACTGGTTGCCCTTGGCAGCACTCTAATTCCTCGGGCCATCCTTTGCCGCCTTGATTTTTCATGTCCCAGGGGTCTATTTCGCTCAATTTTTCTTTTTCTATGCATCTCTGCATTTCTTTTCTTCATCCAAGATCTCTATGATCCTCTCGCAAATTTGCACACCTCCGCGCATCTCCCTGCGACATTGACCACCCTCTTGCGCTCTTGTGCAATCTTGCGACTCCTCTTGCACCTCCGCGCATCTCCCTGTGGCACGGACCTCACTCTTGCGCTCTCTGTGCAATCTTGCGACTCTCAGCGCCCTCCGTATGCTGTTCGTGCGCATCTCCTGGCGTCTTCGCGAGATTTTGTGCCCTCTCCTCGTGTGTTCTCTACGAGCCACCTCACACCTCCTCGAGCCTCCACGCCCTCTCCTCGCACGTTCTCTGCAAGCCTCCTCGCACTCCCGTGATACCAACGATCATCCGGCCACTCTTCGCCACCCACAAGCGCCATGCGATCACCCCCGGCTTCTCTCCGCCGCCCTTGACCGCTCTCCACCGCCCGTGGTTGCCCTTGCCCGCCCTCTAGTGAGCCTCTGCGGCCTCTCCTCACGCGTTCTCTGCGAGCCTCCTTGCACCTCCGTGAGCCTCCGCACCTTCTACTTGAGCGTTATCTGCGAGCCTCCTCGCGCCTCAAGTCCACGCCATCCGTGTCACCATCGCCTTCAGTGTTTGCAATGTTGCATAAAGGCTCCGATAGGCTTCGCCATCAGCATTTGCAGTGTTGCAGAAATACTTCTTCTTCTTCATCCGTCTGCGTGCTTTTCTTCTGCTGCTTTTTCTCCGTCTGCGTGCCCATCTAGGCCCCTCTGTCTCTGCGCACGTCTTCTTTGTTGTGCGCTTTATATCCTTTCTTTGTTCTCTTTATCATTTTTTATATAAACTCTAAAGGTTCTACCCTTCAGAATTTGGGAGGGGGTGTTAAATGTATTAGGAGTAGTTTAGTCATTTCAGCTTTTTCATTTCCTGTGCTATAAATATTAGGTACAAACCCTAATAACATCAATGGTCTTCCATTCTTAATTATAACAACTGTCAATGATAACTCATTCATATAATACCCTTCAGAATCCTTAAACTACCTCTCATCATCTACTAGGCTTCTCTGCATACTGAAAGTTGGGCGTCCGGGCATCAGACGAGTAGCGCTTTTGCTTTCGAGGATGAGAACAATGCTTGACATTGTCAGCTGATCGTTCTTGTGGTCTTGAATGCATAAGAGACCCTCATGAATGCATCTGAATATCAGGGCCTGCCCTAAGATTTGAAAATTTGGATGAGGTCCTATCAGCTCCTTTAAAATGGGGCCTTACCACCTAAAAAAAAATTCATCTTATTTAGTTCCCAAACCTGAAATTCACATTTGTTGTTTATCTTCTATATGCGTATGAATCCAACAAAAAACTGAATGAGAATTGTTATTTGTACATATGCTACAAGGTTTGGATGAGTTTCGGGTTGATAAATTCCCCTGTTCTTCTGGTCCAATGAGCGGCTTTTTGTGACATTGAAACATGTATTCACGAGTCTTCTTATAAAAATGAAGCATCTTAGAAGACAACAATTATAAGAAAAATGCTAGACACAATCCCAATCAATACATCATATGCAATTGTCACGTGCTTTGATTTTTGTAAATATATATGTACTTCAAGTAATGAAACATATACTTTCATAAAAAATAAATATATACTTAAATGAATTATATACAAAAATTACATAAGAAGTGAAAAATAATTATATGCATGAGAGTAAACATGAGCCTGTAAACAAGACTGTGTAAAAGCTCACTATCCTTGGCCACGATAGGTATTGCAAAGATGATTTGGAATCTCTTAACAAGAGTAGAGATCCATCTTGTTATTCTTGTAAGTAAAGCCCCCTATATCACTGTAGAAGGGCCCAAGTCCAATTTGAAAGTAATCCAATATGAAATTTTGGGTCATGTTGAAATTTGAAAAGTTCCAACCCTGATCCAATGTGACCCAACATGAAGATTACGTTTTCCCAAACCTGCCCCTCCGGTTTGGTGAAGTTCAATCTTCCCAATTTTCAAGAATGACAAGCAGCTCTCCCTCTCCCAGAACATGCTTTATTTATTTTTCTTCTCCTGGAAAAGGACATGTTGGTTTGGATCTATATATTCTCTAGAAGGTCCCATTATTGAACATTCATGAATCAATGACAAGACGAGAGATTATCTTATAACTTTTGAATGAGGTATTGAAAATGTTATTTTATGTTGTGGTCCATTTTTTGTTATTAAATCTTTACCCTTTACATTATTCACTATTGTTAGAAATATTTATATGTATTATGGTATTTTAGTTTTTCTTAATGAAAGATAGATTAGTTTTTTATTCATTATTTTTTTTTGTACTATACATATTAAGTGCAAACTCGAATGAGAGATTTGATTTATTCTCTTATTTCTGATTAAATGTTTTCAAGATTATTGATGGAGGTTGATGTCTTGATTAAAACACCAAATAAGAATTGAGAATTGGACACTAGAGAATTGTCCACTCTTACCCGGTTGCATCCTGGAATTTTCTTATTGGAGTTAGTTCTCTTGTTAAATCCACGGTCTTATCTTTGAAAACCTGATAAATTCTCAAGTGTGATCGATTGAACAAAAGTTCTTTAGAACAGTTGATCAAACGTGAACAATTAGTGTACAAGAATTGACTTTTTGGTTTCATATGTTAAAAAGAGTCAATAACAGTATCTTGATATTTGTTGAAATAGAACAAACTCCACCGAAGACATGAATGCCTAACAAATCATGAAAGGAAGCACTCAAGAATCCGCCTTTGCATTTCTCTTCTTCACCCTTTTCACTCTCTCCATCGCCGGCGACTCCATAACTCCCACCCAACCCCTCCGAGATGGCCAAACCATCGTTTCGCCGAACGGAACCTTCGAACTCGGATTCTTCAGACCCGGCGCATTGAACAAACTCTACATCGGCATATGGTATCACAATCTCCCCAACCGCACCTACGTTTGGGTGGCCAACCGCGACGACCCACTCGTCAATGACACCGGAGGTGACAAATTTTTAGTTTTGCTCTATACTTCTTTCATTTTTGCGGGTTTCTCTGTTTCTAAGCTTTTCAAGTTCTGACGCGACTCCTACTGAACTACCATGGAATCCCAAATTTGTGACTATGCTGACTGACGCCTACCGGAACTTGCATCAGGAGGAGTCCTGAGGATCGACCGTGATGGACGACTAGCCCTCCTCAATCGAGTGGGAGGCGTCGTATGGTCACCAAAAGGCGCAACCAATGTGACCAACCCCATTGCTCGAATCCAAGAAGACGGAAACTTCGTGTTAACAAACTCCGCCACCGGAGCGCTCGCATGGCAGAGCTTCGACTACCCGACCGACACGATCCTGCCCGGGATGAAGTACGGGTGGGACTTGAAGACGGGCCTGGATCGCAACATGACATCGTGGAGGGGCCCTGACGACCCGTCTTCAGGGGACTACTCGTTCTACATGGATGTCCATGGATCGCCCCAATTCAAGCTCTTCGAGAATTCGACCTTGAAGTACCGGACCGGGCCATGGAACGGGCTCCGTTTCAGTGGGATCCCTGAAATGAAGACTTACGATCAGTTCATCTTCCAATTCGTTCAAAACCCGACGGAGGTGTACTACACATACACGCTGAAACAGAGTAACATCATAACAAGACTGATCCTGAACCAAGCCGGGGTGACGCAGCGGCTCGTGTGGCTCGATGCGCAGCAGATATGGAACATCATCTGGTTCGCACCCATGGACCCGTGTGACAACTACGGAAAGTGCGGTCCAAACGGTCTCTGCGACACTAATGAAATCTCTTTCTGTGATTGCTTGAGAGGGTTCGAGCCAAAAACACCGCAGGCTTGGTATTTGAGAGACGCGTCTGATGGGTGCGTGAGGAAGACGGCGTTGGCCTGCAGGGGTGGTGGTGGTGGTGGTAGTGATGGGTTTGTAGTAGTATCTGGCGTGAAAGTGGCGGATACATCGAGGTCCATGGTGGACAAGACGATGAGCCTCAACGAATGTCGAGGCGAGTGTTTGAAGAATTGCTCGTGCACCGCCTATGGGGCGGCGGACATCGGGAGCGGGAGTGGGTGTGTTATGTGGTACGGCGATCTTATGGATACTAGAACTTATGGTGATGGTGGGCAGGACATTTATCTAAGGCTTGCGGCTTCCGATTTAGGTATGTAACTGAAATTCTTATGTGAATGATATAATTCAATTAATTAGAATATATAATTCACATTACATAAAAGTATATACCTCAGTAAATGAGGTATATAATTTTTAGTCTACGCTTTTTATTTTAAAATACATAGAGTGTAACATTTTTTTTTCACATATTGTTTCACTATTTTATTTGGAAATCCTGGATTGTCACCCCTTGACAAAAATTTGGGAAAACCATTCAAATTGTGAATTCTTGTTGAAAAATTGGCCCACGACTTGAAGTAGCCAACAAAGGATTGACTAGTTCACAAATAGGGGAGAGAAAATTATATTCACTATTTTTTTTTTATTACATTGTGTGGGGTTGCAAACCTGACTCTTTGTTGGTTTATCTCAAATCCTGACTTATAAAAGAATATATATAATACTAAAACATTACCATAGTGCTCCCACACATAACACAAATCAATTACAAAACTGCCAATGCTCGACCCTTGTTTTCATTTATAGCAGCAAACAATATTTCAATCATGGGTAACTCATATGCAATGCTGGTCCAGATGACGAGCACCACAAGAAGAAATTGATCGGTGTAGTAGTCGCAGTTGTCGTCGTTTCATCGATGCTTCTGCTTGGGTCCAGCTTCTGGTTTGTATTGAAGAGGAAGAAAGCCAGTAAAGTCAGTAGGAGAGGTAAATCTGAAACACATTTGTACTCAATAAAGTTATAGTAGCATGTCCTACATCATACATGAGAAATATATGTGATTTGATTCTTTTCTACGTAATAGGGACCCAAAATGAAAACAACCCAGAAAATAGTACAATGGGAATGGATCTTCCTCTGTTTGATTTGAGTACTATAGTAATGGCCACCGACAACTTCTCGAATGCAAATAAGATTGGAGAGGGCGGTTTTGGCCTAGTTTATAAGGTACCATTTTTCATTCTGTAATTCACAATCACTTGATTTAACCTAAGAGGATGAATTCGCATTTAATTTGAGTCCCAGGGGAAGCTAGAGGAGGATCAAGAGATAGCGGTGAAGAGGCTCTCGAAGAACTCGACACAGGGCCTTGATGAGTTCATGAACGAGGTCATGCTAATCGCGAAGCTTCAGCACAGGAACCTTGTTCGGCTTCTAGGGTGTTGCATTGAAGGAGATGAGCGCATGTTGATCTACGAGTACATGCCCAACAAGAGCTTGGACACATTTTTATTTGGTAAGACAGATCTTTATGTCCTTAACCGTTGGAGTTGTATAACACAGTAGTACTGATCTTAGTTTAGATGTCACAAAAAGCCCATGTTTGGACTGGAGAAGGCGCTACGATATCATTTTGGGGATCGCTCGAGGACTTGTTTATCTCCATCAGGACTCGAGATTTAGAATCATACACAGGGATCTGAAAGCGAGCAACATCCTTCTAGATAAAGAGATGAACCCCAAGATCTCAGACTTCGGGATGGCGAGGCTTTTCAGAGGAGATCATGGAGAAGGCAATACCAAAAGGGTCGTCGGCACATAGTAAGTTTTCCAAACAACAATGCACTTAGCCCGCGTTTGTGTGGCACCATACACCCCTCTCCCAGATAGCTATGTCATCATAACTTGTATATCATGATAACTGGGGGAAGGGGGAGTTGAATTCATTATCAATGCTTATCCATGTTAATATCTTAAAATACTTTTTCATCTCCTTTTTCTTAAAAAATAATCCACCTAAAACTCATACACACATCCTAAAACATAACACATGCATCTCTCAAGAACATTTTCTAACCGAGCTTTGGGTGAATCAACTAGCACCCCCTCTCTCTAAAGAAGATCTTGGGATCATACCTAGGGGGCACCATTCATAATATAAAAAAGTAAAACTAACCCAATGGTATGATTAAGCAACAATTTAAAAGTTTAACCAACATCTATCCCTTATCCACTGTATATTTTGAATTTATCCATGGTGGATATAATAATGTAAAAAAAAAAAAGATGAGACAAAAAAAATTATTTATTTTACATAAATTGTTATCTATCTTAGTATAGCATTAGGAGTGAATAGCTCTACAAGGGTTCCAAACACGGGATAAGTTAAGTCTGAATCCTAATAATATTTATAATTTAGAGTTTACCTATCATCATATTTCGGACTTGCAGTGGATATATGTCTCCAGAGTACGCAATGGATGGAATTTTCTCAGTGAAGTCAGACGTCTTCAGTTTCGGAGTGCTGGTACTTGAGATTGTGAGTGGAAAGAAAAACCGTGGAGTGTATCGATCCCATGCTAATATGAACCTCCTTGCACATGTGAGTTATCATGAACACATACTTTATAAATTTTAGTTATTAATTGAGATGATGCTTACAAAGCGAAAGAAATTCGTCATCATGAACACATACTTTAAAAAATTTAGTTATTAATTGAGATGATGCTTACAAAGCGAAAGAAATTCGTTGCAGGCATGGATGCTATGGAAAGAAGGGAATGCCCTTGAATTGTTGGACGTCTCTATGGGCTACTCATCACCCATCTCCGAAGTGATGCGATACATACAGACGGGCCTACTTTGCGTTCAAGAACGAGTAGAGGATCGACCGACGATGCCTTCTGTAGTAATGATGTTGAGCAGCGAAACTGTTGTGCTACCCCAACCTAGGCAACCGGGATTCTACAATGGAGAAAATCTTTTCCAACAAGACTGGTTGACTGATCGGATACAAGAATCATCATGTAGCCAAAATGAGATTACCATGACAATAATTGAAGCCCGATAACTGGAACAAATTATGATTAGTCCTTTTTTTTTGTTATTGTATGAAGAACATAGAAACATGTATAGCGCTGTTCCCAAGCTTATCCGGTAAACAGAGCTGATGAAGGGGGAAAATAAAGAGAAAATTTGGGAAAAATTTTGAGAAGCAATTTATACGTTGTATTGTTCTTTCTCTATTCTTCATTTTTATTCATATATGATTGTTATATTTTAGTTTTAGATCAAAATTCTGATTTGTGCTGAAAATATGAATTTGTTGTGCGGTTGAATGAAGAGAAATTATAGTGTTCTTTTACTTGTATGAATCTAGAGTTTGAAAAGGAAATACCGTATTTGTGTTGGGGGAATTCAATGATTGCTTAAAAATGGATATTTTCATAGTATTAAAATATGTTTTGATTGATAAATTTTTCTCAGAATTTCAAAATTTGGTGTTTGAAGGTCCACTGCATGAAGCTATCAATAATAATAATAATAATAATAATAATAATTTTCCACTGCATGAAGCTATCAATAATAATAATAATAATAATTTTGATACGTGAAGCTATCAATAATTTAGTTGTTTCTATTTAGGGCCAATTCAACTTTGAAAATTGTGGGCTATAGACCCGTATGTGATTTTTATGAGTATCCAGGTATTGCCCTAATATGATTGTATTTATCAACACACAATTTTCAACAAAAACTTGACCATAAATGTCTGCTATGTGAAAATCTGTAACAAAGGAAGATCAACATATACAATATTACAATCTTGTAACATGCCATTGTCATTCATGCATACAGTGATTAAACAGAACAAACAATGAGAGAATTCACTCAAAATCCAATTCTCATCTTCTTCTGTTTCACACTCTTCGCACCCTTCAAGTACACTACATTATCATAGTATATGGAGCTGTAAAATGAATTGAGTGTATCAAGGCTCATCAATAATTTAGCTGTTTATGTTTAGTGCCAAGTCAACTTTGAAAACTTGACCATCAATGGTTGACATGTGAAAGTCATCAACAAAGAAAGATCAACAAGTGGATCCTCAGTTTTCTGCATATACAATCTCCAGATATGCCATTGTCATTCATTCATGCAGTGATTAAACAGAACAAACCATGAGAGAATTCACTCAAAATCCAATCCTCATCTTCCTCTGTTTCACTCTCTTCACTCCCTCCATGACCGGAGACTCCATAACCCCCACCCAACCCCTCGCGACGGCCAAACCCTCGAGCTCGTCTTCTTCCAGCTCGCCGATCAAACAGACGATACGTTGGTGTATGGTATTGTTAGAGAGCCATTATTATGATATTATTGCATTCTTAATTTGTCTATTTTTCTTTTCTGGTATTTTTGGTATTTAATCATTTCAAGGGCATTTTCACCATTAAAAGAACTATTTTAGATTTTATTATTTTTTTAGGGACTTAATCGGGTTTGAAATAATACAGTTAAATAAATAGAATATTCAAAGAATATTCTTTCTCCATTGACAGAATTTTAATTGAGGGACAAACCCTTAACTAGAACAAAATGTAGGGATTTATGGATATTTAGTGATTTTATTTTTATTTTTTTTCGATTTTGATAAGTTTTCAAGTAGTTTGCATCAATTTTTCCCATAATCATCATTCATTGGAGATAGGATTAGAGGTGGCCATGCGATGGGCCATCTAAGGTTGCTTGATTGATTTGGGTCAGGTCTCCTCTGGGCCAGGCTTATCTTGGGCGTGGAGACCGGACTGGGCCAAAAAATATTTCGCAGCCCAAAGCTGTCCCTTAGCCCGAAGGACTTGGGGTTCAGGTCTGGTTGGGCTTCGGATCAGCTTAATTGCATGATGTGAAGAGTGTTGATACACATAGTTTTATTTTTCAGCCTCAATTCCGCTCTCATATGCGTCAATAAAAAATTACTGAAGCATATACTTACATTAACAAGGTATATGATTCGATAGAAATTTTTTACATTTTCTACAAATGTATTCATTCAATTTATTAGAGTATATGTTTTATTTTCTAAAAAAAAATGTACCTCATTGGATGAGGTATATTATTTTTAAAAAATTCAAAACATATGGAGACTGTAATTGAGATTGAAAAATGGGTTGTACCTAACATTATCCTGATACGAATCACATTTTTTTTTAAGTATTAATTTGAATTACCCAAATTTTAGTATAAGTTATTGGCAACCACAATATACTTTTTTATTATTTACTTGGTAAAAAATTACAAAAATATCTCCCACAATAAAAATTTAATTACACCTTTATATTTTTGTTTTTCTCACAATGCGAGAGGAGCTGCTCCTTATCCCTTAATAGTGTTGAAAATCTAAATCTAAAATAAATTTAAAAAATAATACAGAGAAGAAGAGAAACGTAAACACACGCTACATCTGTTTTTTATTCTCTAGATAAAGAGAATAAAAAGTTGAAATCTATAAGTTTTATTCCACATTGCACTTTGACTATATGAAATGTTACGCTCATTCTCTTTTTGCAACCATGTTTGCAGTCAAAGGTTCACGCTTTGTGTTGATGATTGGCATTGCCTACCATCCAGATCCATCTTTGAGCAGAGTTGGAGCTTTTGTACCTGACATCCCTTAAATCATTATTGTTTTTTTTAATATACTTGACTAATAAAAACATGTCATTACGTGTAAAAAAAAAATATTCATACGAATTAAATGTACAAAATTGAAATTAAATATATACATAATATTTATTTAAATTTGATTATAAAATATCATAACATATTCATGGTTTTGTTAAATCTAATTTGAAATTTTAAATTTTGAATAAAAAAAAATTAATGGTCAAATTTATGGAAAAACATAGAAATAAAAAATAAAACTAGATCATATACTTTAATGAGAAAGTAATAAATGTTATGTTATTGACAAGACCGCTACAAGGTGAGGCTGTAGATACGTACCATCATAGATACAACTAGCAAAAAGTAGATACACAAAAAGATTTTAGAAAGAGACTAAACAGAAAGGAGCTTACAGGAAGAACGTCCATCAATGATGGACAATCAGCCTCTAGTGCCTCAATTTTCCATCACTTTGAACGCACACGTAGTTATGAAGTCCCAATCGCGTCTTGGGCAATCAGAGCCTTCAATTCCTCCCCATACCTGATGAGGAGCAATTTCGGTGGTACCCAGAGTAGGCCTATCAACGGGTCCTACCCAACTCGGATCCAATTACACATGTAATATACCCGATCCGAGTTGAATCTGACCCAATTCAGATCCAACCCGTTCACAGGCCTAACCGAGAGAGTCTCTTCATGGTGCTAGGTGGTCAGCAACCTGATTTCCTTCATGAAACACATGAGAAGCCCTCCATGAATCAAAAGATGCCAAAATAGAGAGCATAGCAAAATGATCATGGAATGCCTGCCACTGGGACGCAACCCTTAATTACCTTTGACTCCATCCAAACACATTGGTGATTGTTTATTTTGTTATTTTGTTACATCTTCACCACACAAATTAAATTTCACAAACTTTATAGAGCGGCACAAACTTTAACAATGCAGTGCCAACTTTGGTGGGGCCGGGTTTGTGACAATTGACGATGTCAAAGTCAATCTGATACCATTAAAATCACACGATCCGACGGTCAGTCTTTGCCGGTTGACCCATATTTTGAAAATGACTCCCAACGCAAACTATAGCCGAACAAAACCATGTCCCAACAATGGCTCCTCCTCGCCCTGCTCTCCGCCTTCGCCGCTCCCTCCACCGCCGGAGACTCCATGACCGCAACCAATTCATTGAGCGATGGCGGCGGGGCCCTCGTTTCATCGAACGAGCTCTACAAGCTCGGCTTCTTCAGCCCCAACAACTCCAACAGGAGATACCTGGGCATCTGGTACCACAAAATCCAGTCCAAACCGTTGTCTGGGTCGCAAACAGAGAACGCCCAATCCTCGATCGCACCGGCGTCTTGAATTTCACAGAAAACGGCACTCTTGTAATCCTCGATCAAACCGGCACCGTCTTCTGGTCCTCTTCATCCGCCACGAATACTAGTTCCCCCGTCGCGCGCCTCTTGGACTCTGGAAACTTGGTTTTGATGGACGGCGCGGGAGATACCAATGTCTTCGCGTGGCAGAGCTTCGACCACCCGACGGACACGCACATGCCGGGGATGAAGTTCGGGTGGGATCTGAGGACGGGTTTGAACCGGTACTTGACGTCGTGGAAGAGCGCGGACGATCCATCTCCGGGGGAATACACAATTATGATCGACCTCCACGGGTGGCCGCAAGTCCTGACACGGGACCTCTCCGTAGTCACCTACCGGACCGGCCCGTGGAACGGGATACGTTGGAATGGAGTGCCAAAACTGACGGCCAACAGCATATACAATTACACTTATGTGTCAAATAACGATGAAGTGTACTACATGTATCAGCTAAGCAGCGACGCAGTGGTGGCAAGGTTGTTCCTGGATCACTCCGGCGTGTTTGAAAGGGTGGTGTGGGACAACGGCAGGCAATTGTGGACGAAGTACCTGTCGGGGCCGAATGACATGTGCGACTCGTACGGTCTTTGCGGACCGTATGGTCTCTGTGAAACGGACACCATCCCAATCTGCAATTGTTTGAGGGGGTTCTCGCCCAAGTCGCCAAGTGACTGGAATCTGAGGGAGGCGAAGGGAGGGTGCGTTCGGAATACGAAGCTCGGGTGCGGGGAGGGGGGAGACGGGTTTATGAAGCTGAGTGATGTGAAGGTGCCTGACTCGTCGAATGCGACGGTGGACGCGACGATGGGGTTCGATGAGTGCGCGAAGAAGTGTTTGATGAATTGCTCGTGCACGGCATACGCGACCTCGAATATCAGTAGCGGGATTGGGTGTTTGAATTGGTTCGGCGAGTTGATCGATAGCAGGACTTACCCCAATGGCGGACAGGATCTGTATGTGCGGTTGGCGGCTTTGGATTTAGGTATGTATATCCATCTCGCAATGAAACAACAACCTTAATTAATGCATCAGAAGAATGAAAAAGAAATCTGATCTCTTTTAAGATCTTACTGTATCTCTCTCAAACGAGAATAAAATTGGAATAAACTCAATATTATTGACAAAAGGATGATCTGATAACAAGTCTAGTGCAATCAGGAACCTTATAAGTTTAAGTTCAGAATTTATTAAAAATGAAAAATATTAAACGAATACAATAACCACTTGATTCCTTATCAACATATCAGTCGGAATTGAAGGCAATTAATTCTGATATTGGTAGGAAGAGACAACATTGTGAATTTATTACTATAAATTATAAATTCTTTTATTTAATGATCTTAATGATAAATTTAATTTGACCAAAAGTTGGCTTGCCAAGTATGTCACCGCTCTGGATTTTGTCGGATTATGAGATCATTGAGTTTTATTCATACGGGTTACTGAATCTGTTCTTTTCCATCATATCATAAAACATGCATCTCGCTTTCACCAAGCAAAAAAAAAATGTGGCTTTAAACATTGTTTTAAACGTCCGATTTCAATAATTGATTCTTCATGTAGATGAGGGAGGCCACAGGAACAAGAAGTGGCCGGTAGGTGTCATCGTTGCAGCAACTGTGGTTCCCGGAATTCTGTTATTCGGTGTCGTCGGATATTGTTTGAAGAGGAGGAGATGGTGGACTAGGAAACTGAATAGAAGAAGTGGCACAATTGAGTACTTCAGAGAAAGAAGAAGTGCAACTGAAACAGAGCTTCCTCTGTTCGATTTAGAAACCGTTCGATATGCAACAAACAATTTCTCCACTTCGAATGTGCTTGGAGAGGGAGGATATGGACCTGTTTATTGGGTAAATCTAAAACTTTATATGTCATAAATGTTAGAATTTTTATTAGTAATGAATAAATATTAGGTTAAACACAAATTCTTATAATTATCACACCAAGAATATAAACATCAAATATATGTTAAATCATGCATACTCTAAAATAAATAGTAAAAGCATGAAATAAAAGAGTTAGAGATTAGAAAATGTATCTGGAAATGTGGAAGCGAGTGAAGACACTCTGTCCTCGGTGAATAAGGCCCCCTCACGCACAGGGTTGAATTGCTCCTACCATTGAGAGATAC
The DNA here is from genome assembly GCA_030737835.1 of Acorus gramineus. NCBI lineage: Eukaryota > Viridiplantae > Streptophyta > Magnoliopsida > Acorales > Acoraceae > Acorus > Acorus gramineus. The sequence continues at coordinate 989,054 of CM060857.1, read as the reverse complement.
GACCACAATAGGTTTTGTTCTTCCGGGGTGCGAGCTACGGAAAAACCACGGTGAACAGACTGCGATCCTTTCAGACGCCCAGATCAAAGAGAATAGCTAGAAATTGATAATAGAATATTGGATGAACACAACCTCTCACTATTTTGTATTTGATGGTGGAGATGAAAACTTATTAGTGTGGTATATAATGAGAATGCATAAGCCCTATATATATACATTCACAACACACATGTGCTACCAAATTAATTTCCATTAAATGCCTTATAAAAGCAATATGGTAGTTTTGAACGTTTCAAAAAACCGAAACGTTCCACAATAAAGCACCTATATAATGTTTGAAATTAAACCATTATAATGAAGTTATAATCCATGCAATTATACGAGGAGGTTACAATTCATTATGAAACATTGAATTATGTATTTTGGTCAAAATACCAACAATAAATTCATGGATTATGATGTAAGTTCTTGAACAGTTCATGATGATGTGCAGGGGAAGTTGGAAGAAGGACAAGATGTGGCGGTGAAGAGGCTCTCAAAGACTTCGATACAAGGTGCTGAGGAGTTCAAGAACGAAGTCACGTTGATCACAAAGGTTCAGCACAGGAACCTTGTTCGGCTCCTCGGGTGCTGCATCGAAGGGGATGAAAGGATGTTGATCTATGAATACATGCCTAATAAGAGCTTGGACACTTTTATATTTGGTTTGTTTTCATCACATATAACCAACCCTTCATTGCTGCTGAACTATTACTGCAAAATGACTCACTGCAAATGAAAATGCTGGCTAGATTTTACGAAAAGCGCGTCGATGGATTGGCAGAAGCGCTACGACATAATTATGGGGATCGCCCGAGGACTTCTCTACCTTCACCAGGACTCTCGACTCCGAATCATCCATCGGGACCTCAAGGCGAGCAATGTCCTTTTAGATAAAGAACTGCAACCCAAGATATCGGACTTCGGATTGGCGAGGATCTTTGGAGGAGATCAAGATGAAGCGAAGACCAAGAGAGTGGTTGGCACATAGTAGGTTCTGTTCACAAATCTGTTTCACCATTCATTAAAAATAACAAAAACTCAATTCAATCTCTTCGAATGCAGCGGATACATGTCTCCTGAGTATGCCATGGATGGGATCTTCTCAGTGAAATCCGACGTCTTTAGCTTTGGAGTCTTGGTGTTGGAGATCCTGAGTGGGAGGAGGAACAAAGTATTTTATCGATCGGAACCGGATACGAACCTCCTTCGAAATGTAAGTAAAATACAACCAGTGTGAAAAGAACAAGAATTGGTTATTATACACTAATGCCCCGTTTGGATATGCGATTGGGCACATTAAACACATTTTAGCCTTTATCTTTTTAGATCACCATCAAGGTTTTCAGGTAAAAAACTTCAGCAATTGAAAAGCTAACAAAACAATGATTTTAAAAAACTGAGTTTGAAATAAAAGATTTTATGTATCCCAGCCTTTCAACAACACATCCAAACGCATACTAAATTTTAATTAAGGATCAATTTTTTTCTTTTTTGAAGGCGTGGCAATTATGGAAGGAAGGTAGGGGGTTGGAACTTCTAGTTGCATCGATCGGAGATGTATATCCCGTCATTGAAGCGATGCGATGTATACAAGTGGGTCTACTGTGTGTGCAAGAAGAAGCGGAGGACAGACCAACAATGTCATGGGTGGTGATGATGTTGGGTAGTGAAGCAATGGCACTTCCCCAGCCCAGGCAGCCCGGTTTCTCTGTGGGGAGGAGAATACCCAAAGCGGATCAATCATCGGGTCACGAAGAAGAATCATATTCCGTGAATGAAGTAACGATGACTATGTTACAGGCTCGATAGTTAGATTTGCCTGTATGGGGTTCTATCAATAATGTTGAGTTTATTTCAATTCTGATTCCTTTTTAATAGTAATGTTGTAATATCTAGTTAAAGGCAAAGGTCAGTTGCCATGGTTTGCTATTAGACTGTTGAGGAAGCTAACAAAAGGTCTTCAATGCTTAGTAAACTGGAAGACCACGCATATATTTCGTGAAGGAAACAGTCCAGCGGACATTTTGGCATCAAGGAGGTAGACAATGGGTGAGCATTTTATCTAATAAAGTGGGTACGCTATATCCTCGTTGCAAGTAGGCAACATGTCTGACAATGAGCTCCAAAGTGTTTTTGTATAAGCGGTCATTTCGATGTAGTTTACTTCATCTAACTTTTACTACAAGGTTGCTTCTTCTAAGGGAATCGAAAGAGTTAAGCAGGATGCAGGGTGACTTTATTCACCTTTCCCTCTATTTGGCTTATTTTTTTCTCTCTTATAAGTTTTGTAACTCTTGTACATTTTGTACATTTGTTTATTTATAGCAATACAAAGTTCTCAATTACCAATAAAAAAAAAAATTGTAATATCTTGACATAAATCAGATATCTTTATCGTTTTTTGCTACGGTAAAAACCATACATAATCCAAGATAAATAGGAAAATGACTAACAGGAGTGTGTTATGTAAGTGATAAAATCCACTTCAAGAAAATAATCCCAATATTGATGTCATTTACAGAAAAAAATTCACTGATTTATCTATTGAGGATCCGAGTATCCAGAACAGAAGTTCTTATTCTGAAAGTATAATGTATTACACAAGCAGAACTAAAACAGAGTGACTTTGGACCTTGTCCACTCTGTTCCCAAGCAGAGCTGGTAGGTGGTCCACCGATAAAGCTAATAAAAAATTATATTGTATTCTACTTTGATAGCTGAAGCTGACAATAATTTAGTTGTTTATGCTTAGGGCCAACTCAACTTTGAAATTATTATGACCATTAATGGCTGCTTTGTGAAAGTCATCAACAAAGGAAGATCAAACAAGTAGGCCCTAACCGTTCTGCATATACAATCTTCAGACATGCCATTACCATTCATGCATACAGTGACTGAACAGAACAAACCATGAGAGAATCCACTCAAAATCCAATTCTCATCTTCCTCTGTTTCACTCTCTTCACTCCCTCCATGGCCGGAGACTCCATGACCCCTACCCAACCCCTCCGTGACGGCCAAACCCTCCTCTCCCCCAACAAAACCTTGGAGCTCGGCATCTTCCAACCTGGCCGATCGAACTGGCGATACGTCAGCATATGGTATTGTTAAAGGGTCATTATTATTATTATTATGTCATTGTTTTCCTAGTTTTCCTATTTTCATTTGTTGGTATTTCAAGTTTTGATTTGTATATTATAAATAGAGCATTTGACTCTTCTGATACAATGAAGAAGTCTTTTTCTTTATTGTAACTGTTAGAATAAAGAAAAGGGAATTCTTGTTATTATATTAGAGGAGTCAAATGGCTCTATTTATAGATACATAGAGGAAACCCTCAAATACAAGATAAAGAATCTAGGAAAACTAGGAAACTAATAATAACTAATAATATCACAATAATGATAATAAAGATATAATATTATCCTAATAATGATTCTTTAACACCCCCTCCAAACTCTGAAAGGTAGAACCCTTAGAGTTTGCACAAAAATGAGAAGGTAGCGAAGGCTGGCGACATCACGTGCAGGAGCAGCGGCAGGGGCTGCGCCGGCAGCGGCATGACGGCGACGGCGACGGCAAGGGCACGACAACGACGGTGACGGCAAGGGCACGACAGCGACGGCAAAGGCACGACGACAACAGCGACGGCAAGGGCACGACGACGACGACAAGGGCACGACGACGGCAAGGGCACGACGACGACGGCAAGGGCACGACGACGACGGCAAGGGCACGACGACGACAGCGACGGCAAGGGCACGACGGCGACGGCAAGGGCACGACGACACAGCGACGGCAAGGCACGACGACAACACGACGGCAAGGGCACGACGACAACAGCGACGGCAAGGGCACGACGGCGCGACGACGGCAAGGGCACGACGGCGACGAGACGGCAAGGGCACGACGGCGACGGCAAGGGCACGATGACAACAGCGACGGCAAGGGCACGATGGCGGCGGCAAGGGCACGACGACGACGACGGCAAGGGCACGACGGCAAGGGCACGACGGCGACGACGACGGCAAGGGCACGACGGCGACAACGACGGCAAGGGCACGACGGCAACAGCGACGGCAAGGACACGACGGCGACGGCAAGAGGGTGTATTTGAACTCGGTGTAGCTGAGTCCTTATCCGAACGGGTAAACCGTAGACCCGTTTAAGAGGACCGAGGCGATTGATCTCTCAAAGGACAGGCTTGCTTTACAGAGGCTCCCGTGAAGCGGCTGAGAAAGCTAAAATTGAACTTTCTTCAACATCACAAACGGAAATCAATCTGCCATTTATCACAGCAGATTCTTCAGGCGCAAAACATCTGAACATCACACTGACTAGGTCAAAGTTTGAAACTTTAGTGAATCACTTGATTGAAAGAACCAGAAATCCATGCAAAAGCTGTTTGAAGGATGCTAGTATATCTATTAATGATGTAGATGAAGTTCTTCTTGTGGGTGGAATGACCCGTGTTCCAAAGGTTCAAGAAATTGTCTCAGAGATATTTGGGAAGAGCCCAAGCAAAGGAGTAAATCCAGATGAGGCAGTTGCAATGGGTGCTGCAATTCAGGGTGGAATTCTTCGTGGAGATGTTAAGGAGCTCCTCCTTTTGGATGTCACTCCTCTTTCGCTTGGTATCGAGACTCTTGGTGGTATCTTTACCAGGTTGATTAATAGGAACACAACAATCCCTACAAAGAAGGGTCAGGTATTCTCTACTGCAGCTGATAACCAGACCCAGGTTGGAATTAAGGTTCTCCAGGGTGAGCGTGAGATGGCTTCTGATAACAAGCTTCTCGGTGAGTTTGATCTTGTTGGGATCCCACCGGCCCCTTGAGGCATGCCTCAGATTGAGGTGACATTTGACATAGATGCCAATGGTATCGTGACTGTCTCTGCCAAGGACAAATCCACTGGCAAGGAGCAACAGATCACAATCCGTTCATCGGGCGGTCTTTCAGAAGATGAGATTGACAAGATGGTGAAGGAGGCTGAGCTTCACGCCCAGAAGGACCAGGAGAGGAAGGCTTTGATAGACGACGGAACAGCATGGAGGGAAGAAGACGCCCGGCTTGTAGTCCAAGTCGTGGCAGTGCTGGAGGCGTTCCAGGTTGATATGAAGAGACGCTATGGACGACGACAAGAGGAAGATCGAGGATGCCATTGACCAGGCGTTGTCGATTCATCTGCTCTCGAGGAAACGATGAGTTCGACGGGATCAACGAAGGGCGGAAGCGTGGAAAGCCCAAGTCATCCAAGTCGGTCTCCCGATCCCAGAAGGCCGGCCTCCAGTTCCCCGTCGGCAGGATCGCCCGTTTCTTGAAGGCGGGAAAGTACGCCGAGCGTGTCGGTCCCGGCGCCCCCGTCTATCTTTCCGCCGTCCTTGAATACCTGGTGGCAGAGGTATTGGAATTGGCGGGGAACGCGGCGAGGGAT